>CM052134.1:1147949-1167557 GCA_028454255.1 Halictus ligatus
GTGTGGGCCATTATTGGGCCCCCGCGCTAGTCCCCTCCTCTACGGCCCCGCCTCCACCTCCATCACGTCCCCCTCCTTGGCAGGTGGGGGAGCGGCCACCTTTTTCCCGAAGTTTGCGGGGTCTGGAGGGGCGTCACACCGCCCGCCCCCTTTACGCCTTTCTTCCTTTTTGGTGGCGGGGAGCAGGCCTTGCTCCCCGCCTTGTGTGCCGAAGGTCTGCCCAAGGCCGCGCAGACTACGCAATAGGGTGGACTTTTACAGTCCACCGCCCGGTGGGTGGCATCCCCGCAGCGGTAGCAGTGACCGCTGCGGTTGATAGGTGCAACCCTGCACTTAGTGGTAATGCGCTGAGACGACGTGTAGCCTTCCCAGCGATGCATCAAATACAGAACCTGTAACCGTACATTCTCTATCACTTATCCCTAGATATTAATTTGATTTCTACCTTGACTAATTCACGCGAAATCGATACTATCTCGCGGGGGCAGGTTATTGCCCCGTCTTCCCTACGCGTGTCAAGTCCGCGAACGGGTTGGATCCGTGCCTCCAGGCACTGGAAGGCGGTGAGGGTTGGACGAGACAAATAAAGTTTATAGACAGAGTTATGGTAAAATAGGTAGTATATTCTAGGTAGCGTTATTTTCAAAATATAAAGTGCCGTAGAAAAACTGTTTACATACAAGCCAGCTCGCGGTCCTTCCCGACGTAGAGGGCAATAAATACCGTTTCGATGACGCGCCGAATACCGAGTATCGGTAATCCGTACCGCATTCTCGTAACCCGTAAACACGCAATGTCTACCGGGTGACGACGCGCGCAGCACGCTCGTTTTGCCTCTACGCCTGGGTTTTCAATAACCGATCTTCTCGTATTAATATATGAATCGCGACCCGCGACATGCGAACTTGTGACCTGTCTCACCAACCATACATTCGGCCGCAAGTACGTGCAAATGGTATGGATGGAGACGCACACTAAGCCAACGGTCACGCCACGCTACCAAGGATTATGCTCTTCGGCACGATACGTGGCCTCCGAACGTATTCCGTATAGATAGCGGCAGAATGATTATGACTGTGCAGATACTACCGAATCAGTATGGGCTTTCCGAACGAGAACCAAGAATTTAACTTCGACGAAGTGTCCACTCGGTACCACGATTCTGCAAAACGATTTATCAATATTGAATAGTCAACGACGATCATGCGAAAATGACCACAGAGCGCAAACTGCGTCTAATTGTCGGCAGTGCCACAGCGCAGTTTGCACCTGTGACTCCTCGGTTTGAGGCGCTTACGCGTCGAAAATAGAACAGTCGGTTTGTCTGTTCTATCGGGTCGGTTTAACCCCTCAATCGCGTACCGTGTTTCGCCGACGGGACACTTCGCGAACGCGTGATACTAGACCGGCTTCCAGACGTAGAGTGATCTATCCGCGGCAGGCATCGACCTCCTTCGATCGAAGTGTCGCGATATCTCGCGGTCCTTTTTCCCGTCAGGACTCGCAGGATACGTCACAGAGTGGTGTGGTGGGGTTGCCATCGAGTTTAATATACGCGATGTATCTATATGTAACCTGTACGGTTACAAACCACAGCCAAGGTTCTCTCCGAAGCATCGCAAAAACAGTGCAGTTCCCACTGCGTCGTCTTCCGAGTCCCGACCCAGCGTGGGATTCTTATCTTCTCCAAGTCCTTCTGAAGGAACTGGGTTGGACTAGGCGGATGCCTTCAAATAATGTTCCAAATCAGGCTTTTGTGACAGAATCGTTTATTTATACAGCGATGTTGCGGCGGCGTCCCGGGTAGTTCAACTAGCGCGATTGAACTCTAACTCCGCATAGGGGTCATATGCTGCCCCCCCCCCTCCTCCCAGGAGTAGACCAGCCGTGCGGGTGGGAGGAGCCGCTTAATTACTCTTCCCGTCAATGCGGCCGGCTGGCCACCCGTTTTCGCGGCTTTTAGGGGGGCGGGGAGGGGCCAGGGCGTACCGGAACACGCCTGCGGTCTCCTCTGACAGCGAGAGGTAACTTCCTCTCTGGTATCTCCTGGTTCCCCTATCTCTGAGCAAGGTAGGGAGTCGCCGGAGGCAGCGGGGGTGTCACGAGCTGGGGCTGTCATTGCCCATGCCGGGGTGTCATTGTTGGGGAGGGGGGCGGCGAGTTGTTTTCGATACGAATTTCTACCCATCTCTCGTTAAGTCAGGGAGGTCACCGTGATGAAGTTAATGGGAATACGATTACACCACGTAAAAAAAATTTAAAAAGGCATTATTAGGCCTCACGCCTATCTTCTGTCGCCGCCACCGAACGGGGGCTAGTCCTGGCAGAGTTACCTCTGCCATGACTTCGTCCTCGGGGACGTGATCTGGATGTGAAATGGACGGACCTTGACCAGTAAAGACCCGCCGACTTCGCCGAAGTTCTCCAACACCAGGTCTCTCTCCCGGACACCTACCAAAGATGTGTATCAAGGTAAGTACCCAGTTCAGGAAGACATCAGCTCCATTGTGTTTTCCATCCAGTCTGAAGGGAACTTCGAGGAGTTTGGTGGCTTCGTAGACTCCCTTGGCCTGCCTGAAATCCATGCTAGCCTTTGCCCCCCCACCTCCCCCGCCACCAACAACTATCGACTATCTAGAACTCGTCGAATCATAGAAAATGTATTTAGAATTATTGCAAACAAATTTCGAATTCTTAGAAGACCAATTCATTTATATCTGGATAAAACAACGACTTTTGTTCCGATTTCAAACTCATCGCTTCATGTATCGATTCGCACATGACGCTCCATCTAGGAAGCATTTAATTAAACTCATATCTTCATAGTTCGGCCGTTACGATTATTGCGCACGGTTACCCGTTAACGCCGAAAAGTCTCAGTATCGCCTAATACGTCTAATAGAGCACAACCACGCCTAATGCGTCTAACTGCGCACTCGCACACTTTGAATCTGCATAGTGGCAAAGAAATCTCATTTCTTTCGCGACAATGAAGAACTGTTTAATCGCAAAGAGTCCACAAATTCTTCGCGAAAACAACTCTTGTTCTGACCATATGTACTCTATATAATATCAACAGAGGAGTGGCGAGAACACTATTTATGCCCTAGTCCTATCGACATAGAAAATTCAAACATCCATTCAATGATAGAAGGTTAGTGGTGTCGACAAGCAACTTTCGAAAATACTTATTTCGGATTCTAACGAGGGACAAGGCATAATAGTACAATTTCCAACGGGGTGTAACAGAGGAAATTAAAGATGTTTTATGACACCACTAGGCGAAATTGAATAGCAATACAGACTCATTGTACAGTAATGATAAGAAGAATTCTGTATACAATATATGTAGTGTACATGTAAAAATTAGTAAATATGTGTTCGTACCCTGGGAAGGTTTTGAACCCAACCCAGTCGCGAAGCGCGGCCATTGTGGTATATCGCGATATGGTCCGGGGCCCGAGGACCACTCGCGGGTGCAATCCTGAAATTTAGGATTTCGCGTGCGAGACGCATTCAGTCTGGAAAAGTCGCGGATAAGGCGTAGGGTGGAGAAAACCAAGATCGACGCATCGCGTTACCGAAAATCGAAGGATCACTTCCGTGTTGGCTCTCGTTCCGGGCGGTCCCGTATGACAGGTATTGTCAACGAATATCGAGGGAAGTGCTGTTCCAAGGCGAGCGGGGTCGAATGAAGCGCGCCAAGATGAGCGAAAGCGCTAGCCAGAAGTTCAAGCGAACCACGGGGATGGTAAGTCAGCGCAGTGATCCTTTGAGATTTTTTCCCCGAGGTAGCTCGATAGTTTTCGCGTTTCCCGTCTCGTTCTCTATTTCGTATGTGCAGAGGCATTTCACGCGTCGAGCCGTACACGGAGTCCCCTCACCTGAGATTCGCTCTGCTGGGCGACACGAGTCCCAGCTCGGAGAACCCAGAGAACCCTTCCCTCGCTCAAGTAGCTCCGAAGGGCTCCCCACCCGGCCGAAGTTCTCCGCACGCGGTAATGAGGGGCCAAGGCGAGTTCCGGCTCACCCAGTCCCCTCTCACCCCTCCCAACCCATGATACCGGAAACGGAGGGCGGCCGGCCAGTCGCATTGGCGGGACGGGGCGAGACCCTCTCCCGACCCCGGCTCTGCGACCGGTCCACCCCTGGGGGAGGCCATGTGGTAATTCCCCCTATGACGGCGATGGGAGTATTAGAAGGTCCCACCGCCGCCATCGGATATGCGACTCCTAACCGGGGGCCGCCGGCCTCTAGTGGGACGTCCCTAGCGGAGAGACGGTCAGCCTCTCTCTCCCTCTCCGCCACATCCTTCTGCGACATTACTTGTTCCCAGGAAGATGCGACCGTATTCCATGGCTCCTCACCGTCAACTATGGCCGGCAGCAAGCGGTCCACCCCGACAATGCTCCTAAGGGCACGGCGCGACGCCGACCACACTGGCCATTCATTCAGCGTATACCGCGCCGTATCTCGGGCCGCCCTGCACTGATGGCACTGCGCCGTCGGCTCTCTGTCTATTTTCGACAAGTACTCCCCGAAACAACCGTGTCCGAAGAATACCTGCGTAAGGTGATAGGTTAGCCTTCCCCGCCATCAGAATGGGCACGAGGGCCCTGACAATAGGCCGACCCGAGTCAGCGGTAACAACCTGCTACCATCAGCGAGTTAGCATGTCCTGCCGGGCCTGGCGCTTCAGCACCTCGACTTAGCCCCCCTCGGGGTCAAACTCCCAGTCTGCAAAGCCAGCCGGCGATTCGTGTGCAACGAACTCCGTCGGCTGACCATTAATTGCTCGGAACACACGGGGCCCCATATAGGATCTTCGAGTACATCACCCCCGCGTAAGGGCGACGTATCAGGACATCGGGCCGCCCGATATTAGGCAGAAGTCGCCCAAGGGCGACCGCCACCTTGTGATCCTCCCTCCGCCTTGTTCTGTTGAGTACTCCGGTGATTCAGGGACCGCCCCCTTAGCTTAGTTAGGCGTGCGTTTTTAGTGGGTAGTCTTCGGGAACGGGGTCGCCCAAAGGCGACCAAAGTGCTCCCCTCCCCGAGAATAGTCCTACATAATCTCGGATTCCCCGAGGGAGTCGAGGAATCTCATGAAAAAAAAAACAGAAAAAAGGAAGTTATTGTGACCAGTTGTTTTAGTAGCTATAAAATAATTTATATTATTATTAACTTTTATTATTATTTTTTGAGCGAGCAGAGAGATAGTCATGTTCGATAATTGCGAGAAGATACTTCCTCAGTTACATATCCAAGATCTTAAAATATTCACTTGCTCTGTTGTTTTATGTGTGTGGTTCTACATGTATATTGTATAATCTGTTCTATGCTAATTTCTCTATATATATGTTCACCTTTTGTATTATATTCATTCCCCTCTTAGATTAGATAACGATTTCTTATTTTATTATATTTATTGTATTATTTATTATCTGTAATATCTTTATTACTTTGTCTAAATAATTAAATAATATTTATTATTTTGTTGTTAGAATGACAGTAATAAAGGGTTGTGATCAAGGTTTCTTGGAATAAATAATTCCTGACGTTTAAAAAGAAAGTTCAAGTAACTTTAGCCCGCCCTTTCTAGAACTTAAGAATCATTCCCTTACACTTAACACTTTGCCGTCCGCACGTTTCGTAAAAATTTATTCGCTTGGCGCCGGCAGCGCTAATTCGGATTACTTGGCTTGTCGCCGGCCGTTCTTGACATTATCGGGAAATTATAAATTGTAAAGTTTTAATAAACTCATCTTTAGTTCTCATGAGTTCTCAACCCTGTTCCCTTACTTTCATGAAATTTCGAAGATATATGTTACAACGTGTTTCTCAACGTTGTCGCTTTTAATATTTTTTTTCATGGGGCAATAAATTTATTTTTATAAAAAGAAGAAATAACACTTTTCTTTACCGTAACAAACCTATCAGCCCGTACTATTCAGATGACGATATCTAAAGGATCGTCGTCATCCGACAACAATATACATACGTAAATAAATACAGTTTGTTTTATATATTTGTTTATTTGCATTCTCTTTGGTATACGGTATTTTTTTCGTATGGTATGAAGCAAAACAGTCTCCAAGATGCAACGCAACTCCACAAAACTTGTGCATTAAATTTGTTATCCTTCTTTTTTTGTTTTTAGAACATACGTGGCAGTTCCTTCTTTTCCGTTTATTCGTTTCGAATATACGTATTAATTGGTGTTGCTTTATGTGACCGGACAGTCTGTCAACCGGATCATGATGAGGCGTACGCGATGTTGTGGCAACCTCCAAGTTTTCCTCAGGAGCCGGTACATGGTTTTTTATCCACGAATCAGAAACTTTCAATAAAAAATCGAGAAATCGAAGACTCTTCTGTTCGGTATTGAAATATTGACATGTACGGAATGCATTAAATAATGCGCAATTAAATAGGTACATGCAACTTTTTTTCGACCATTTTATGGTTTTTCTATATATAGGGTAATAACTCAAATATTGGTCTGCCCGATCCACCCCTTTCATGTATTTGTTGTAGTCCAATACACTTTCCGGTTTTTTTATTGTGTAATTGGTTTTTCTGCATTTTCTTTGAGTGTTAGTCAACGTGGCGTTATGAATTGTAGAGATCATTCGTATCGATTTAGTTTTCGAGGCTCTCCATACCTGTGCGAGTACTTCGCCTTTCCGTTGATGACAAGCTTCAAATATATTGACATTTGTACGCTTTAATTTTTCCGGAATTCCTCTATTTTGCCGTATCGTTCCGCAAACTCGAAACTTCTTTTCAAGCCAATTCCCTGCAAACTCTACACTGTTGTAATAATTATCCATGTAGAGGTGATGCCACTTTCCATAAGACGGTGCCAATAGTTCCATTACTGTCTTTGGTATATGCTGTCCAACGCCGGAATATATCTTGAATGAAGAAATATATCCCGTAATCGAATCACACAGCATCCGAATGAGTATCCCATATTTCGTAATTTTTGTTAGATTTTATTATCCTTATGCTCACGAAGGATCCTCTGTTTGCTTTAGTAAACCTCTGACACTTATTTTATATAATATATGCCTTTATTATTTTGTTCATATACACGTGGTTAGATAGATTAGAAGAAGGATACATGCAGAATAGACTAGAATAGATGGCGCGCAGGGAGCAAAATGAGTGAACGCGGTGAATTTATTTTCAACAATTTTCGACGGATTATAAACCTTAAAATTTAACCGTCCACGCCACGGTATCATTCCTTCATCGATTGAGATGTTTTACTTAGATTAAAATTGTCTTTAAACTTTTTTGAAAAATAATCAATTATGAATTGCACTTTGAAAAGCCGGTCGGCATTATCCGGTTTATTGTTGTTGTCGGAAAAATGTAAGAATGACAATATTTGTCTGAATCGGTTGCGGGTCATCGTCTTGCGAAATATCGGTGTGTCTATCAATGGATTCGTCGACCAATAATCATCGATCCTGGCTTTTTTTACAGTACCCATAAGGATAGCAAGCCCAAACCATTTTCTAAGTTCTGGTGCCGTAACGTCGTAGGAGTTTCCATAAAATATTCCTACAAATTTTGGGGGCTCGTCCGGGATTGTAAGCAAGGTGTGCGCGTAACCGGGCACGGGTGCAGTGTAGTTATCTGGAAGTGAAGATCTGAGAACCGAACGGGAACATCAAAAGCATGGACGTGACAAGGTTCACGGTAGTCGAACTGAAAGACAAGCTGAAAGACTTGGGTTTCGCAACAACTGGCAACAAGCCGGAACTAATAGCGCGCCTGACGGCTGCGGATCCGACCGAGTCATGGGCACGAGACCTGTTGTCAGCCCGGAAAACTAACTCGGAATTTTTCGAGGATGCTGATGAAAATCACAGCGAAGTCCGTACCCGCGGGACTGAAATGTGGGAAAGAGAGGTGGCAGTACTCCGATAACAAGCCGCAGTCAACAGACAACAAGCCGAAGTCAACAGACAACATGCCGAAGTCAACAGACAGGCCAAAGAATTGGCCGAGCGGGAAGCGGCCCTTCTGAGGCAGGAGCTGGAAATGGCACACCGCGTTCAGCAGACACCTCTGCCTGAAGACACGCGAACCATGGACGACCGGACGACACCGTCGTTTAGCAACAACTTTCTTCAGGGTGGCTTGAATGTAAAGCTTGTTGCCGATCTCCTGAACAATTATAGTGGAGAGTTGGGAGAATATGAAAATTGGGAAGAGCAGCTGCGATTATTGGTCAGAAGCTATAACCTGAGAGACGAGGAAACAAAGGTGCTGATTGCAATGCGGCTGAAGGGGAAAGCGCTTCGGTGGCTACACTCGAGGCCGATGCATTTGACGTTGTCTGTGGAGGCATTGCTCGCCGAATTAAAGGCAATGTATCGATATTCGCCGGGGACCATCGCGCTGAGGAGGCAGTTCGAGGAACGCACGTGGAAGAAGGGTGAAACCTTTCATGAGTACGTGCATGAAAAAGTCATTTTGGGAAACCGGATAATCATCCCAGAGGCGGAGATGATCGAATATCTCATCGAAGGAATTCCGGACCCAATATTGCGGGACCAGACACGGCTGCACCGCTTCAAGACCAGGGCAGATCTTCTGGCGGCCTTCGAGGGCATACTGCTGCGAGAATCGTCGCGGGACGGAAGAACATGCAGTACTGAGAGCAGGAGCCAATGGACTGCAGCTGGGGAAGAAGTGACAGAGAACACGAGACTGCTGTACGACGGAAACAACGACAGGCATCGTTGTAATCATTGTGATGCACCGGACCATGTGGGGTACGACTGTCCGAAGAGAAATGCGGGCCCAAGATGTTTTCGGTGCAACGAACGTGGACATTTTGGGTTTCGCTGTCCGAAGGTGCAAGCTCCACCTGGACGTGTTAACGTGATCGAGACGACTTCGTGGAGAAGGTGCATCAAAGAGGTGACAATTAACGGGCAAACCATATCAGTGTTAGTAGACACGGGAAGTGATGTTTCCCTGATACGTGCGGAACAATATGTGCGTCTAGGTTCGCCGCGATTGGACAAAGCGGAGTGTAGAATTCGCGGAATAGGAAAAAAGGAATATGTCCCGCTGGGAAAATGTTGTGTTCAGGGGTTTATTGACGGGAACGTCTACACGATCACTGTCCTCGTAGTTTCGGATACGTTAATGGAAAGTAAATTATTATTAGGGACAGACTTTTTGAATAAAACAGATATTGTAATGTATCGCGGGAATATTTCTATTCAGCCGGTTTGCTCTGTTCGCGATGTCATTTCCGAAGTATGTATCGTAGACGTAAAAACTGACAATAAAGTAGAAATAACAGACGTACCTGTTAAGTACCGGGAACCCATTCGAAAGTTAGAGACCGAGCACGAGCCGCGCGGAACCAGAGAAGTTCCTGTAAAAAAGGCCAGCATTGTTAAAGACGAGGAATTCGTATACCAAAGGCCGCGAAGATCGTCAGCTAGTGGGCGAGAAGCTGTAAACGCGTATATTCAGGATACAATAAAACACAGGTCAGGTAGTAGGAGACCCCACGTCGATGGTCTAAGTAGCCGACCCTTACCGCAGGTCATGCTGGTCGACAAGTGCCGTGGTATACAAATGACGTTTTCGGGAATCGATAGAAAAGGAAACGGTCACTGCGTTTCTGGAGGATTGCAACGAAAACAGGGAACACGCGTTGGAAAGTCTCGCCAAGGTTTAAGGAAAGAAAATAAAAGGTACTACGACAAACGTTTACTATGTGATACATTGCGATCAAGCGCGTACAAGATTTCAAAGGCGCCGGGTATGAAATTTGCGTACGAATTCTTGGGGCCCTTCCAACGAAATAGATGTTTAAGCGATAATAGATAAGTAGTGTGAAAGTAGACGAATGCGAGGGCCTGCGAGAAGAAAAAACGACGGCGGCGGATTGTGTGAAGCCATGAGTGTATGTGTAAAGCGTAATCTAAGATATTCGAGGGCGAATGTCCAGGTAGGATGGCCGAGTGTAGGAGTATGAATGAGACCGACCAAAGGCGCAGTTTATGATTACGGTGCGGACGTGACTTCAGGCTATTTTTGAGATTTAGCAGAACTTCATCTTTTATGGTGATTTATTAGAGACTTCCTTGTTTAGCTAAAGGTCTCAATAGTCGTTGACGTACCGTAAGACATCTGCGGACCAAATGCGGACCGTTAAGGGTCCAAGGCAGGCGAAGAGGGAAATTGGTCAGTTTCCCTCACCCCGTCGCCTCTTCGAGGGCATTATTATAAAAGGGATGAATGCGAAGAATGTCAGTTGTCGGTTGTGAGTCGTTAGTCGTTAGTTGGAGGGTCTGAGAGTTGTGAGTTGTGAGTTGGGAGTTGCTAGTTGAGAGTTGAGAGCAGAGAGTTGAGAGTTGAGAGTCGTGAGTCGAGAGTCGGTAGAGAGAGAGAGAGAGAGAGAGAGAGAGAGAGAGAGAGAGAGAGTCAGCTAGCAGAGCGAGTTGGTATTGAATAAAGAGTTTTATTGAGATCGACGTCTTAAGATCATTTCAATCGTTACGCCGCACCCTGTACGTAGCAGTTTCCATAAAATATTCCTACATATCATTCCCAATATATAATTCTACGATATCCTGGACACTCTGGGTATCTTTGGGAAATATGTTTGGACCCGGAGATCCTTCAAATTTATTATTGGTCCTCGGTAAATCAAAGTCTGACGACTGTGGACTGCCTTCTTCGTCTGATTCATCCGAATCAGTTGGTAACCGTAGCGTTCGTCGAATTCTTCTTGTAAATATATCACTATGTTCCGACGATTCTGCTTCACTTTTACTTTTTTGATCTGCAATGTCTTCTTCCCAATCGGCCAAATCGTCCGGAACGTCAGACAAGACGTCCGCGCATTCATAATAAATAATCGTGTCGTCTATTTCGTCTGCCATGATGAAAGGGCACAAGCACTTATAAAAACAAAAAACTTTTTGACGTGTGTAACTTACTGTTACCTAAACAAAACACCAACAGAACTCAACAGCAACAGATCTCAAAAGATACTGAAGCGCCGAGCACTGAGCGATACTATTTATACTATTTTGCGCGCGACACTACTGTGGTGTCGCCGGCCGTTGGCAGCTACTTGGCGCACGACACTACTGTGGAGTCTCCGGTCGTTGGCCGCTATTTTGCGAACGGCACCACTGTGGTGTCGCCGGCCGTTGGCTGCTATTTTGCGCACAACACCACTGTGGTATCGCCGGACGGCATAGTGTTAAGATGGATTACATTAACCTTCCTTGGTTAACCCAATTTAGGTTAGGGTTAGCCAACGATTCAAATCCCTGTCATTGAATAAGGTTTACGGTATAAGCGACTGAAATCCACTATTTTTGTGGAGTTTAGTGCGGATGGCGTCTTTAGTCTTCCTTTACTAAGCCTTAGAGTCAGGCATCTAGAAGTTGCGAAAGCATTTGCTTGTCTGACATACAATTTAGTAGCGCCCGATTCGTCCAATCGAGCGGGATCGAGTCAGGTGCTTGATACATTAGACACGGGCGGCCCGAACCTTTCGGGCGGCTCGTGAGCCGACTTCATCGGGCGGGTTCGAAAAGAATCGGACAAGTTCGCGCGAACGAGTTATCGCAATACTTATAAAATAGATCATGGTAATGTAGCGGCCATCGGCACGTACATTTAACAACATTTGGCATGCAAATGGTCGAGCGAGTTTATGGAACCCGTTGTCCCACAGCTGTTTTTGAGAAAGCCGTTAGTCGTTGAGCAATTTTTGTTATGGCACGTATTGACCATTAGAGTTTTACCATCGGCCTCAACAGCTCGTACGGGTATCATAAACCTTGAGTTTTCAAAAGGGACCCGGACGCTAAGCAGGTAGGCGACAGCCGGTCGCGCCATGCACCGCGGGCCCGTCGGAAATCCCGCTGCATTTCCGGAATTACGGGGTCGCCCCCTCGACCGCGTCAAGGTCATGAAGAGTCCCTGAAAAAGGTACCTGATTGGCTAAAGAGCTAATTCAGCACCGGCCAATCAGGACAATTCAGGGACAGGCAAAAAGCCTCTTAGGTTGAGGAGAGAACCTCAGAAAACCTAGATACGATTTGACCGACGGATCGAGAACAAGTCCCGCGACGCGATATTGTAGAACTCTGCTAACACCTGAAATAAACTCAAAATCCGTAACGAACACGTTGGGGAGATTCATTTAGAACCAAACCCATCATACTTACAGTAATAATTGGTATTTCATTCATTACTTATAACGTGATTTTTAATACACTTGGTTTTGTTAATAACTACATTAGGTATATTCGGCAAATATGTGCATAATCTTTATTTGTATTAATATTAGGGGGACCCATAAGTAATCAATTATTTTGATATCTAAAACAAACTTTGTAGTAAATTCAAGTTTTTATTTCTTAATTTATTATATAATCTCCATCATTATCAAGAACAGTTTTCAATCTTTCCAACAAATTTTCATTCCCCCTTTTATAGAAATCCAGGGTTCGTGAAGCAAAGTATGACTCAAGGTGCCTCCTTACATCTTCTAGAGAAGTGAATGTTTTATTTCTGAAATAAATGCTCCAGAGATCTAAAAAGATGATAGTTAGAAGCAGCAATATCCGGTGAGTATGGAGGATGCGGTAAAACTTCTCATTGCAATTCTTTGACTTTTCCTGAGTGCGTTTCTCTGTATTGGGTCGGGCATTGTCAATTTGCAGTATTGCACCTTTTCTGTCGACTAAAGATGCCCTCTTCTTCAATCGTTCTGAATACAGCCGTTGTAATTGCTAACAATACAACTCAGCAGTAACTGTTTCTCCAGGTTTCAACTACTCAAAGTGAATAATGCCACGACAGTCCTACCAAATGCACAGTAACACCTTTCTAAGTGATAAGCTAGGTTTAGGGGTTCATAATGCGGTTTGATTTGCAGAAAGCCATTGCTTGGAACGCTTTATGTTATCATAAAGAATCCATTTTTCATCTCCGGTAACGATTCTGCTAAGAAATGGATCTCTACGAAATATGGACAGCAACGAAATGCAAACTGGTCGACAAATATCCTTGTTGGTCTCAGATAATTGATGCGGTACACATATTCTTTGCCTATATTCCTCTCCCATTTCGTATAGATGCCTGTGTATAGTTGACCATGTGGACCCATGAAAATGAAAAAGTATGCAATGACGAATATGATCCTCGGAAGGTACGGACGCCACCATTTTATTGCAGGGTTGTAAAAAAATTATACTTTTTAGAATGTTTTGAATACAGGCTGCTTTACCGAAGTCTGTAAAAGAATACGTGTTTCCTCTTCAACGATCGGTACAGAACTAATATTTAAAATAATGCACGTTTCACGTGAAAAACTTAAAAGACAATATTCCTGGCATTCTGAAAAATTTGTTTCAAATGAACTTACAAAATATCCTTACGGAGTTACATACACCTAGAAGGTATATAAATATGGTAAATTAAAGATCCCTTGTTCAAGGATCTTACCCCAAAACTTGTGTCGCTTTTCCGCTAACAAGGGAACATATTCAAGTGCGACACGCCGATTTTGATGAAACTTATGGGAGCTATAGTTCTTTGAAAAATATTTGACGCGTATTTTTTTTTATCGGCAGACATCCACTTTGAAGGGGTGAAAACAGCCCTCAAAGTTGGTGGTCAAAACCATATTTTTTGAGATATCTCGGAAACCAGAGGTCGAAAAAATTTAAATTTTTTTTAAATTGTGTGTTTTTCAATGGGAAATCGCGCAAGAAAATTTTAACAAAAGTTTTTTGTTTAAACAATATATTAAAAATTTGATTTTTTTGCAGTTTCTTTTATTTATTGGTAGTTCATTTTAATGTAAACTTGGGTGTGTGATCTTTGATCCAAAATAGGGGATACATGTTTCAGGATTTTCTTTTTTTTGCCATTTAACAATAATTAAGTATAATGGAAGATAGTCTTGCACCTGGCGTGCGTGGGAAGGAATTCTGGCTTGTTCCATCGAAATATAAACATTTATTATAAGCGTGTATAGTATTTTAAACAATACCACTGGGTTATGTGTTGTTTATTGTTTTATTAGTAGCTAAAGAAGGCGGCGCAGTTAGCAGCGTGACGCGGTGCTAATTACCGCGGTGGAGTAAGGGTACCGACTTTTATAGCCAATTCGCCTGTGAATTTCTGCAGTCGTTGGACATTCGGTTAAAATACATCTGGTTTCCGAGATATCTCAAAAAATATGGTTTTGACCCCCAACTTTGAGGGCTGTTTTCACCCCTTCAAAGTGGATGTCTGCCGATAAAAAAAAATACGTGTCAAATATTTTTCAAAGAACTATAGCTCCCATAAGTTTCATCAAAATCGGCGTGTCGCACTTGAATATGTTCCCTTGTAAGTGTCTGCCTGCGATGCGTCCATTGTCATTGACCGGTGTACGGCTGGTTTGTTTTCTCATTTCTAGACCCGTACACCCGTGGGACGATGTCCCACTCGATCGTAGCACATACCCAGACATGAAGTCTATACAATTCTAGAAAAATATAATATTACATTTCCTACATTTTAAGTCAAATAAGATAAGTTCATTTTTAAATTAAGTTAAACTACAATTAAAGTAAATGTCTTTGTATATACGTATAACTCCACACAATCAAATTCTACAAAAATTTTAACAGCTTACAGCTGGCAAAAATTGTTCAGAGAATTATTTGAAGCTTTCAGATACACATAAAACCAGAGAATACCATTTGTATTTAAATTCTTTCATTTAAATTATGTCATGTTTAGTGTAATTTTAATCAGAAGAACTCCACAAATAAGTTAGTGGAAGTTGTATAAAAAAATGATGTTTTGTAATTTGATTGGTAGTACATGGTTTCACACCGATATACCTGTTCTCGCCCCGGGTAGCGAGGCATCGTTCGGCGACCGAGGCAGCCTGAACTTCTGGGCCAGAGCCTTCGAGGCACGACGCCGTTCATTCGAGCTGGCGAAAATTATTCGAAATTTATTCGAAAACTTAGAATTTATTCGATACTTGTCGAATAATGATCCTTTTTAAATAACGAATAAAGGTAAAGTATCGTTTATTCGAATCGTTATTTAAATAATGTAGGATTCTCGAGGAATGGGGTGATTGATATCTTCGTAACACTTTGCTAAATGCTAATATATTTAAAAGAATAACGGTATACAAACGCTGACGCAATTAACAGTCTCTCTCGCAAGGCAGTCGCAACTCTACTCTACGCTCTTCCCGAGCATCCACGCTTTATACTCTTTCACCCCCTTGAATTCATCTCGCTTGCATTTATCTCTGTCTCTCGCATCCATAACTTACATTCGTAAAAACATACAGTTCCCTATCGCTCAGTTTTAAACACTTTTCGTTCACACCTTCGCACTCACTCGAGTCTTCCCAAACATACGGGCGCCGGTCTGTCACAACATGATCCGGTCGCCCGCACGCATGCACGCACAATGGACCATTCATCCCACAATAATTTTTTATCCCAAATAATGCCCAACTCTGCAAGGGCCGCCAGCAGTGTGAAAGATTTACTTAATATTTAATTTAATTTAATTATTAGAAAGAGTGTGTCATAAACAAAGAATAAACACTTGGAACTGTCACAGAAATATGTAAGATCACTCTGTCGATGAAGTATCGAATGCGGTTTATAACACGAACGACTGAAATCCGCTTCTTTTGAGGAGTTTAATGTACACGGAATTTTTAGCCTTCCTTTAATTAGCTTTGGAGTCAGGTCTTTGGAAATTGTGAATGCGTTCACTTGTACGGTCTGGCTTACGACTCAATAGCGATTGTTCTCAATACCATAAAACTCCAAATGACTCAGGACACAGGACACTAAAGGACTGAAATGTGGAAACACTTTTGTTTTTTCAATGATCGTCGAAAAAACTGTCCTTCTTTAAATATGGGTGGTATTGAGTTGTAAACGAATGTTAAACGGAGCTGTAATGCAGCCCATAATAAATTCGAAGAACGATAAAGTAAAGAGTAAGTTACAATGTCTTCGTGTAAAATTATTTAAAAGTAGTTAAAATATGTTTTTAAAGTCATCTTCTATTGTTCGAAGGTGAATATTTTTTTTTTTTAATTCATAATATCTGTAGCTAATATTACGAGCCAATGCTGCGAGCAACGCAAGAGGTGAGCGAGGGGGTTATTACCCCAGGAATATATGGTTTCAATTTCTTAGTTAAGGTACGCGGAAGAACCCAATGCAAAATTGGGGAGCCGCTAGGATAATAGACGTCGAGGACTGGGAATGGAGTCAAGCGCAGACGTAACGTGTGCGAATGTTGAATTACTAGATTAAGATATTGGGCAATAATTAAGGGTTTATAGATTACGTGATTCAACAAACAAGAAAATATATTCTGAATTTAAAGTCTGTGTTACAAGTGTTTGTGTCGCGAATGAATTTATAGTATACTGTTGAGCGATGACGCAATGATCGTTTCGCGCTGCTCGGGTTCGTTTTCGAATTAATGAAAGACCGAACTGATTGAAATGAATTTAGTTGTCGCGTTGTCGATGCGATTCTTTGCGTTTTAACAAAACTGGTACGGTGCGATGTCATGACATTGACGGTTGCGCGGTATGAGTGGTCAGAAGCTCGCTATGTTAGTGCTTGGCTGCTTTTATATTCTACTTCTGCCCCCAACCACCATTCCCTCTCTTCGTCATTTTTCGCCTTTTGGGAGGAGTCATCGAAATGACCTAGGTGCTGTCATTGGCAGAATTGCACGGTACTGCCCTTGCCAAGACTCACTCTCAGGTACTGATAGTACCGTAGCAGACCATACACCAATGAAGCGCTTCGGGCCTGGCAAGACATTTTGAAGTTAAAAACGCGATGAATTGGATGGCGCGTGCTGGCAAACAGATGGCCCGGGGACTAAGTCGGTAGTTAGAAACGCTAAATGGTGATGCCCCATGGCTTTGAGAATTTATTGTAGCTATGTCATAAACGGCAGTTTATTTGGATTTGCGGGGTTATAAACGGACCCGTCTCGATAGTGACGTTAAAACGTGTTTTTTGGTGGGCACGTGGCGGACAGACGGTCCGCCTAGGTCATTGTTTCGGAAGGTGAGGGCGCAGGTAAACGAAGGACAGTCCAAAGACCGTTACATGACTTCGTGCGGAGGAACGCGTCGCAACAATAATAATAGTATAATAATATAAATATAATAATATTAATATTATATTAATATTATATTAATTAGAGGGTTTCTATATTAGATTTATATATTAGTTATATGTTTTATATAAACCAATTAAACTGTACGTTCTGATCCTGCTTAAAAGAATATGTGCGTTCTGTTTCATGCTAAAACGTTGCCCAAGTTCCGTTCCATATTAAAAGTTGCCCAGGTTCTGTTCAATGCTGGGATCCGAGGACCTGTGGCCTCTACAGTGGGACCAGTTGTCCCACTGTCGAGCCGTTCTCTCTATTTGAGGGATGTCACAGGTCTAAAGTCCTCTCGCTCCACCTCCTCGTGGTGGACCCTGGGAACACACAAGTCGTCTGTTGCTAACGGAGCGAGGGGCATTAGTGTGTCCTGCGAACGACCGGGGAGGTCGCCGCAGGGCCCTATACCGCAAACCGGTGGTCATGTTTTACCGGAGCGGGGGAGCTTACCTTTATCGGCCGGCACTGCGAGGAGGATAAACCTCTATAAAAAAGTCTCTATCCCAAGCTATCGGAAGCCATCGTGGCGATGGGAAACTCCCGAAGTAAGCGCCGGAGGTGGGCGGTGGATGCACTCGCTCATGAACGTTGTACAACCTCGGAATACCTGCCGACCTCCCGTTGTATCTAGGCTTACCCGGGAAAGCGGCTCTGCCCCGGTGGACATTTCTTTCCGCACGTGGTAATTAGGGTATCGAGTGAGGCGCCCCCAGAAATGGGGGCGTAGTAACCAGGCCCGCATATGGAAAAATGGAACATATTTACGCCGAGCCTCGGACGAACATTGATGAGGTTGAGGAGGGGCTTCCGCGCCCGGAAGCGGAGGAGAAGAAAAGGACGGGGCTTATGCCACCGACAGGCCAAGTTCCCCGGATTCTCAGATCCCAGTCTGGGAGTGGTACTTCGGCCACTGAGCCGGACGACGACCGAGGGTCAATTATCTCCTCGGCCGCCTCCTCCAGCAGCGCTTCGAAGAAGCGCAAGAGGGAGGAGGAGAAGGTGAGGGAGCATGAGAGACTTTCGGACGCTCTGCGGCCAGAAGTCCGAAGACTGTTCCCCGGTGAGTTGACCGCTCGAATGGTGGAGTGGTCAGACGAGGTCCGAGACCTTGCCGAGAGGTCCGGAAACCTTAAGGGCACGTTCCTTAAGGCCTTCCGGGAAGCCTGCGGCGATATTAAGGCATGTGCGCAGGAGATTGACCGCAGGGGTGTCCAGGGTGGATACCCTATGGTCGGCTCCTGCCAGCCCCCCGTCGCGGACCCCGAGGAAAATGTTCTCCGGAAGAGGTGTGCGGCCCTAGAAAGGGAGCTCCGGGAGACCCGCGAAACGCTGGAGGCCATCAGGGGGGAGTTGATGGCGATGAAGAGGTTGCGAGAAGCCCCCACCCTGCTACCCCACAGCGTCGGCACAGAGATTGTCGAGCCAGCATCTGACATGCTGGCTCAGATGCGGGCGCTCATGGAGGCGGGCCTGAGGTCTATCCGCCAGGAGATGCGGGTGGAGCTGCGGAAAGCTGCGGGGCCATGGTCCCGGCCGCGGGCACGCACAGGGCCCCCCGACCGCAGCTTCCCGGGCCTCTAACATCGCCAACGCCCTCACCGGCGCTCGCACCATCGCCTGCACCGCCGACGCCGGCCCCTGCCCCCGGGGCAGCAGGGGCCACGACTACGGCGGAAAAGCAGGCGAAGAAGAAGATGAAGGGTTCCGCGGGGGGAAGCGTCCCACCAGCCCCCCTCCAGCCCCCTCCGCTATGCCCCTAGTACCGAAACCGGGTCCTCTAGTGGGGAATCCTGGGTTGAGGTACTGGGGAGGAAGGCCTTGGCTGCGGCCAAGGCAGCGACCGCTGTTGCCAACGCTGCGGCCGCCGCGTCCAAGGTGCCGCCAGGGGCCCCCAAGGCCAAGAAGGCCGCTGCCCCCGTCTCGAGGGGCGGAAAGACAGCGGCCAAATTGAGGCCACCTCCCCGCGCGGCGGCGGTCACACTGACCGTTCCCGAGGGGAGCAAGGCCTCGTATGAGGAGGCCGTTAGGAGGGCCCGCCAGGGCGTGGACTTAGAAGCCCTTGGCATCGGGGTCCTCCACTGGAAGAGGGCCGTGACCGGGGGCCTCGTCATTGAGGTCCCCGGTACCGATGGGGGCCCCAAGGCCGATGCCCTGGCGGCAAAGATGTCCGCTGTCCTAGGGGACATGCGGGTGAAGATCTCCAGGCCCATCAAAAGGCGAAATTTCGCCTAACGGGCCTGGAGGTGTCTGTCACCCCCCAGGAGGTGGCCGAAACGGTGGCGAAGGCCGGGGGCCGCGCGGCCGGGTCCGTTAGGGTGGGGGAGCTAAAAGCTCCGCCCAGCGGACTCGGCACCATCTGGGTGCAGTGCCCGGCCG
>CM052134.1:1168201-1249277 GCA_028454255.1 Halictus ligatus
AGTTCGGCTAGCTCGCCCGACCACCAGTATGTTGACTTTCTCGGGGGCTGAACTCGGACCCGGGGCATTGCCACGTCGCAAATCATTTGCAACGTCTCCCGGATCCAAGCCGCCCCCTCTTCTGCCCCACGCTCCCTGGCCAAAGGCCAGGCGGAGCCAATAATCACGGCCCTCAGGAGGTCCCCGTCCAGTCGTTTCAGCGCCCATCTAGGCGCTGACGGGGCGGCCGCATTTAGCCTAGTAGCATACTGACTGTGGCCCGCCGGAACCCAGTACGGCGCGCTACGACGCTGTGGCCCGCAGGCCTTCATCCACGATTTGCGATTCATTGTTGTTACTTCTCGGCTATGTTTTCTAGTATTCGACAGTCTTCGCTGAACTGCGCCAGGAAACACATTCTTCGCATAACGGTCAAGTATTTTCATATTTTGCCATGAGCTCGAATTTTGGTAAAAGTAAAATTGAAAATGAACATCGGCAGTTTATTGATAGTTGAACGTACGATTACTTTTTTACTTATATCAATGAAAGTGCTGTTTCTTTGATATGCAGTGATAAAATATCTGTGTTAAAAAATATAATATTAAGAGACACTATGATAGTAAACATTCTTTAAAATTTAATAATTTGCAAGAACAGTTACGCAAAGATATGGTGGATCAATTACAAGCAAGTTTAAATTTAAAGCTGCGAAATTCACTTGAGAGTACTGCATCCACCGAAGATAGGGCAGTTCGTGCGAGTTACCTTGTTAGTCAAATTTTGGCAAAAAAGATGAAACCCTTTTATGACGGAGAAATTGTGAAAGAATGTTTATAGCGATAGTAGATGCCGCCTTCCCCAATTCGAAGGATATAATTTTCAAAATTAGCTTGCCGCGATTTACATTCGCAAGGAGAATTGACGAACTATCAGAGATTATTAGGGAAAGTTTGCGGACACATATTTCCAAGTTAGAATGGATTTCTCTAGCTGTAGATGAAAGTTGTGACATAAATGATACCGCACAACTTGCTGTATTTTTAAAAGAAACTGATTCCAATTTCAATGTAACGGAAGAATTTGCATCTTTAGTTCATATTGTAGGAACTACTACCGGAGACGGTATATACAGCGAAATAAAAACTGTTCTGAATGTATTAAATATCCCAATGCAAAAGATTGTTGGAATAAGTACAGATGGAGCTCTAGCCATGTGGAATATAAATGTTGGTTTGTCGAGATTATTATCGGAAGATATTAAAAATTTAACAGACCGTGCAACATTTTTATTTCGCATTATACTTTACATCAAGAAAATTTGGGTGCTGAAGTTCTAAAAATGTCTAATTTAGTTCCACCTATTATTAAAATTGTAAATTTTATTAGATTTCGAGGACTAAACCATCGAGAGTTTAAAGAACGTTTGAAAGATATGGAAAGGGAATATGGCGACATTCTGTTTAACAGTAAAGTTCGGTGATTAAGTTGTGGTACAATGCGTGTACCAGGATCTTAAAATAATAAACTCATTAAAGAGGCACGTAGCGAATACACAGACTGAAATTGGAACTGACGACGCAACAAAATATTTAATGTTGTTTTCGTTGCGGCCCGCGCATAGTATTAGATTTCCACTTTTGGCCCACCGCAATTCGCGAGTTGCTCATCACTGCATTGACTTTAAGATGATCAAAAATGCCCCCACACCAAATTAATTTTTAGTCGCACCATAATATCGTACACGACTCAGATTTTTTCAGAATTTTTGGTTGCAAATGCGATTTTGAAACAAATCAGAAAGCATAAAATTTCCGATTTTATATCGGAGTTTTCAGTTGACCACTCTGTCGTAAAAACCCTCTGCGAAGGGATATCTGTAAGACCGTGGAGGTCAACTAGCCACCCGCGGCATAATGACCATGACCGTCATAAAAAATCCGGCATAATTTAGCGAAGCGGGAAATCCGAGAAACTCAGCACGTGCTGAACTGCGAACCATCCTAGATTTACGGTTTCATAGCCGTAGCCGCCTGTAACCAAAGGTACCGTCTACTCCCACTCTTTCTAATTTTCCACCACTTTCAACACCTTCCAAAAACACATCCTTCAACCAATCATAGACACCTTCCTAAAACCACACCCACATCCAAGCTTTCCTAATTCCTATACGATTGTAACCAAGTCAGAACTGCTTCAAAAACCGATCCGTTAGAAACACCGAGATTCTAACAGCAAGCCAAGTCTTGCATCTAGCAAATAGAGACCAGTTCTCCGGAGATTGACAATACAATCATTCGCCGTTAAACCTTCACCTAGTCACGATACGATTTGCCCCAATTCCGGGATCGACGCGACACCACAACCACATTTATGTTATTATCGTAACTATGTCTCATCGTGGTTATTAAGGTCCAGCTTTGACAGGTGGCCTTGATCCGCTCCAGTGTGCGTGCCGTGTGCGCGTGCCTTAGTGTGCCGCACACAACGCTAGATCGTACAAGGTTGCAAGGGTTCGAAAGGCGGGGATTTATAGCTCGATAATGCAAAGATGGGGTTTATCAGTGATCAAAAGCGAGCGGCCGGCCCCTGCGGACCGGTCGGGCCTGAACGGAAAGTCTAACGCCGGCCCTAGCCCTTTCACTGCGGCGCGACTTCGGAATAATCCATCAACAGGGACGGCGCGTTAGGGTCTATCCATATCTGACGGCGCCGGACGATTCTGCCGCCGGACTCTAGGCCTAACCCCATGTTAAAAAAATTCTGTTGCCTTCGTGCCAGAATTTCGACTATTTCGACAGAATCCCACCGGCGGCACGTGGGCATCGGACAATACCCAGCTCTCAGCGGATTCGTAGGCATACCCGGGGGTAGAGGGGAGTAAACTGTTCTGGTGTTAGGTAGAAACCAACGCTGTGCGCGGCTCTTAGCTTTTGTTGCGAGCATCTCGAGCGCCTCTCAAGTGACCCTCCAAAGGTTCCGAAGGTTCCGACAGATATGGAGCATGGAAATTCTGTCGTGTTCGGGCGGCGTCAGATATGGATAGACCTTTATACGCACGTCGGAAAGGAAAGTCAAAAAGAGGAGGATCCGGATTGCCTCAGTCGAGTATAGATATATGGAGAACTAAGAAGACATAGAGAGTAGCCAGTAAAAACCTGTGTAAGGGTCGCTTCATATCTGACGGCGCCGGACGATTCTGCCGCCGGTCTCTAGGCCTAACCCCATGTTAACCAAAATTCTGTTGCCTTCGTGTCAGAATTTCGACTAATCCCACCGTCCGCCGGCCGGCGGAACGTGGGCATCGGACGATACCCAGCTCTCAGCGGATTCGTAGGCATCCCCGTGGGTAGAGGGGAATAAACTGTTCTGGTATTAGGTAGAAACCCCCGCTGTGCGCGGCTCTTAGCTTTTGTTGCGAGCATCTCGAGCGCCTCTCAAGTGACCCTCCGAAGGTTCCAGCAGATATGGAGTAGGACAATTCTGTAGTGTTCGGGCGGCGTCAGATATGAAGCGACCTTAAATCCGAAAGTAAAATCCAAGAATTATTCGCTATAGGTTTAAGAGTATATCTATGGTCTCCCTACAAACTATTTTAATTAATATTGCTTACTACGAATACCTTCGCCAACGAATACGTGTCAAGCCGGTCATTTATTGCATCTTGTCACTGCAGTATCACAGCAAATATGATGAGAATTAATTAACAGTCGTTCGAAACAATAAAACAATTGCCAATAGCTTAGTTCGTATGTCTCAAATGACGATGAAATGTATTTGACTCAGTCGGTTAAACAGGGAAGTAAAACCATAAAGTATAAAAATATAGATGGCGTATATTTAGGCCTTTCGTATATATCGATGGACTTCTCAGGGCGTATATTTACGCCTTTCGTATATATCGATGGACTTCTCAGGACGTATATTTACGCCTTTCGTATATATCGATGGATTTCTTAGGACGTATATTTACGCCTTTAACAGTGAAAGGGTTAAGGACCGGCGTGGCGTTTAACGTGTTAATAATAAAAAAGTTCAATGTTTTATTTAAAGGCCTGCTCTCATGCGTGCTTTGAACTGTGCCGGCGGCCGCGACTCTCCGCGTCTCTTTCTCTTCCATACGCTGTCCTCTGCATTCGAAACTTTCATCACTCATTACACAAGTAAATAACATCGGAATTATATCAAATTTGGTTGTATTTTGAGAGTCTCATAAAAAAAATAGTGAAAAATAAAGACGTTTTGTAATTGGATTAGTAGTGATCTCTGGTCTCACACCGATATACCCGATCCTGTTATGTAACACTCCTCCACGGCGACGGTTCTCGAGCTTCGCTATCCGTTCCTACGTGCAACATTGTATCAGACAAAGACATTTTTTAGCCTTCTTGTCCCTATCAGTCTGTATGTCCCGGGTTTCGGACAGGTCATTTACATTTCCAGCGTGCACTGTGTATTTCAAATGCAACGTTCGGCGAGAACCACAGATTTCATCCAAATGCCCCTCGCCAGAACCGTCCAAGGGATTTACATCGGGAATTCACTGTATCGTACAAGAAATAAAAATACGAAAACTCAAATAATGAGAAATATTTTTACTTTAGTAATGTGAGATAAAATGTAAGAATTTGATTTAATAGCATAATTTCTTCGATTTTCATTTCCAAGTCTTTATAAATTAAAAGTAATATAAAATAGTACATATTCTAAATAGTATGGGCAGTGAAAACATAAAATTATGATAATTATAACTTAAATTCACAAAGTCGTTACACGCAACCTCTCACACTTTTAGTAAAATTCAAGAATATCTATAAACTATGAATAACAAGATAATTAAATGAAGAATACACACTTTTATTTTTACAGAAATAACTTAAAAATAAAATACTCCACGTACCAACTAACATTAATCATCTAAATACAAATTGACATTTGATGGTACAGTGAATCCGCGTTATATGTCAGCAGTCCGGGACTTGTCGGTACAATATTCTTTGATGCAGTGACGAACGTAGAAAGGGACAACGATAGTAACCGCCATTTACAGTTTGCCGCAGTCTATGAACACGTCGTAATTCGTGTGTCTTATGAGTTATCTGTCACGGTCGCAGCAGGCAAATGCTGCCGGTGAGACCCTACTATTCTTTGATGCAGTACTGAACGTAGAAAAGGACAGCGAAGCTTGAGAACTTCTTTGTTTTTCATTATTTTATTATGGGATTTCCACCAACGTATTTGTGGCATTTTCCTAATTAAAATGAAACCAAAAGAGATATGATTCCAATGATATTTACTTGTGTAATGAACGACCAAAGTTTCGGATGCAAAGGACAGCGCACGGGAAAGAAAGAGACGCGGAGATTCAAAGCGTTCGAGACTGGCGTGAGCTCAGGCCTTTAAATTCAAAACTTAAACTTTTTTATTATTAATTCTTTTTACGAGACTTTCACCAATATATTTGTTGAATTTTTCTGATTAAAATAATACCAAACACGATACAATTCGGATCATATTTACACTAATTTTCCGTTAATATAAATTTAATGGAAAGTAACTTTCACCGTTTATTACACAAGTAAATATCATCAGTAAATATCGGTAAATATAATCAGAATTATATAATATTTGGTATCATATTCATTAGAAAAATGCCATAAATATGTTTTGACGAAAAGAGTTTTCTTATTGGATTAGTAGTGGTCTCCTGGTCATACACCAATATACCCGACCCGTGTTATATTCACATTCCTCGGAGACGGCGGCTCTCAAGCTTCTTGGCCCCTCACGGAGTATATCTCGCGATAGTGGGGATAATTCCGCGACGGCTGACTCAGAGATCTCGGCGACGTATATCCCGGATTCACTGTATTTCATAGCTAGAATTTGAGTCGCACCATCATTTAGATTTCAAGAATTTATTGCTTATCACTTAACTACCAAATTCAAAGTTTTAAATGTGATTGCAATACTTAATTTATTTCCTAAGAAATTATACACACTCTAAGCCCAATAGAGTACAAGGTAATTTGGAATGTGTGTGACATCACAGGAGCAGTCATTAGTAAGGAAACAGAGGCCTAATGATACTTACTTTATTTTTAATACTTTATACTTTAGACGTTAGAAGAATTTTATGCCATAGATCTCACATAGAACAAGAGATAAGGAGTTGCAGAGTTTCGCGGATTGGGCGCTAATTTTCCTTCCAACTCTCTTAAGGGTATCACATGCACTGCCTCATCATCACATTCCAACCAAGTACTAGGATACTTATGACGTCTGACACCACAACAATCCATGCTGCGACAACCGACCCTGAATAACTGCTCCTTAGGCTCACTAGCACTCGGTTTACTTCTAAAGTATTTTAATATACCAGATGTCTTGTCTGACGATGATGTATTCGTATTTGTGCTGCTACTGCTATGACTGGATGCTTGCCTCTTACTATCTCTGTTGCATTGGAAGTACTCTGTAAACGCAGACTCATCGGGTAGCCGCGTATAAGCAATATAATGACCAGCTGTCATAGTGGCACCCTGATGCATAATTACAGAATAGAGCTTGTAGACGTGTCGAGACTCTGACCTACCACCTGTACCACGTGTTTGATCGTTGTTACACTCTTCACAGAAACATTGTAAAGTCAATGGAGTTGGCATGTGATTATTAATTTTTTCCATTGACCTAAAAAATGAAACTTTTATTTACAGAAGTCTTTTATTCCGTATACAGGGTGTTCGGCAATAGGCGAGAGAACATTTAACACGTGCCGCGTGGGCCATCGTTACTCCACCGTGAACATTTCACACTAGCCATTACCCAAATTTTTGTTTCCGAAGGTTTTATAATCATACAAAATTTTATCCTATGTCCTATACATAAATTATACATAATTAACAATATTTATCGCCGTATGAAATAATATGACTCATGGAGTGTGTTAATATCGTTCATTACCAAATTAGTTGAATTTAGAAAACAATTGACTGTGTATTCAATACGGTGACAAAATGGTAACGATTATAACTTTGTTGGTTATAACTAAATTAGAACTTTTTATAACACGAACTATAGAGAGAATTAGAATAGTTGCAATTACAAGGTAGACACTTTAAGCAAGGCACATGTAGAACTGCAACAGTTTTGAAGATAGAATGAATAATTCGATATAAAAGTTGTTTGGATAAACTCTACAGATTCAAAAGTCATCTTCCCTTCCTTCACAACGCTTGTTTTAACGGGGCATCTTTTTAAACTATATATTTATATTTATATACTATATATGTAGCTTTTCTCGGAGCGACTACAATGATCAGGAATCATTGGAGTCATTTAAGTCATGTACCTAAAACAATGTTAGAAACCAACAAATTTTATAGTACCTACATGATGTTTATCCAACACATTCGACACTTAAAATAACTTTATTCTATGTAGGTTGATGTAGAATCGCTATACAATGAATTCCCGATACAAGTCCCTACAAGCCTCGCGTTCACCGGTCCCTGGAACTACCCACACCACCGAGGGGTATACTTCGCGAGAGGTATAACATATCACGGTCGGGTATATCGATGTAATACCAGAAGACCAAACTAATCCAATAAGAAAACTTCTTTATTTTTCATAATTTTTTATGGGACTTTCATCAATATATTTATTGAATTTTCGTGATTAAAATAGTACCAAATACAATACAATTCGGATCATATTTACACTAATTTTCTGTTAATATAAATTTAATGGAAAGTAACTTCCATTGTTCATTGCACAAGTAAATATCATCGAAATTATATCATATTTGGTATCATTTTAATCAGAAAAATTCCACGGATATATTGGTGAAAGTTTCATAAAAAAATTATTAATTTTGAATTTAAATTTAATAATAGATTTAAAGGCCTCTGCTCACTCCAGTCTTTCATCTTTCCCGAACGCTTCGACTATCCGCGTCTTTTTATTTCCCATATGCTGCCTTTCTTTTCTTCGCGAAACTTTAGTCGTTCATTACACAAGTATCATCGGAATTATATTATGTCTGGTACCATTTTCATTAGAAAAATTTCACGAATATGTTGGTGAAAGTCCCATAAAAGAATAATGAAAAACAAAGAAGTTTTCTTATTGAATTAGTACTGGTCTTCTGGTCTCACACCAATATAGCCATGATATGTTCACAGCGGCGACGGTTCTCGAGCTACTTGATCCCTCACGGGGTATACCCCGCGGTAGTGGGGATAATTCCGCGACGGCTAACTCAGAATTTTCGGCGACGTATATTTCGGATTCACTGTATTCACAAAGAATTTTCTTTTCCCACACCCTTTTTTATCTTTAGCCTTGAATGACCCTGAACGAATCGACTTGATTGAAATCAGCTTAAGAACAACTGCAGTCGTAGATGTTTAAACATACATGGCTGCATTAAAAAAAATAGAGGTGACCGACGAAATTGTGTGAGTTATTCAAGTGGATTGCCTAAGGCAACGCTCGGAATTGCTGACTCGCGACGGTCGGTTTTCGAAGGCTCCGCTCTCTAAATCCGGCAGCGCGTCTCGCTCCCCATTACGGTCCATGTTCTCGAGCCACCTCAGGCGCTATTCGTGGCACATTAGGGTGACACCCGTATCCATAAGTTTTCACATTACTATACTAACTGTGTTAAAAAAATCTCGGCCACTTTCGGCCAATCTTTGCTGCAATTTCAGTTTAAACTTTCAACTTTCAGAACTTCCTAAAATGAATGGAACCGAGATTACGATTATTTGATATTTTAGGTGAATTTTTATAGGAAAACATGTAAATAATAAACATTATGTGAAATGCATTGATTTGTATTTTGTACAGCTGTTGTCCTCAGTAATCGTGCGACATCGTGGAATAGGCCTACAGGGGATGCCACTGACAAAAAAAAAGCATTGATAATAGTACCTCGATGGTAATGAGAAAACATATTGATACGGGTGTCGCCCTAACGCGCCACGAGTAGCGCCTATGGTACGCGTCTGAGCTGGCTCGAGAACTAGAATCGCCACTGGGAGCGGGACGCGCGGCCGGGTCAAGGTGGCGTAAGCCTTCGAAAAACGGCGATCACGAGTCACTAATTCCAAGCCCTGAGGTGATCCGCCGTGTAGAATAAATTTCAATATTTTTTTAGGATTTCTCGTTTTAAATAAATGTTTCTTATAGATTTTTGCCTTTTCAATATAATTCTATAAACTTGTTTCATATCTCACGCCTGGTCTTGAAGGAAATCATGTTCGAAAGAAATTCAAATATTCAACTTTAAATATATCTTCTGCAGTTGTTTCTTACACTAAATTCTATGATCTCTTCTCAATAGAACGATATAATTTCATATTACATTATGGGTATATAAATGTATGTAAACAACAATTCAAATAGAAAGTATATTCAAAAAGCGCCACTTTTTGCGAGTATATCTAGATTTATTTCAAAAACTAGAAAATATAAGAGAAAATTTAATTATGCGGCAAAAAAAGAGGCGTCAGCAAAAGTTACGAATCATATTTTGCTTTAATTATAAAAGCGAAATAGTATGGCGAAATATGAGACATGCAGTAGTTCTTAACATTGAATAGTTCTACTATGTTCTATTACGCTGTATGTCACAACGCAATCAGTGCGCTAGTATTGTCTTCTACTGAATGCGTCACGCAAATTCGTATGTGAGTTTTTTTTAGTAAAATATATTCTTTTATATAGAACGCGCTTCTACTGACGTAACTGACGCGTATTGCTACTAACGGATTCATAAAAATTCCCAGAATTTGTTCTCAGCTGTTGCCAAACACCTCATACAGAACAAGACATGTTATCTCACCCTGCTGCAGTAGAAAATCGTTTTAACTGCAATATGAGTAGCCTTGGTAATGACGGAAAGCAGACTGCTCTTCTAGCTTCATTGTAACGAAGACATCGAGCACACCAATACTTATCTCTACCCCAGAGAAGTTCACTTGTAACTACTGCACGTTTGTACACTTCGCTACTATCCATTGACCTAACGTCTTCATCTAAAAATATGTACACTTATGTTTATGTTATATGAATCTCATAGAAAGTTAAACCTCATTGATACCACATACCAGTTTCATTTGACCGGTCAATGTCAATAGGCACACAGATATCACAAAATGTTTCCTTTCGTTCTGTAACATGTTCACACTCAAGGCATGTAGTACGCAGAAGACTGACACCTTCAAAGTCTTCCGAAATGAAACACTTTTTGCTTTCTGGCCTGTGACTATTTATATCTCCGTTGCTTTCCAGAAGCTCAGAATGACCATTTTCATATGGCCTAGAAGACACTGATATGCCATTCAAACTTGACTGTACAAGGCAAGATGCACTTCCTCTTGTTGTAATTTTTTTCTTTTTCCTAGATTTACAAATACTTCTTTTAGTGGAATTAGTACATTCTGACTGTATGTCGGATGAATGTTCTATAGAAAAATCTGACAATCCATTATTTTGACCAAACTGGCTTTCTCTGTGTCGAACCAACAATTGAAATGTTTCTCTGATGTTGTCCAATAAACACACTAAAAGTTCATGAGCGTCTTGTTGTTGATTCCCTTCAAAGATAGGATTCACCTCTCTGAAACAGAAAGAAAATAACAATTTATTGTTAGCTGTTGTTAGCAACTATTGTTAGCAGAATAACAATTTATTGTTTCCATTAAGATTCTAGGTATTTCATAATATAGGTTTCTCAGTCTCAACTTTGATTGATTTTTTATTCTCTAAATATGAGAACATGCAACTATAAAAACTATTTGTATATATATATACACAAATAGTTTCGATGCTCTGCATGTATATAGCAGATTTACAATTAGCAACTTAAAGTTAAGTGATGTCCCATATTGAAGAAAATATTTTGAGCTAAGTTTCAACCTTCTACTTGAACTAAGAAAGTTGTTACAAACAAAAATTTGATTCTTTTACCTTTGTATCTACTTTAAATGCACAAAGTAATTACATATTTAAGTACATGTTAGGAAGTTTTTCTTGAAAGTTCTAGACGTACCAAAATAAAATACTACAAAATATTTAAACATATTTTTATTGAAATTTGAAACAATTTTATTGAATTGAAAATTGACATGATTTACATTTTTATAATATCGACATCTCTTTACGGCTATTGTCTCCAAAAATTTTTCAAATCTTTTGTTAAAGTACGCCACTGTTTAAAAAACTAAAAGCATCTTTTTGGAGCTTCTCCCATAAAAGAAGAACATCATAAAAAATTTATTAATAAATGAATATATTCGATATACTATATAATTTCTCGTATTTCTAGTAACGTGTATAGGTCGATGATTAAATATTCGACTGTGGAATCGCTACAAACTTTTTAAATGTGAATTTTTGCCTAAACTTATTATTATTCTATATGTATGTATCTATACAAAGTGTCCAGCTATTGTGCCAATACATTACACATGTCAAAAATTGTGGACCGTGATTTTACAAGCAAGTCTAAGATAAAAATCATGAATAACAATTTTATTGTAAGTAATGGTTTTATTTTTAAGTTACTAATAATTAAAGAATCACCGTCTCCTATCTTCCACATAGTGCACTACTATTGGAGTATCAGATAGATTTTTAATTGTGACTAGAAGCTACTACAGTAAAATCGATACTCGCGATTTTTGTCTTAACTACCTTATATATTCACATGTAAGTCGAACAACCTGCAAGGCAATCTGGAATAAGATCCTTAAAGTTTCTTCTTAAATCAGCATACGTACTTTATTTGTTATTTATATTGTGCATTATAAAATATACATTGCTAAATGAACAAAAACTAAATGTTAACCCACAAAAATGGTAGCTTCTCATATAATATCTTGCATTTTACCACACTGCATTAGGGTAAGATGTTTGTATACTTACAATATACTTATGTAAACAACTTACGTTCATTATTTTTGATACAAGTCGGAAATAAATAAGAAGAAAATATCTTCTTTTCGTCTAATAACTAAATGTATTTGATATTAATAATGTTAAATTTAATATCATCTAATATTTATCTGATTTGAAGTAAGGTCTCTTTCGCAAAAAACTAATTGTAAGTTGCATGGACTTTCTACACATCTGCATCCACCAGAGAGTTACGTGACATCTAGATGACTCATTGTATGTACTCAACTTCCTAAAATGTTTAATATTAAAGCAAAATGCAATTGTTGAGTACCTATATGTATTTCTATTATATTATTATGAAGTAGTAAAGAAGTTCAAATAAAATAAAAACTGTCACTTTCATTCTTGGAAAAATGCAGCACAAACAAAGTGGATATAAAGTCAATAGATATTTTTTATTTTATTTTTACTCTCCTTATAATCCTTGAAATATTACAACATATACATAAGACGTACTATGTATATGTGTTTAGAACTGTTCTATATAAAAAATTAATTTAGTTTTGACAGTGCATTACATACCTTAATGCTTGTAAAAACGCATCAGGCTGATATGGTTCATTATTTTCTCTGGCTTCAGATGCACGTAATGCTATAAACAATTCATGTAATTTTTCTGTGGCTATTTGTATCCTGTGTTTATTGTTGTTTCCAGTTGGTCCAGCCAAAGCTAATAAATCTTTACTACTCCAACTACGACTGCCACTTGACATAAGTGACATGCCAGTTCTTCCCAAAGATGATGACTTTATCTACAATAAAATATTATAGTTTACTTATACAAGGTAATCAAAAGTTGTCAGTGTAATTTAGAAACTTACTTTAGTTTGAAATTGTTTGTCATTTAAATTCGACAAATCAGTGGCTAAATGATGTAAATTATGTAGAAACGATGGTGCAAATCGTAAAGTATATATCACACTGTTCAAGAAACATGTATTTCCTAAATTACATAAAGTAGCTATTCTTAATCCTTCTGTGCTACCATTCGACACACTGTATCCTCCGTCTTGATGATTATTTATTTGATTACGATAACCATTCAACATTTTGCTTGTACCTTCAGAGCAAATAATTATGAAATCTTATACAATTAATAGATATATACGTTAATTCAATATAAAAAGATACTAATGTCCACATACTATATGTAAAAGTTTCTCTATTTAAAAGGCTCTCTCTAGTTGATATGTGAGAAACCTTAGAGATGTTAACAGAAACTGCACGTTCACGACCAGAAAGGGACAAACACAATTTCTTTCTTGGAGGAACCGAACGTTTATCCGCGTCTTTTTCTGTATCTAATACTGTCATTTTCTGCTAACCTAAATAATAGTAAATTACAAAGATTACACATTGAAATAAATGTACTCATGTGTAGAGTAGAAACTAAAACTAAATCAAGAATGGTACACTTAAAATAGAAAAATATAATCTTTATAGTTAAAACTTGCTTTAATAAATTTAATATTAATAGAAGAAGTGTGTTTTTTCGTTCATGCGAGAGATTTTAAATATATTTATTTTGATATATTTATAATCCTTTATTACATTTTTATAATATCAAAAGTATGCTAAAGATAGTATTTTTTAAATAATAAAAATTACAAAAGAACAAATTAGTATTCGACATTAAAACAATGAACATTCACAACAGATTAACATTAATATTTTTTTGTAAACACTACATTAAGTTGGATATTAATTTCAAGAGTTGTTTCAATGTGCACTTTTTAAAATTATATATCTACATATATTAACTTTAACCCTCCGTATGCTATGCCGGAGTCATTCGTGACCCGTCGCGGTAGCGGTGGGAGTAAAGATAAGCTCGAGCGACCGTCGTCAATATGTGTGCATTATGTACTTACTGAAATATCGGTGTGGGTCAAAAATGACTTTGGCATAGGCCTAGAACTCGCAGAAGCACGAGGGTTAATAAATTTATAGTAATGTTAAACTTATTGATTAATTTCTAAGAATTTAACGTAGTTTTGAAGTCTTCTTGTTCGAAATATATAAGATACTTCATAATATGTAAGACTCACTTTACGAATGGATAGGTAATGCAAAAACAATAATAAAAGTTTATATAAACATGTGTTCTATTTGACCTCGTTTCAAAATTATATTTTTTGTGTTTCAACCATTCATGACCAAAGAATCATTCTCAGTTGGTATTTAAACGTCATTTTGTGGATATCTCTTAACCTTTTACACATTCTGTTTGTATACAAACCGAAGATGCTCATTTCCTTTTATGAAGATGAACTCTTGTGGATTATTGAAACACAAAAGTGGGTATAACTTTAAAACAAGATCAGTAGGACTCATATTCATGTGAACTTTTTAAATTGCTTTTGTTTCACCTGTCCACTCTTGAAATGGATCCCACATATTACAGAATACCCCGTATTTATAAACCACAAATATAGTTAGTAATTTCCATTTATTTGTATTACTTCTCATTTGTTTTCTAATTAAAAAAACATTAAGTTTTAAATCATTTACAAAACTTGTTTTAGGTAAAAAAAGATAAGTAGTCGTTTTTGTTTCAATTAATAAATGTGTAAAGAAATGGCAATACCAATGTCAGGAAAAAATAAAATTTTAAATATATTAATAGTATATCAATTTTGAAACTTGTATAATTTTCTTAGTTTTCTAACTAAAACTTTACAAACATAAACAATATTATACAACAATTCTGATTCAATACAATTTATTCATTACTTTAGTAACACAATTAAATACTGTTATTTTGCTATTATAAGTATACATGGATAACTAAATTCGTAACGACTATATAAACAACATGTATATTATTTTTTTATTATCATAAATATGATCCTGAATATGTGCTCATACATGCTGTTTAACAGCAAATATTTAATATGACAATTTAGGATTGTCATCACTAATTTTATAATACAAGTATTAACAAATGATTTGTTTTAAAATGTTTGTTATTATAGAAAATTATAATTCTAATTTATTGTAGCCTTATACCTAATCCAGATCTTACAATTAGCCATTTAGGAGGTGTCCTGTGATATTATCAATATGTTAAAATCGCATATAATACATACATTTTGTTGCAATTTAGATTTTTTAAAAAATTCAGGTTATAAATAAATTATCCCAAAGAACAAATGATTTTAGGATCATAGTTCCAAGCACTATTTTGTTACTTAAACTTTTATACATTAGCTATGTATCTTTAGTATACAAATTAATGTGGGCAACCATTTTTTTTACAAACAAATGCTTTATGCTTTGCTTTTTCAACATATGAATTTGTTTTTACTTTACAGAATTGACACAAACATGATCATTTAGACAAAATAATTCGAAATATGATAAGTAATATCTGTACACATAATAAATAATTTGAAACTAATATTTATCAACAAAAATTTCTATCTGAAATGTAAACATATTGATTGTGTCAAAAGGTATTAAACACATACTTTTATAGAATTAAAGAGAATCATTAGAGAAGAAAAAGGTTCATACCGTTTGTATTACAGTTATTAAAAATACATTACTTACGCGAGTTTGTCAATTATGAATTATATTGTATTGTGACAAATCAGCTTCTTAAACCTTATTAAACTTGTTCAATGTTACTATTATAAGTTTGACTTCACATAAAATTATATTGAAGTTATGCACATTTCAATAATACTGCTTTATAATGATTTTATTACAAAAACTGTATCACTTATGCACAGGTATCAATTCGTACAAAGTATTCAATTCATACTACGTAAATATAAAAATTGAGCCGAGAACTCTTTACTCACGTATTATTCAGTGGGAAAGTCATGGGACAAATGAGCTTTTTATTAACCTTAATTAATCAAGCAAAACCTGTATGTACAATTAAGCCTCAAAATCGCTTTTTAAATAACATCAGCTACATTTCTACTAATGTCACACGAAACAGGTTTTTTTTAACAATATTACGGTAGCCATTACATACTTCTTCCACCTAATATCATATACTCATGAGTTTATGAGCAATCCACATCCGCTTTTGCTATGCCGTTCACACTGTCATTATTTTGTTACTAGTATTTGTTATCGATGAAATGTTACACTCTTGAAAATGGAATGAACATTGTGGCTATGGTATAAGTATTCATAAATACAATACTTGTCCATTCCAGTTTTGTATACTGAAATGTATTCGAAAAATTACATTCCTATCTATGACACATGATTCTATGGTACGAGCTGTATAAGTCTATGTATATACAAAATAATCTATATTGGTCGAATATTAAATCTTGTTATAACATTAAATACTGTTTTTTATTTATTTTAATATTCGGAAATAATAAATAATAAAGAAGTGGTGAAAACTCGTAACTAAATTAATGCACAACTATGGGTTTGTAATCTAACATCTTAACTTCAAAATTTGTTTCATATACAGTAAAAGACAAAAGGTATTTACATTCGAAGTAAACAAAAGTAAAAGAAATCTAATTTTTGTACTATTATTTTATTATTAATATGCAAATAAGTATAGTTCTATGTTATACACAAACCTCAGTAGCAACTCCACAGATATTATTATTCTGTATCTAACAATAACAATTTACAGGGTAACTCCTTCTCATGAAAAAAATACCAACAAAAACTATTATGTTAGCGTTTTTTATAATTAAAATACTACTAATTATACTACAAAGTAACTAATCTAAGATAAAGTTCATTGTGATAAGAATTTTTTATTAGGATAGTGAGAATTATAATGGAATCAATAACTAAATATTTCATCAAAATTATTATTTAACTTATTAAGTAATAGACAGTAGAAGATACAAATTTGAATAATATTGCTAGTAATTCCAGTAGTTTTTAATATTTTTGTACATCTAAAATGTTCATTTAAAAATCTAACATTGAACAAAGGACTGCTTAATATCCCATTAATAATATCTGGTCGCACTAAGAGTAAATATTTGGCAAAATCGGAGGAAATCTTTCTATAGGAGGGAAAATGGAATTTGAAATTAAATAATTATAAGTTTTATTTATTTTTTAAGATTGAATTTTATCGTACAAAAAGTGAAGAATCCTGAAGAAATGGTTAAACATATCTTCCATATTGAGAAATATAAAGCCGTCTATAATATAAGTGTATATGCATTGGATAAATAATATTACAAATCAATAAAATATTATAAATCAAAGATATGTTAGGTCAATCATCATTTTCTTGAAATTATTAAGAACTTGCCAATAGCTAGAAAAAATATTATTTTGCAACATGATTGAAATTGAAAATACACTGTTAACAATATACATGTTTAAAAATGAATATAAAAAATATTACATGAAAAAAAATGTAATTATTAGATTATATAATAATATTCCAAAAAAGAAATACGATTACATTTCTACTATAATAAAAGGATGTGAATTTAAATACTGATTTCATGAATATTTTTCTCTTTCACTGTATATGAGTATATCTTCAATAACATAGGAAACTTTACGATATATATGTGCAATTTTACGATTGAATAGGATGGATGAAAAAAAGCACATACAATATTTTATAAATTATGTTATGTATGTTATTATCTTGTGTATCTTGTTTAATTTTTACGAAATGTTCATTACGTTATTAAAAATAATTGCACGCATAAATGAATAAATGATCTTACGTAAAATCCTATGTTGTAGTATATGTATGCTCAGAGTAAATACTATTATATTAAATATTATCAGCCATTTTTCTCAAATGTTTCAATACAGTAATTATATCTTACGAAACAAATTTTACGTGTGAACATCTTTATGGAAACATTTTCTCAAAATAAGAGGATTATAAAATAATCAGATGTTATAGAATAGCTATCACTAAACACTGAACTTTTCATACCAATTTCCCATTTCCGTAGGTCACTTTAAATAAGAATGAGAAAAAAATTTCTTTTGACTGCTTTTTTGCTATTATACACGTTTTCTTATACTCGATAGATTCATAAGTGCAGTAAATAGTTACTAAACATTAAAATGTAAAAACAGATACAATATTAAAACGATTATTTTGAGTTTTTTTAAAGAAGATAGTTGAAGCCATAATAGCTATTCATTCCACACCTACTACATTACACTAGCAACATAGGAGTGCAGTAAACAACTATTATGACCTTATAAAGATAACTATAGTTATATCTTCTATCAGACTATAACTTTAGTGTAACTATATGATTTCTTAAAGCTATGTCTAAATATTATTATAAAACATTATATTTCTCCACTATTATAGATTCAGATGTAAAATTATGTCAAGGAAAGGATATATTTGAGAGGATGAATTATCTTTATCAGGTAATTTTGATTGTAATAGTTTTATTTTTTATTATCATAATTATTGAATACAACTTTTTCAGGCAAGTTATTTAATGGCATTGAAAAATAGAGTAGCAGCATCATGTTATGGAAATATGATGGTAGGATGTGCAAAAAAATCTGTATTGCGAATGTGAGTGTTATTAATCATCTTCTTCAAGCATTCACGTTATCCATTACTAAATTCTTCACATGACAAAATTTCTCTTGTCTTTGACCTTTTTTTAGTTGAAACGATTAAAGCTTTTTTCACAATAAAAATGGATTCAAAATTTTTTGCTAATAGTAGTATGTAAATATATCATTTTACTATATACAATGAAACCTCCATAAATTGGAAGAGCTAGAATGGGGGGGGGGGGGGGGAGTATAACAGGCCCATTCAGAACACTAAAACAAGAAGAAAAGTTCATACAAACATATGCCTGGTACAACCTTGTTTTCAAATAACAGTTCTGTCATATTTATTGTAAAAGATTGTTACGACACAAAATAAACTATAACTTGAAAACAAGGTTATGTTAGGTATCTTTCAATATGAACTTCCTGCTGCACTCTCTATGACTTCTGATACACGCTGTATGTGTAATATTGTGCAGTGAGATAAATATTAATTTTACTGGAATGTATTTAAATTTTAGAGGGTACAACAATATTGAATAGTATAAATTACTGAGTTAAAGAATTACTAAGTTATTGAAGTATAAATTATTTTGCATTTGATTTGATATTGATGTCAAAATGGCATTCATTACCTTCTGGCAAAATTTGAAGCAAAAATATTAACTCGTTTGGGAATTACGATTTACGATGCGAGATACCAGCTTTAAAGTTTAAGATGATGATTTCTATAGCCTAAGATCTAAGAATTATCAATTCCAATTTACTTATAAATTCCATAATTATGCGAATATTTGCATGAAGTTTTTTTTTAAATGGTCACAAAGAATAAGGTGTTAAAAATCTATAATAAAGAAAAAAATCTATTTTTTAAATATTTCAATACTACAATACCCTCTTAAAGTTGTACTATTGGAAAATAGTTTAGAAGGAATGCGTTTTACAAGGGGAGTGCGAAAGTATAAAAATTACTTCTGAAATGATGCTAAGGTATAAGTTGCAGTTGCAAATCATTTTGAGATTTTTTGATTATTTTTCTTCTGTGCCAGAATTTGATCAAATGTTTATGTATAAAAATAGATACCATATAGGCTACTTTTGAAGAAGAAAGAAAATACAATCATTTTATTATTATTTAAAACTTCTATTGTATACAAAAACTTTATTATTATGAAGCTTTTGAATGTGCGAGATATGCTTATGGCTTTGATACCTTTGATACATTTGTTTGATGTTTAGCTCTATTTAGGGCTTTTGTTCATAAACTATTTTAAACAGATTTTTAAATATACTTTATCTAGAACTATTGATCTTCTTATTGCACCCAATTATATAACCTTAGGAGCAGAATAGTTAACAATACTTTTAATATGTTGGGTCAAAATACACCTAGGTCCCGTTGTTCAGGTATTAAGAAATCGTTTGATATGGTTCTATCATAGTAGATCTCAGTAGACAAAGTTGACCATAGATCAAAAAGGAATGCTTGTGGAGTTTTTATGTAACTTACAGGTTTCTAGAATAGTAAAAAATAATAAATACGTTACTTATAACTATATAATAAATACGTTACTTTTTTAGCTCTAAAATATAGTGGAGTGATCAATTAACAAACTAGTAAAAACACCTGCTAATTGATAATATCACCCCTAATTTATAGTTTTAGTGATAAATAAAAATTGAATTGACTATTGCAACTTGCATTAGTGTCATTTCAATAATAACCTCTATGCCTTGGCACTCCACATATCAGTTAACTATCCTACATAACAGAAAAGTGGTCAAGATTGCATGACTGCTTTCATATGTAATAGTCACAATGATCTTTGTGATATATCACTTCTTGTATTGTATTTACAATTAAAAATCTTTTATCATGCATATGCTTCACGTAAGGGCATATGTTGTTTACAAAATAGAAGGTATCATAAAATATGGTCATATAAATTCAAGGTACACACGTTAAAATCATTTTGAGATTCATATAATGTTATAATTTCTTATAGAAATGTTTGTAATCAGTTACTTTTTTTAAGAGGAACTTCTATTTTAAAGAATAGTTGCATGAAAATAAATATAATTGGTAAAAGTACTATTAAAATACTATCTTGTTTTTTATATCATCAATATGCAATACATTACTTTTTATGCTTTATAAGATAAATATTTTATAATTACAACTTTTTAGAGAATCTAATATTAAGAAGACAATTTGCAAGTGCTGCCAGTCTCCACTTATACCTGGTGAAACAGCTAAAGTACGATTGATATCAAAGCCTGTAAAAGGTGTGAAGTGGACATGTTTAATTTGTTTAAGTGTGAAAAAGTATCCAACAAAAAAGGGTTATAAATTATGGACCGAACATGATAATTCAGTAATTCAAATTTTTAATTATGCACCAAAATTAAAAGTGATACACAATGATCCTAATGCTAGCACAAAAGAGAGCATTTCAGGAAAAGGTAAATACGTCCATACTAGAGAAACTAAATAAATACACAGAATTGAATATTTATTTCCACATGATCTTAGATGTGATGTATGTTGATGTATGAATACTTCTCTTCCATGATTTACATAAAATATGATACAATAAATTTATAATCAATAAACAGATATTTTTAAGGATTGGAATATTCATAACCACCTAATAATGTTGTGATACTGATATTAGTTTTACATTAAATGTTCATAGACATAACATGATCATAGTTAAGTTATTGTTTTCTTCGGGTATATGATATATTATAACCAGAACCGTTTGCAGTCAATTTTTTAGACCCCAATGTGCATACTTCGTTGAGGATGGTTTAGATGATGAGAAATGAAGTGGCCCTTGTAAAGAATGTGTTTATATTATCACACAACATGAAAACTGAATGCAAACGATTCCATTTTAACTAGCTATGATATGACTATATCCGCCCATCGCCAACATCTTGTACAAAACCCCAAATGCAAGACAACAATCACATACATACGCGGGCGTAATCAAATCACAGTTTCATCGGATAAAAATCAGTTCTTTAAATCTAACTTAAATAAATATCTAACGAATAATATTGTAAATAACATTTACACGCGAACGTATCATATATGCTGATATTTTGTTTCGAATTTTTCTTAGTGTGAATATCTTCAAGGCAGAGATTGAAATATGTCTCAAGAATTAGTCTATTTTGATCCTTGAATAGTTCTTGAATATTTCTTTCAGAGCAGAATGAAATTTAAAGGTATAATTTACTATCCAGTAAGCAGTTTCCTCCTGATTTGTTACGAATTCGCATGCAGTTTGACAAATTCTGATTTGTCTACTTCCACGTTAGCTTCGACAAGAGCCAGCTCCTTCTAGAAAAATTTTTGCCCGTTTTTTGTCTTAGATTTGCACTTACGACATAAACAGCATGTATTACATGCCAAATCTAAGCCATTTTATTTTCACCTTAAGCCTTATTGACGTGCAAATTTATAGCAAATCGGCGGCTAGTTTCTTACTAGACAAATCTTATAACCAAATTGACAACTCACAAACATATAATGTGTACATCTGGCAAAATCTACTTAGAGATAGTTTCGCTGACTGAATACTCTTTCACATACATTTTAGCTTGAAGATATCTTCAGTTCATGATAATCTTTGAAAGTTCAAAGAAATAAGTCTGTGAAAATTCTTCAACGATTATGTAAAGATGATTGCAATTTTATTCAAACTTGATTTGTATGGTCATTATTCTTAATCTTCATTGTCTTTATTTTTTAACGAACTTAGTGTTAATTTTTATATAAATATCATACTGAAATCTAGTATCTTTTTTTTATTTCAAACGTATAATAAATGCCCTTGTTTTTTATTAAAGTAAACATCTATTTCCCATTTTTTAAAAATATTTTGCTGATATTTTATTTATATATTTTTTCTAATTGCTTTTTAATATTATTATTCTTCATATTATTATAGTAACAATTATTACTACCTAAATTTAAGTTACCTATACCTAATGAACGAATTGATAATTTTTCTTTTTATTACTTTCGTTTAAAATCAAATTTCAACTAAAAATCTCATAATGGGACTTGAGTATCAACGATCAAATCCTCAACTAGAAATTTTACTTGTAACAGGTGTTGTAACTAGCTATACCATGACATATAATAATAACAGAATGATAGTGATTTTATAACATAAATAATTTGATACTAGAACTTTTATAATATCAAAGCTATTCGTGATACGTTGCAACAGATAACCATAAAGTTGAATAAAATAAAAAAAAAGTCATTTTTTAGGAATGAAATATTCTGCTCTGACCAAGAATAACATTTTCAAATGAACAATATAGCTCTTCATATTTTTTAATAAAATTTTTCAGAATTGTAACAGAAATTCTTATGGAAGATGTTTATAAATCGTTCTGGCAGGAATATGTTATTTTTAAAACCATTTCAAACCCTGCTTTAAGAGTATGAGCTTGTTGATACCTACAAGTTACCTACAGGCATTCTCTTGTTTGTGTACATGTGTACAAAGTACAGAGTAATGACACTATAAGTACTTTCTTCCATTTTTCCATATGCAAAACGTACGCAAGGTGTATAAATATTAAACTAGTGAGGAAGTAATGAAAAAACTGCGTTGGACGGAGTCTAAACATTCACTTATATACATATATCTGTCGTGCCAAGCTTCGGTCATTTAAGCTATTTCACAGTGTTTATCGTCTAGCGTTTTTGATTTTTCTAGTGATGAATCTAACGATTAATTAATTAGATGGGACCACAGGTTGGCAACGCACACATATATACATGCACACACCAGCTACAGGGGGAATATTTATTCCAATAATATTGACTGTCATTATTCGTCGTTACGCTTCGTTTAATATTTTTCGCTGTTGGATTTAAACTGAATTAACAAATTGTCAGAGGCTTCTCTAGTTAATTCGGAAAATTCTCGCTCATCTTGTACACGCGTCTACTCGCAGACAAACCTAACAATATTATCCGATTATTGTCGAGAAGGTGTGTGCAGGCGAGTGTCTTTTCTTTCAAAGGCGCGTGCTACAGATAGAGTCGGGAATGAAGATGTACAACATATGTGGATGAAGTTATACATTCATTAAAAAATGGACTTGGCGGAAAACTTAATTTATACTAGTCCTGAAACGAACTGGGGTTGGCCATCGCGATCGAGTGTAAGTTGTGGTATTGCATTCGAAGATGGCTGGAAAGTTGATCCTTGGAAACCCATTGCAGATTCATAAAGCTGCAATGTAACGAGTATTGTTTTAAAATACATATAGAATACAATTACATTACAAGAAAAATATTTCAAACAACTATTACGTGTTTTTTTAAGATCAGATGAAACTATGATAGTGTTTAGGGAATTTTATTAGAAAATAAGGCAAGAAAGTCTATATTATATCAAAATACAGTGAATCCGCCTTATACACTTCGGGACAAAAAGATAGCACGTCACATATTTTTTCTCGTTTGATACCATAAACTGAAGAAAATTAATATTTTAATATTGTCAACATTTCTGGACGTGTCCATATGTATAATGTGCCGACTATCGTCCACAACATTTACGTCATCAGAATTCTAGGAACGAAAACGTAAATATTGTGGTCCGCAAATGGGACAAAATGATAGCACACTTAACGAAAAACTTTTTCGTTGAAAAACGTTTTCGTAATGATTTATACATTTTTTAAGTACTTTTTTGGCTAACATTCTCTCGTCCAGAATACATTGTTTTAGATCGTTAATATTTTGAAACTGTCTGCCATTTTGGTATACGGCTCTGGTAAGACGTCCCCAATAATTTTCGATAATGTTGAGGTTGGGGGATTTGCCGGCCAATCTAAGACACGAATATTCTTCGAAGAAAAGTATTTCTTTAATACTTTTGCCTTGTGGACCGCGGCATTATCTTGTTGTAATCTGTATCTATTTCCAGCAATTCTCACAGCATATGTGTTTAATTGTTCATTTATCATTTCAATATACAGTTCGCTATTCATTCGTTCTTTTATAAATTTGATTTCTGTTTTAGCCCGGTGTCCAATACCGGCCGAAATCATTATATTACGGCCTCCCATTTGGCGACGGCTTAAAAATGTCTGTTCCTTTCTGAAATCGTGATGGTAAAAACCTAGACCGTCTGGTCCATCCAAATTAAATCTTTTTCCGTCGGTAAATATGATTCTTCGCCACTTTGTTTCCACATTTATAAGCTTCCCGGAAAATTGTAAGCGGAGCGTTTACGCTCCTTCTTTAACTAAGGTTTCCTCTGAAATTTCTTTCGCATTTTTCTAAAACTCAACGTACATTTTTTACGTTAGTGTTTACACCAACACTTTCTGCGATTCGTATCGCAGTCATGTTCGAATTTGATGCTGTTCTTAATATTGCACGATTTTTCGCGAGCAGTTAAAATTTGTGAACGCACAGGACTCGTCTTTATTCCGTAATTTCCAGGATTTTTTTAATAAGTTTATGATTACTTTTCGGCTCCTATTTACAACTTTTGATATTTTTGTAACTGAATATTGTTCTTCCTTTCATTTCGATATTGTATGTATTTCACATTCATTTAATCTTTTTCCACGGCCCATTTTTAACACTGTGCTATGTTCCTTTATGAAATAAGCAGAAATAAACGACGTGCACACTTTATCAATTAGATTGTACAATGCATGTATCCACTTCAGGATGTTATACACAACTGAGAATAGAAAATCTGCAGCTTGTGCTATCATTTTGTCCCGTTTGCGGACCACAATATTTACGTTTTCGTTCATACAATTCCGTTGACGTAAATATTGTGGATAATACTCAGTACATTATACATATGGATATGTCCAGAAATGTTGACAATATTAAAATATTAATTTTTTTCAGTTTATGGTATTAAACGAGAAAAAATATGTGACGTGCTATCTTTTTGTCCCGGAGTGTATGTCTGAAGCTCTGGTTTCGTCGTGTTCGGGACACTATTCTTTGCTGAAGTTCCAAACGTAGAAAAGGACAGCGATAGTCTGACGTCTTTTACAGCCTGCCGCGATCAGTAAACACGTCGCTATTTGTACATCCTATACGTTACATGCAAAGTCACAGCAGGGAAATGCTACCGACGAGACCCTACTATTCTTTGATGCAGTGCCGAACGTAGAAAAGGACAGCGTAACTCTAGAACTTCTTTATTTTTCATTATTTTTTATGCGACTTTCACCAACATATTCATATTCATGTTTCCGATTAAAATGAAACGGATATGATTCCGATGATAATTACTTGTGTAATGAACGATTAAAGTTTCGGACGCAAAGAAGGATAGCGTATGGGAAAGAAAGAGACGCGGAGAGTCGAAGCGTTCGGAAAAGATGAAAGACTGGCGTGAGCTTAGGTCTTTAAATAAAAAATCATTATTTTTTTATGAGATTTTCATCAACATATTCGTGGCATTTGTCTAAGGAAAGTGATACCAAACGCGATATAATACTGTTAATGTAATTGTAATGGGAAGAAACTTTAATCATTCATTACACAAGTAATTATCATCGGAATCATATCATAATTGGTATCATTTTCATTAGAAAATGTTGGTGAAAGTCCCATAAAAAAATAATGAAAAATAAAGAAGTTTTCTTATTGGATTAGTAGTAGTCTCCTGGTCCCACACCAATATACCTGACCCGTATCATGTTCATACTTCTCGACAGCGGCGGCTTTCGAGCTTCTTTTCGACATTAGATAACTTAGAAGTCTAGGCGACGTATAACCCGTTTTCACTGTACATATCTTATGTATCCCTATGTACGTGTAAAATGCAAGATAACTAAAAACTTAAGATGGAGAAAAATACTGATTAGGGGGTATTGAAAATGGTGATAAGATCACATTATATGCAGATGTTCGACTACAGGTAGGAGAAAATTTAAGGGGAGGTTCTCCATAACATCAAAAAATCAGTCCAAAATGCGACAACTCGTCCAATAGAGGTGTACGTTGCGTACGTCATACAGGCGCGTGACAGTCACGTATCGAGTGACAGATACTACCCAGTAAACAATTTGCTCTTGATTTGCTTTGAATTTGCCAGCAAAATTTGTTTACAAATTCCAACCCATTTCCGCATTAGGCGCGGTATTTGAGTGCAAAATCTGCAGGTAGAAATTCATGCCAAATGGAAAGCAAATTGAGACCAAACCTTGGCCTCCTTATAGAGGTCAGGTCGGTCGCACTAGGAGTAAATATCGGGCAAAATCGGAGGAAATCTTGGTGTATAGTAAATCTTTCAATTTTAAAAAATAAATAAAACCTATAATTATTTAATTTCGAATTCTGTTTTCCCTCCTACAGAAAGATTTTCTCCGATTTTGCTCGATATTTACTCTTTGTGTGATTGACCTATCCTCTATAAGGAGGTTAAGGTTTGGTCTTGATTTGCTGTCCATTTGGCATAAAATTTGCATGCAATCTTTGCACTCAAATACAGAGCCATTTATTTCCGCATTAGGTTCGGAATTTATCGACAAATTTATCGACAAATTATTTGTAAATAGGGACTAAATCCTGCTTCAAGCATGATTTTGACACCAAAGTACGATTACAAACATTGATCAAGATTTGCTCGAAGCAAGTCTGGCTGACTGGGTAGATACAATGCTTACCTTGGTTCTCATTTGGGGCCTCAGCCAGGTGAAAATGTATTAACGATTCACAAATGAATCGTTGGACGATGATGAACCTGTCTACTCTCTAAGATCTACAAGGGTATTTTTAATATTCGCCCTATGAAATTATCGAGTAAAAAGGGCCAATGCCCTTTCACTTTACAAACAGCTCACATAAATAAATCACTCCTGATTATTACAAAATGAGTTTCATATATCCATTGTGTCCATAAATGTTGAATGAAATTCCCACAAATGCAAGTATTCACAAAAATGTACATATGTACATATGTACATATGCAATATATGTACCGGAATGGCACACAAGTAATTTGCGTTTGATGCACAACACACAATGTACACATTGGTATAGCAACGCGCGATGTTTGGGCAGGAGTATGCTGTAGATCGGCATTTGAATCAGTGCTGCATACGGACGCGAGCGTATACGGATGATTCCTCTTGTACAAACACACTGTCTTAAAACGTTGCTCTAAAGTGTTTGCTATGTGTATACACTTAAAGACTTCACATTAATTTCACTAACATGTTATTTTCTATGTGCGAAAGTCAAATTTACGTGCATCACATACGTGTATTTTTGTGAATACTTCCACTTGTGAGGAGTTCATTCAACACATATGGACACAATGAATATATGGAAATCATTTTATAGTGATCAGGAGTAAATTCCTTATACGAGTCGATTGTAAAGTGAAAGGGCATTAACTCCTTTCTACTCGATAATTTCAGATTCATTTGTGAATCCTTAAACATTTTCACCTAAATAGGGTCCCAAATGAAAACCAAGGTAAGCATTGTATCTACATCTAGTAACTGTCACTCGATATGTGACTGTCGCGCGCCTGTATGACGTATGCAACGTACACCTCTGTTGGACGGGTTGATTATCATTTTCGTCTTATATTTTCATAGAGAACCTCACCTTAAATTTTCTCTAACCTGTAGACAAACATCCTATTTAATAATTTACATTGTATGAAATTTTCCATTCAATATTGAATAATGGAATCTAATATTTCTAGAAAAAGTTCTATAATTAATTATTATAAATGTGCATGAGTTGAATTATATTATGAGCAGATCAGATCATGTATTTATATACATACATTGTGATTTCCTGGAAGCGTTGTATAATCAGGTGTTGTTGGACAGTGCCTACTAGTAGGCAGTGGACGTTGTATAGTAGCATAAGTATTATCCTGAGATGTATCACCCATACCAATACTGACACCACTTCCACGTCTCTCCGTAACAAGACCACCTTCAGGTTCACTGAACACTTGCATTGTTAACTCTTGTTCTTCATACGGTTTAAGTTTTCTAAAATGCACATAGTACTGAATATTCTATTCATCATATAATTTTTTCTTGAAAGGTAAGTAGTAACTTACTGTTCAATCCATAATGGATTTTCTGTGGTGTTTAATTCATCAATAATTTGTTTTTTTATTAAGCCATCTTTTTTTCTTATATCACTTGGTACAGTAATTACCCTGAAATATCATGTAAGGTATTTTATATTGTACATTGCACAGTTTGAAGTACATAATTAAATTTTTTCAAAATTTACCAATGACGCAAACAGCAACAAACTACTGTTACAGTAACGGCACCAACTAGTAGTACTACTAATAGAGCTATCAAAGCTGCTAGTGCAGGATCAAAGGGTTCTTCTTGTATTCCAGCATATGCAGGCTGAAAAAAATGTCAATTGTAGTGATAAAGATACTATTGTATCCCTTAATATATCTACATGTTAAACACTACACAATACTTACCACAACATTTTCAATTGCAAACCCTGTATAATAGTCCTTCAAAAAGTCATATTTCGCATCAATGACTTTAAGTACTTGTGGAATTGGTGCAATGGTTTGGGTTTTGGGTTCCACAACATGTAGATACATATCACACCTGTATAACATATTTAAATGCTTCACAAATTTGTAATATTATAATTCGAATCCAGACATTGCGCAATGCATGGAATTTCCAGGTTATATATTGGTTTGTATGACATTTACTCATGCATTATAACAATTTCCTTGTATTGCATTACACCTTTATGTCTTTTTTACTATTATTAGCTACTTTTATTGTAGTATTGTACATGCATGATGATTAGCACAACTAGGCCATACTATAACTATAAAATGGTAAAAGATGGAATAAAATTGAGTTAGACAATATTAAATCAATAGTTTGCTGGTTTTGCTGTTTCAAAATATTTTTAATTTTATTTACTCATTTTAAAGAGAAGCTATTTTTTAAATGCATTATTTAATATGTTTTTCATTTTTTATAAAGAACTATTAAGATATGCGTGTTGAAGATTAACTAGTTTAGGATAATAGCATGTTTGAATAGATTCAAATACAATATCGAAATACTAAATTATTTTTCAACCAATTCCAAATATACCACGCAATGCATTATTAAAAAGCATTTTAAGGAAACATCATACATTTGTTTTGACATTGTGAGAGAAGAAAATGGAAGTTTTCTTTTACTGCCTGACACATTTGTAATGTAATTCAATCATGTAATTAGTTTATTCGCAGTTTTAATATTGTATTGATAAAAATTCTTAAAGGCATTTAAAAAAATGATTTGTTACCATTCTCGGCGAATGTGCCCGGATGCGTCCACATGATATCGAATTTCATCAACAACAACTCTGCTTTGCGTTGCATTTGATAATTCTGATACAATTTCATCTCGTTCGCGGTTCACTTCTTCTGGAGGCCGTGATAAGATAACTTTTATTAATTGAGAAGGCTCAAATACCCAAACCTTTAGAGCAGAAAAAAGTGGATTCATATTAAAAGCATATAATAAAAATGAAATAAAGTTAAGTAAAATAGATGCATGAAAAATATATTTTGTGAATTTTAAAAGATAGCAAAAGAGTAAACATTCATTTATAAAAAGAATGTTGCTATTTTTGATCATTTATAATCATTACATGTATGATATATGTATCTTATTTAAAAATGAATAGTTTAACATTTTTTGGATACTTGATCCGCAAACTAAAAAGCAGGAAGTGATAATACATTTTTTAAAGAATAAAATAATAAAATGATAAAATAAAATGATAATTTTATAAATAATAAAAATAATTTTGGACTTGTAAATGTAGACATATTTTAAACAAGCAATTGGATTAAGACCTCATCTACATATAAATACAATTTAATTATAATTTCGTTTAACAAATAAAATACTTACATGTACTCTGGTCATTGCATATCTTTCTGGAATAGCAGTTTCTTTTGCTATTACTTCAACAATAAATCTATCTTGATTATATTCAGCCATATATCCACTTGTTACAAGTTTACCATCCTGTGTTACATTAAAAGGACTTGGAACTATGGAACCGCTAGGTTTCACTGATCCATACTTATATAGATTAGCGCTGGCAACATAATAATGGAGTGTTCCATTGTCACCAACGTCTAAATCAGATGCAGTTACTTTTGTTACGAAATCGTTCACATTTGCCATCGAATTAACACCAGCGTAGTAGTCGTTACGCTCGAAAATCGGAGGATTGTCATTTTCGTCTAGAATAGTTATAATTACATTAACGTATCCATGATCAGTGCTTTGAGACGCTGGACGCCCTGCATCTATTGGATTTATATAAATATCAGGATCGTTGGAAGCCAGAATCGACAAAACATATGTATCTCGTGTTTCACGATCGAATGATTTATTCGCGTAAATACTGCCATCTGTTTTGTCTATGTAGAAAGCATAATCTTCGTTTCCTGTAAAATATTTATATTACCTTTCTTTGTTGTATAATAATTATAATACATCAACAAAAGTTAACTTTAGCATTTCAAAAATTTGTATATAAAATAGTGTTAAAATTATTTAAATTGATGCTACTTACCTGCCACGATGTAGTAGTAAACTTTTGCATGCGTGCCTTCATCTCTGTCTTCCGCAGTTACCTGTCCTACAAAGTACTCCTTTGGTCGATTTTCTGATAATTGATAATGATATTCACCCTCAAATTGCGGGGCATTATCATTTGTGTCGACTAATTGCACAGTAAGAAGCCTGAGAGTTTCGTATGCTGTAGGCGTACCATGGTCAGTAGCTACCAGAACAAGCTGAAATTGAATTGAACTAGAGTATTAATACATATACTTGAAACTGGATTTAATCCTTAGTCAGTATCGCTTTGTAAAAATGTCATCATACCAACTAAGGATTAAAATTGAAATAAGAGGAGTCAAATTCACGAAAATTATGGGTTTCTTAAAGCACTAATGGATGAATGTTAAATCTTGTTTTATCATATGAAAGTATTTATAATGTTACAAATATTTATAAATATACGTAAGTTTTGTATATTTAGATACACATAAAAAACTATGTAAAAAATTTAGAAAAATTATACGATCTAGAAAGCTTAATAAATGTAGTTTAGTATAGTATATCTCCGAGGAATTGATTTCGATTAATTATTATTACATACTATTTTTCATTGTTCAAGGTGTCAATACAATATGTATTATAATTTGATTGACAGAACATTGAATAAATTGATTTTAAAACTAATCATAAATATAGCCAAAAAGGATCAGCGATGCCGAAATGTAAATAATATGTTTATTTATCTCTTATTTATCTCTTATAACAATAAAACAAAAAATTTCTGGTTTTCTATATTTCTTATCTAGAAAACTTTTAATGCTTTATAAAAAAAATTGCAAAACTAAATTTATTTTTAACATGGTTTTTAAATAAATTATTTTTTTGAAAATCTATTTAAACCGAAAAATTCGTTTTATAAAAAATCATTGATACACTTTTATAAAATCAAATATATAGATCTATTTTACCTCAAATTTGCTTTTTGCTTCACGATCCAAAATAATCTTCGATCGCAATTCACCAGTGTCTTGATCTATTGAAAACTCCTCTGTCTCTTGAGTATTACGATTTCCAACTTTCAGATGATAACTTACGTGCCCATTCTCACCAGGATCTCTATCGATCGCCTTTACCGTTAAGATCAAGTAATTTGGAACACCAGCATTCTACAAAAATAAATTCATATTTCATTATTTCAAAAGTTAATTCTTCCACAAGTTCAACATTTTTTAAATTTCTTAACATACGTATATTAATTGAACACTATCACATTACAAGTGTTAAAACGATCTGAGTTCGTCGTTACATTATTTTACTCTTTTTAGTGATTCTAATCAAGCATAGTTGGAACCAATACAAAGAAAACACTTTAGTGTATGATACATCGTGTCCATGCTTGTATCAATGATTTAAACATTATATAAACACATTTTTGTATTTTCTCGATCTAAATTCAAACATAATTTTGTTTAGACTTTTTACTTCTAATTGCGCATAATTGAAGTAACTGAATATTACATATCGTTGAAAAGACTTTGAAATTTGTCAAATTGTTATTAAATGAATCATGAAAATACGGAATTGTGACTAAACGACAAAAATTACAAATATTTGATCAATTTTTAATCACAAGACATAATACTGAAAAAATGGTTTAGATGAAAGTTGTATGATTTCAAAAGTAGCAAACTACGTAATAATTAGCTTTTCCCTTTTGCTTTTTGTCGAGATATAACTTACAGTTTCGTTATTGTAAAAGGTATATGGAATGAAAAACTAACAGTAACTGAAATATTCTCTATGTATAAATGATTTTATAATGCAAGTAATGCTCACAATGTACCTCATTGCAATTAATATATTTGCGTAATTGATTGATAAGTCAAGTGATACACACTTACTGTTTTGTTCCATCCCATGAGCCCTTGTAGTTTTTAATTCAGGATTCAATTATCTTTTCAACTACATGATCATTTATCCTTTACAATTAAGATCTCAATAAAAATATATATCTCAAAAAAAAAAACGAAACAGAAAAAAAAAACAAATTAGATTTTAAATTTTATTTCTTGACTTGGATTGTTTGTGTTTGTTGATTGCTGCTTCGAGCATATTTTGCGCAATGTTTACATCACACTTTGTTTTGCTTGTCCATTTGGAACCAAATTCTGCTCGGAGAAGAATTTGGTCCCTATTTTCGAGCTAAATGCGGAAACAGATGGATCGGCCCCAATTTGGCATGGAATTTTGGCTGCAAAGTTTGCACTCAAATACCGAGCCTAATGCGGGAACAGATGGCTCGGAATTTTTAGACTTTTAGTGGAAAATTCATAGCATATTGCTTACTGGGTAGTGTTTTAAAAACGTCTAAGTGTTTGCTACAAGAATATTGTATAATTTTTTACGAAATATTTTATGTTTATATAAAGTTGCGTTGACGTTCTTGATTTTAATTTTTTAATTAAAGCGTTTAAAATGAGCGCCACACTTATCGAAAGATTGTAGAATTGTGGTACTTACTTCGGGAACTTCAACAGTAGCATTTGTTAGTTCTGGTAAAACAAATTGCGGCTTGTGTTGATTTACTGGGGTTACTCGTATATCAACGTTACATTCGTCTGAATGAGGACCACTGCCAGCACCATCTCTTGCTTCTACTTTGATCCTGTAAGAGCCAGCTCTGCCAAGAAGGGCTGCTCCAGGATACAAAATACCTGTTTCACGATTTAATGAAAACGATTCGTTCTCGTTACCGCTGGTTATAGTATACCAAACTTCTCCATTAATTCCTTCATCGTGGTCTACTGCTCTCACCTAATGACATGGATGTTATGCGTTAGTCATTGAGAAGCTACATATTTTGAAGTAAAATTAAAAAAATCGTTTCGAGGTTGCATATTTACAAGTAAAATAAAAACTAGATACAGTGTTAAAAAGTCTTAATCAGACTTGAAAAATTTACTGACTTGTAAGATTGGTGCAGGTGGATTGACAGGCAAATTTTCAGCTACAGAAGCTCTATAACTATGTTGTGAAAATATTGGTCGATTGTCATTAACGTCGACAAGCTTTACGAGCACTGGAACAGTTGTACTCCGACGAGAGTTAACATGGGCGCCATCACTTGCCATTACAGTTATCGTGACTTCGGGCGTTATTTCTCTGTCAAGAACAGCCGCACCACCGACAGTAATTTCTCCGGTTTCATGGCCTATAATACGTATAAGCAAATGCATCAGAGAACCAACTATACCATATTAATAGTAGTCTTTGCAAATAATTCAACGAACTAATTAAAAGTAGTAGTTAATAATTTGCAAATACTACTTTCTGTTATTTTAGATAATAATACATAATTCAAGATGATTAATAAAATTATAAATATTTCTGAGTCCGAAATTACTTTGACATAACAAATTATTTATTCTCGTACGAAATTACCTATATTAAAATCGGCAGCATGCTCGCCAATGAGACTGTAACTGACTTCTCCGAATAATCCCTCATCTCCGTCTATCGCTTTCACAACAGTAACATGTGTTCCTGCCGGCGAATTTTCTTTTACAGAGGCATTGTATAATTCCTTTTCAAATTTAGGATCTTGGTCGTTGACGTTTATTATGATGACTGTAACTTTTGCTGTCGCTGTTAGCTGAGGCACACCAGAATCGTAAGCAAGTACTTGAAATTGCAACTGTTTTGTTTCTTCGTAATCTATTACTTGACTGGTCCGCACAATTCCTGTGATGTATGTAATATTTACTTAGATATTTATAAATCCATATGTATTTGTTCAAGTGTGAACGCTATAATCTCATCCACTTAACAACAAATAGTGGAAGAAGTATTTAGAGATAGAATTATCGATTTCCTTTTCGAAGTAAAAAAACAAGGAGAATAAAGAAAAGGAATTTAACAATGTATAATATAATTCTCGGACATAAAAGAAGTTTGAATCTGATTATCGATACAAGGTATCTCGATGTTGAAAGGATTATGTTGCCTAATTGTTGGGGGTGTGTAAGTACCAAAAAAGTTAGAATGCAAAATTAGATTGGGAAGTCATGAAAAAGTGTCATTCATTCCACTTGACTGCAGCATAGAGTACCCGAACATTGCAAACTTTCAGTATCCCAACCCGACCCAAAACCAAATTTTGAGTACCTGTACAACCCTACTAGTTTTGTATTAACAATAAGCAACTCTTTTCTTCATTTGCACAGGTTTGAAACTTTTTTAAATGATTACGAACTCAAAAACTCTTGATCTCCTATTCTTACAATTAGAAAAGAAACTTTTATTTTCTGAATTGGCTGTATCAATACTTCTAAATATTTTTACGCTAAGGATTCGTGAACGTAGAAAAAATCAGATCGACCAAAAAAAATATAATAATGTTAAGTGAAGTCCTTTATGCAGCTAAGAATATTGCCTACCTTTGTTATTAGTTATATGACAAACCTGTGACATTATCTATGTTGAAATAAGGACTTGGAGGGTCGATTGCATATCCTGCTATGTTGCTATCTGCATCAACTGCTGTGAAAGCTCCTACAACCGCTCCTGTTGGTTGTTCCTCTTGCATTTCTATTAAATATCGTGGATTTTCTCTTGTCCATGGTTTCAAAAATTCTGGTGCCATGTGATTCACATCAATAATCGTAACTATTAGGATACCTGTTCAACATTGGAAGAAATTGTCAAGTACAAACAGTATTGTATTTATTTATTGTAAATTATTGTAAACTAGTGTAAATTTCATACAGCTATAACATAAGAAAATGTATTAAATTGAATATAATGATACTTTAATTAAAACTGAATAAATTTCGGAAGTAATAAAAATGTGAAATCGCCAATGTTTTTCAAATAAACAAGCAAGCTACAATCACGAAATCGTACTTGGTGCTTTCGTACACTTACGTTTTGCGATCTAAAGTAACAAAGTAATTGTAAACTAATATAACCGGCAATCAAGTAAATTAATTCATAAAAGTAAACAAGATTTTCATAAATTGTTAATTGTACATTTATAAGTTTGTACCTCTTCCTTGTTGTAATGTGGGCGCTGTTGTGTCACTAACAACTATAGTGATGCTTACTGTTGCTGCAACGTCACGGTCTAGTGGTCTGACGACTGATACTTGACCGGTTGCACGGTCGACTGCAAAAAAGTCCTGAAACATGAATACTTTCTATACAATATATAACAAATAATATCTGATAAATAAGTCTCGTTTTCCAAATTATGGTATGGTAAGTCGACATAACACAAAATATTTTTTACATTATTAAATTTGTTTGTATTTAATAAATTACTAACCATTTCGGTATTGTATGAGTAAGTTGCACCATTTTCGTATGTATAACATGAAAAAAAATATATAGAAGGGCAATATTCTAGATCGGAAGAAATGTTTCATTTTGGAGTTAAAATAGCTTCGAGTGCAAAGGGTTAAAACAACATTTTCCGACCTGTGGTCAACTTTCTGAACGATAGCCATCCTGTATCGAACATGATGGTAAAAGATTCGGGCAATTTATGAATTAATAATAAATGTTTTATACAAAAATTATTTGTACATTTTCTCAACCTCTTTGACATTCCAAATCAAATTCAAAAATACTTACAATCCAGTTTACTTCTTCGATACCTCAGATGCCGATTATCTCGTAAACAATGCATAATATCCATTTTTTACCAAATAAAATATCTATTGCAAATGGTTTCTACTTCATAAATATGTAAAAAAATAGGGATATGAATTAAAAAAAAAACAACGATGACCTTCATAACTCGCAAAGGTCACGAGTAAAAAAAATACTTGTAACTGTCTTGTAACTTCAACCAGTTACGAAAAATTTGCTGCGATATTTATAGATGAACACATAAAGTGTTACAGACGAATATCTCCAAAAATATTTGTGCGGGCTCAACCATCGGCTGCGACGGACAACAGTCGCGAGCGTCACGGTCCCAAACGCGCGCGTCCGCCAAAACGATCCGCCGTACCGGGCGAATTCAAAACAAAAGTCGAACGTCGTTCATTGCCGAACCGGTGGTCAACACGTTCCCCGCGCCAGGAAGATCATGATATATACATATAGTCTTATGTTATATTTATCACTATATTGTTATAAATAAATATATATATATATATTATACTGTATATATTAGTGTGAATGTGCAATTATATTGTGTACTATGTACCTAATCCACGTGTCTGTAATAAATGAAATTTATTTTTTTTTGTCATTCCAAGTAATAACAACATTGTGCCGCACACAACGCTAGATCGTACAAGGTTGCAAAGGTTCGGGAGACGGGGATTTATGGCTCGATGATGCAAAGATGGGGCTTGTCAGTTGTCAAAAGCGCTAGATAAAACATAAATCTTGTGCGCTCGCTACCAGGCAGGTCCTACTTCTGCGTTGTCGAGCAACATTTTGCATTATTTGTTCGTATGATGCCTGTCAGAGAGGCGATCTGAGCACGCGTGGCCGATAACGTAAACAATGGCGCTGCCATAGCATCGGCCACGCGTGCTCAGATGACCTCTGACAGGCATCATACGACCGAATAATGCAAAATGTTGCTCGATAACGCAAAAGTAGGACCTGCCTGGTATCGAGCGCTCTAGATTTGTCCTTTATCTAGCGTTTTTGACCACTGATAAGCCCCATCTTTGCATTATCGAGCCATAAATCCCCGCCTCCCGAACCCTTGCAAACCTTGTACGATCTAGCGTTATGTGCGGTACACCAAGGCACACGCACACTGGGGCGGACCAAGGTCACCTGGCAAAGCTGGACCCTAAGAAACAATATTTTAGTCATTGTACAGTAAAATAGCCACTATCATAGCATCTACAATGAATTCAAGTTATTTAGTCTCAAAAAAGACGTCTTTAAGTCTTTGAGACCTAGAATGGACGTAAAAAAGACGTTTTTAAGACGTCGCATGCTATCTGCGTAATGTATATGGATGCGAATCCATTTGAGAGTAAAACTGTTGCGAGTTACTTCCAGGAGTCAAGTTCGTCAGTGTTTTATTTTGCCCAAAAGGAATAACACTCTACGATAGCATTTGAGAGCGCTGTCGGAGCGTGCTATCTTTCTTTCGAGCAAAATAAAACATTGTCGAACTTGACTCTCGGAAGTAACTCGCGACAGTTCTATTCTCAAATGGATACGCATCCTATGACAAAAATATTCGAACGAAATAATATACCGAACAAAAGCACGTTCTTTTTATTCTATTTAAGTAATAATGAATAAAATAATAAACTTTGCATTTATTGCTATACCTTGAAAGATTTACTGTCGTTGACCTTCTGTCCGTTTCTGTCAATGGCTGTGATTGGCTCCGAAATGGCAAAGTTTAATGCTTCCAAATTAGCACTATCAGGGTCTGTAGCTTTTAGTGATGTAAAAACAGTACCGATGGGCGTGTCTTCTGTAACCTCAGCACGTTGTGTCTCTGGCGTGAAGTATGGAGGCTTGTCATTACTATTTACAACATCTATTAATAAAGTAGTTGTTGCAGTTAAACTGGGAGTTCCTACAAAAAATTGAGATATATTAATTACATTTTTATGTCATAACTATAAACATTTAAAAATTGATCGATTCTCCTTCATGATTGTTTATAATATCTCGTAATATAATATTTATAATATCTCGTACAGTAGGACCTCGGTTAACCGAACTAATTTGGAAAACATGAATGTTTGAATAATAGTACAATCACATGGGCACAGTGCTAGATGAATATATAATACACTACAAAGCTAAAGTTACAATGAAGTTTTTGGATAAAAATATCAAATACATATTGAAGTATTACATCGTTCTACCAGAGCCTTGTTAATTTGATAGAGTTTTTTTGTCAGTATTTAAAATGAAATCTATCAGAAACTGGTGGAAAAAACAACAATATTTCTAAAAGCATACTAAAATCTGAATGGAACAATGCTAGTATAAATGTTATTAACAAATTAATCAATAGCATAACAAAACACCCTACAGCTGTAATAGAAACAAAAGAATAACTTATCCTAATTAATATCGGTTTTGACATGCTAAAATCAAATTATTGTTTTGCTTTTATCCATATGCGATAACTAAATAAAGAAAATATATTTCTAAAATATATGTCATTATTATTAAACTTAATTTTGTTTATTTTTCCACGAATTGTGATCGTTAATTTACTTTCCGAAGCGATTGTAAGAGTTATTCCTTTCAAAGAACAATAAACTGAATCGAGGATATTTGTTGGTATTCCTACCTTTGTCAAAGGCTATTATTTCCACGTTGTATTTGTTCTTATTATCATAATCTAATTTTCTGAACACAGTCACTATTCCCGTCGTTTCATTAATAGTGAAGTCATCAAAAGCTCCTTTCTGTATCCTGTAAACTAATTCTGCATTAATTCCTGTATCAGCATCAGTTGCTGTTACCTCTTCCACGAATGTTCCTGAAAAGAAAATTATAGTGTCAGCTATATGTGTGGTACGATCTTCTTTCTGTTGTTACGAGCCGAGGGCTAGGGCAGTTAATGGGTGAACCGAGGTTTGCTTGCTTACGCAGGAATAGGTTGTTGTGGACTAGCCGATGCCTGTTTCATCATCGATTTGCTCACTAGTACTATAGGATGGGTAAGCGGAAGGTATTGGGAAGTCGGCCCTCGTAACGTTTAAATATTATTGATACACCTAGAGCGGTAAAGCTGTAGCTATGTGGGAAATACTAGTTGCTGGAATTCATAAGGATGTGGAAATGAGTTTGAAGACTCTCGTATGTTTGACAATAATATAATATAAAAGTAATAGGGGTCTACCATTGTGTATTATAAAGGATTGTCGCGGATACTAAGTTCCGTTGCTCTCGGTTTTGACGCACTAAGAAATGCGGGGGTTATGTTAGTTGACTTGCCTTGAATAACGGAGGTAGCGGTTAAAGAATTGATTCGAAAGGGACTATGAACCCGATCTCACGACGCGTATCGCTCGGTTTTCAGTTTCAAACTAACCCTTTTTATATAGTCACATTTGTTTAAAAAGAAGGCAGTGGGGGTATGGAAAAATCTAGAAGGCATCCCTCAAAATTTTTCCATATGCATGCACTTTCCCCTAATGAAGTAGTTATGTTTATCAAGGCATATTGTCCGGACCTCTTGCAGGGAAAATACATGTGGTTTCAAAAAAGGAGTAAGAGACTCACGTAAACAGAATCTCTGTACGTAATGCTGTAAGTACGTAGAAGAATTTAAGAAATAAGGTGTTCGATTTGAGGACTTAAGTATTGTATCTTTATTCAAAAACGTTTAATAATTTCAAAATAAGAAAATACGATTATGTTCGAAAGTGAGATGAAATCTTAAAGTTTTAAAATATTAAAGACAAATGCGGCACAGATTCCCATTGTCCAATTACTTCCAAATGCACACATTATTTTCTCACCTAGTCTTCACAATTGAAAAGATCACCCTTATATGGTGCTGCTGCGTTAGCTACATAGCATTGTTCAAAATACGTTTGAGAAATGATAGTAGTCTTTGAAGTATGTGAAATGTTTCTCGGAATGTTGAAATGTTTAACATTGCATAATATACTTAACCCTTTGCACCCGAAGCTATTTTAACTCCAAAACGAAACCTAGAATTTTTTCCAACCTAGAATCTTTCCCTTCTATATACTTTTTTTTCGTGTTATACATATGAAAATGGTGCAATTTGCTTGTACAATACTGAAGTGTTCAGTAATTTATTAAATACAAACAAATTTAATAATGTTAAAAGTATTTTGAATAATGATACAGTAATTTCTAGTGGCGCCTTACAGTCGCCATTCGAGTGCTAAGGGTTAAAGAATGAACTACCTTAGCAGACGAGGTATGCGGTTGAAATTTGGCAGAGTGGTTTTTTGGTAGGCTATTGAACGGCTCAAGTTCGATTAAAATAGGCTAGGGGAGATTTTGGGGTCGAATGATATCAAATGAAAGTGATTTAGAAATGGAACAGTTTTGTACATAATACATACATAATCTTAAACAAGATTCTGTGCATATTGTATATAATAAAACGTGGCGTTAATGTAATATATTTCCTTGATTAACCTTTAATACTTTTATTAAAGACTTTATATTACTTCACGTTATTTCAACTAGTATAATAGCAATTTGAGTATACATATTATAAACGAAATTTTAGTAAATTCACTTATTTTAGTATACAGACTAAATTGATAGGAACGTTAGCTTCCGAAAAAATGTGAAAATTTTTTGTGTAAAGGAAGAAAAATCGGCTTCATAAGAATTCACTTCAGCAGTTAAAAGATAAGGAACGAATATTTGTTGATAACAACAACTGTATAATACAGTCGAACGATTATTCGAACTAATTACGGGACAAACTCATCCGGATAAGTGATTTTTCGGATAATTGGTCTGAAAGAACCAAATTTCTGAGCATGTTATAAATTAACTAGAAATTAAAAAGTTTCCATGTTCTGCCGCGAAAGAGTGTTAAGCCGCGGTCAGATGAGAGGTGCAAGTATTATAATTTGATGTGGTATTGATGAATACATATCACGGAGCAACAGACACCAGATTTTTCATATAAAAGTAAATAGCAGTAGTTACATTGAAATCACAGATGAATAATCGCTGGTAAAAGTTCATATTAAAGCAAGATAGCATTTACACAGAAAAATGTGTAAAAGACTACTGTAACACCAGAACTACCACACCAGTCAAAATGACTGGTTTGACAATTTTATTTTAAAATTCCTACTTCATGTTATATTTTTCCTCTGCAATGATGTAATGATTTTTGCAGGGATAGCTAAAGGAATAATATAATAAACTTTAATGTTGTTTTATTCATTTAAAATAAAACTAACTTCATCAATTATTCGTTTATTTAGATGGGGTATTAAATATTTAGATAAATTTATGGGTGCCATATTATGAAACTTTGTCCCACACCACGTCTTGTCTGGCACCAAAATATAAACATAGCCCTAACGTAACATAAACATAATGATAGGAGTAGCTGCGCTTGCCGTTGCACACGGTCATTCTGTCACAGTCGTTGGAATATGACCTGATTTCTTGTTTTATAAAGCAATATTTTACAAGCCTTGAAAATGAGTAAACAATTGAAAGCATTCGAATTCGAATACCTTTGCACAATATATTCAAAGACACATACGGCCCCACAGGATATGCAAAAAGAAATATCGTGAAAGACCCAGTAAGTAGCACATTTTCTCTACTAATTGACAGCCATATATTGCAACGTATAATATTTTGCATCGAATCAGAAACCTTGAGTTTTGGGTAAAAAATGGACCCTTACAGAAACAAAATTGAAAGCATTCTTTCGAATATTGTTCATATTTGTGGAATACAAAATGGGGACCAAGCTTCTTTTCCAGCACAATGAGTTGGAATGAGTTTGTTGAAATATTGAAATTTATTCGATTTCAACGACGAAGTCAACGTTTGAAAAATGACAAATTTGCACTAATATCAACCGTATGGGATAAGTTTATTGAAAACTGCTAGAATTGCTATAAACCTGGTGCAAACATTATAATAGACCAGCAACTTTTCCCAACTAAAGCCAGATGCAGGTTTACAAATTCGGAATAAAATTTTGGCTGGCAAATGAAAATGATACCAAATATATGATTCCGATGATAATTACTTGTGTAATGAACGATGAAAGTTACTTCCCATTACAATTACATTAACAGAAAATTAGAGTAAATATGATCAGAATTATATCATATTTAGTATCATTTTCATTAGAAAAATGCCACAAATATGTTGGTGAAAGTCCCATTCGTTGTCCTTTTCTACGTTCGGCACTGCATCAAAGAATAATAGGGTCTCGTCGGCACCATTGACGTCGCTGTGAATTTGGCATGTAACGCTAGGAGACATGAATTACGGCGTGTTTGCAGACCACGGCAGGCTGTAAAAGACGTCAGACTATCGCTGTCCTTTTCTACTTTTGAAACTTCATCAAAGAACAGTGCCCAGAGTACAACAAGACCCGAGTTTCAAACATATAAAGCGGATACACTGTATCTTTTCAATTCCGACCATGGTTGGTAGAACATATACTATACAAAAAATTAATTTAATTTAAATTTATATTAAAAATCAATTATAATTTAAATTTTGTATATATAATGAGCCGCTTACATTAGTCGGATTGCTTAAAGGTGTCAAACCACCCTTTGTCGGTCTGGGACCGAAACTCCAATTATATCGGGCTATCCGACAATATCGGACTACCCGAGCGTTCGTGTGTTACGGACGTCTGACCGAGACTGCCCGACTTCGCCCAACCCGACCCAATCACTCGGACGTCCGATACATAAGACAACCCGTGCGCTCCTAGTGGACATGAACTGGGCGTGATCTACAGTTCGTAGGATCCTCGAGACAAGGACCCTACACATTTTACAATAACTCTTGAACAGCAAAAAATATCGGGATCAAACTTGCACTAAAGTTCATTAAAAAGTTATGCCTACCCACTGATAATTATCATAATAAATATATATTTTTTGTAATAATTTTTTAATTCATTGTTTCAATTTTATTGTCTTAAAATAATCTTTTAAATTGTTTACTTGTTACTTATTTAGTACTTTTCCAGATAATTTAAATCACCAATGTCTGGTTAGAAATTTCTTCGTATATCTTGACATTTAGTCTTCATATTATGAATATTTCTAAAGAGTTTCTTATAGAATTGTCTCAATAACTTAATATCCAGCAGAGTACCTATGGTGAATCCCAATGACATTTCCATTTTTTTGTAAAGGCCTTTACTCAATGCTAAACGTTTAAGTAATAAAAATGTATTGGTTTAAATATGTGTTTAAATAATATAAATTTATTTGCTTAAACATGTGATTAACACTAAACCTACGACACTTCTTGTACACCTATTCCTACCGTACACGGTCAAAATGACCGGTCCTTAAAAAAAGTTATTGTTAATATATTTAAACGTAGATAATAACCAATTCATTGCTGAATAAATTAGTAGATGAACAACTTCCATAAAATGACAATACAAATTTATTTTTATATAATTTCAATTATATAAAAAATACTGCTCGATTGTTTAGGTTTAGAAGAGCAATTTAAATACCATATTACCTCGTACGGTCAAATTGACCGGCCGAGATAAGTATGACAGGCAACGTGACAAAGAGCAGCGTAGGTAAGTGTAAGGTATGACAGGCAACGTGACAAAGAGCAGCGTAGGTAAGTGTAAGGTATGACAGGCTACAAAACAAGTCGTTTCATCAAAAATCAAAGATAAATTTCAGTAGACAAAATTTGATTGATACACCGTAAGATAAATGGTGGCGCTGCCTTCGACTCTCAAATAATTGTCAAAGATAAGCTGAAAATTGTTAGCTATATGTTAGAAAAATTGTATGAACTGCCCTTTTCCAAGGTTTTGGAGTAAGTGCTGAGCGGTTTAACACAGTCCTCTTACCAGAAGGCACCCTTGCCTTCCCCCACTCCGTGGCCAGATCCTTCATAAGGACTATTTTTGTTCTTTAAGATAGCAGTACGACGTCGGGTCGCCTGCCATACTTAAAGATTTCCAACTTTCCAAACATGTGTCAACGAATGCGTCCCATCGAGTACCTGAACAACTTCGAGTTGCCAGACATCATATGGGGTTTGTCCGTCGACAGGAACTACGGCTTCGAGAGGCTATGCGAACCCCCGATCCTACCATAAATTAACCGAAAGCGGACTAGCGTCGGGCTATCTGTCTTCGATTTCTCCCAAAACAAACTGTCGCTAACATGTATCTTACGGATAATGCCGTTACTTCGAGATTCGATAAAGTACAGATGACGAATGAAATTTCTTACGAGTATCTTACAGATAAACTATGGTGAATATGTATTTCTGAAAAGTGAGTATAAATAAAAGATTTTAGATAAAAAATTGCCCATCTCCGGGGTAGACCAACCGCAGTTGTGTTGCGCAAATGTTGGGCCAATTTACCGGTATTTTTCTTACTGGGTTAATACTACCAAGCATTGATAACTTACCAATGGGATCTATCTCTGGAATGCTAGCAGTATAGAAATCATGAAGGAAGACAGGCACGTTATTGTTGACATCTCGGATTGTAATATTAACGGTCGCAAAATCAACAAATGTTCCATCGTTTGCTTGAACTTCAAGAGCAATCCAGTCACGGGTTGAATTTTTCAAATCTGTTGGGCCTTTATTTCTTATTGTAATTTCACCAGAATCTTGATCTATGGCAAACAGACCATGATCAATGCCGTCGACAATCGAGTATGTAATTTTTGATGTTTTATCTCTGTCTCTGGCTTGCACTTTCAAATCTGGCTCAAATTTTTCAGCTCCTTCGTCTATTACTGCACGATATTTGTTTTGGACGAATTGAGGAGGATTGTCATTGGCATCTGATAAACTAATGCGTAGAGAGACACTGGTTGTTTGACCTTGTCCGTCATTGTCAGTCGCCTATAAAGAAAAAGAGTCGAGATTACTTGTTAGAAATTTTTGTTTGTTCCTTCCAAATTCGTTTTCTTTCCAATCTTATTTGATGATTAAAAACAAAACGTCTTTCGTTTTATCGTATTTATTACTATGTTTCACACGATAAAAAATAACATTATATTTTTCTAAAGAAAAGATGAATGATTCAGATTGACATAAAAAATGAGGAAAATATATTTAATTGTAATTACGTCCCTAAACTAGGAACGATGTCTCAGAGGTATCTATTTTAGGCTTACAAATGTTTTATACATAATTATTTTTATATTACAATTTTTATTGATGGTAACTTGCTTTTTACAATATCAAATATCTATTTCAATAGGCAGTCCAAAAAGATTTGATAATATTTAGTGTAGAAAACAATTTCCTACGAAATAAAGAGTTTATCACCACAGAAACAAAGGGAAGCCTCTCTAAGAAAGAAAGACATATCTTTTTAAGACGTTTTAACCTTTTCGGCACGGCAGTTCACTCCGCCGGAGAACTGCCACTGAACGTGATATTACGCCAAAAAGTATGCACATACAGCTAGTGTCGTCAGATGAGGAGAAGGAGCACGAAAGGGGAAAAAGAGAGGATAAAGTTACCCTCTCTCTGTCAGTACTGGAGTACACACGACAGAAACCGAAGTTAGTTAGTTCCTATAAATTGCAGTTGATGTATAAAAATTTTATTTTGCATAAAAATCCGCAGTCTATTGATATCAGATACGGAAATGGTATAAATGTGTGATTTTTAAACAATTTTAATAGAAAATATAAATACCTTGTACGTGAGGAAATATTCAGTCTGCTCCTCATAATCCAAGCAAGGTGGATTTCCAGGTGTTGAACATGGAGCTATTGAGATGATTCCAGTCTTTTTGTCTACAGAAAAATGCTGTGCACCTTGGCCAAGTAACTGATAAGCTATTCCAGCTGTACCATACCTGAAACAGAATTTATAATATTTTAGGTTTACCTAAAAAATAGACAGTCCGGCTCATAAGTCTTAGGACATCTCTTGTTTTTAGTAAAAAACATATCTCATATATCTATCTCATATGTTCAAACATATCCTCACATGTTCAGTGATAATTATAACTTCAATGAAATAATTCATTAAAAATTATGCGATGAACTGCACAGACAGATACGGGACTTTTGCCCTACTTCGAAAACACATTTCTGGAATATTTTGAAACGAGAATGGAATAATATAATAACAGAAAGAATGAAAATATTGATCACACGGATGCAAAAAATAGTGGAAACTCTATTAAAAAACGTGGTGGATTCTTCGATGAAAAGAAGATATAAATATTTTTTTACTTCTTGGTAAGATTTTTGATATATGAGTGCAGCATCCTTCCATTGACATGTAAACCTTTAAATAAGGAAAAATAAGACTAGTCCTAAGATTTATGAGCAGGTGTGTACATTGCGTTGATTTTACTAATTATTATGTATATTTAATTATACAGAGTGAACCATGAATTGTGACCAGCAGAGATTATTCTGTTGGTAGCAGTCCAATCGAAAATATTTTTATCAGATAGAAATGTTTACAAACAGTAGGCAAGAGAGCTCAAATCAATACTTCCGATTTATCAACAACAGCGGAATGCGTACAATAGCAAAGCATACGATACTGTTTCTAATATTACAGTTCTATTCTAGAATATGTATTTCTTTAATCATTTCTCGATCCAGATGATAAAAAAAGTAACATATGTTATGTTATGATACTTACCGAATTTGTCTTCAAATGTTCTAACAGATAGGCGTAAAATAATTATAGGTGTATTTGTAAAAAATTGAAGGTGACCTTGAAAAACCATAAAAAAAGTAGTTGACAAAAAATTTGCTATAATCACCTGAAAGCTCTCTTGAAACCATGCTATATTTGATAAAAACATTTTGGATGAATTTTTTTATTAATTATTGTACATAATAATTAATTATTGTCTCATAATTCAAACATTGTGTATAATATATTAATTATTGTCTATCATTAATTAATTCTTAATTCCGAAATTAATTAGGAAACTCAAGAATAATTATTTACAATAGTTTCTTTCATTAATGAATTTTTAATGAAAAACGCGTGACACAGACGATCCAAACTATTTGTTACTTCCTCAAGACCGTGTCCTTGACGGCATATATTAACTGCTATCGTTAATAACTTTTTGATCAAAAGTGGGCGACGCGACGGCTAAAACCTGCTGAAGGTCACTCGGGAGAGTGACGTTGACAACGCAGGTCAAGGTCGTCGGAAGGTGCTGCCATATTGGAAATATTTACCGAAAATTGAATTGTTAATTGTAATTTTTATGTATATTCTTATAGTTGTAATGTATTGCAATCATATTTAATCACAATACACCGTAACTAAAAAATTTATTAATTCTTTTGTTAATTATGCCTAATCCTTTTTTTCAACATTCTTTTGTCATTGCAAGATATGAACGTCATAAAATTAGGAAAAGAAGTGTTGGAAAACCTAAAAGATAGTCATCACTTCATACTATATATATGTAGAACACAGCCTCGTATAAAACAAGGAAATTTCTCCATCAGGACTAAAATTGTTATTAAAATGAGGGAGTCGGGTTAAAATAAAACAATATGTGTATAATAAATGGAAATAGCTCTCGTACACAAATCGTACTTACATGTTATTACATTTAAACACGAATGGTGGAATATTTCGTGAAAAATGCAAGCTTCATTTCAATTTTTAAGCGAAATGACAGAGTTCCATATTTATTATTATTATTATTATTATTATTATTATTATTATTATTATTATTATTATTATTATTATTAGTGTACTTAACTATTAGATTCTCTAATTTACTGTATAAATAGTTTGTTTTTTCATTATAGATGTGTTTATCATCAGTGTTAGTAAGTTAGTATAGTAGGAGGATTATTTTTTGAAAATAGTGTTAACTATTGAGAATTAAATAGAACTACATAGCTCTTTTGCGAGGCGATGGCTCTCTATCGTACAACAAAGTCAATCGTAATGTGTATTTTTGGCGATGTTACATATGTGCAAGGAAAGGCAAATAAAAACTAATTAGCTCTTTAACTATACACTGTAAACAAACGCTAATTATGCATAATAAAAAAATTCTTCAAGCAAATGTTATTCTATACTATACTACTATTACAATACTACTTCTCGTTTAAAAAAATCTTTGGGTCCCTCTTTTTTCCTTCGGTAGTTAGTTCCCAAAAATGTAATACATACTAAAATACTCAACTCCCTGAACCATGTAATTTAAAAAAAAATGCAGATGACTTGTAACACTTTATTGGCTATGCCTTTAATAGCTTTATTTATAATATTTACGCGTAGGTAACATTTCTTACCGTCCACTATCACGATCTTTGGCTGTGATGGTTATAACAGGTGTGCCTTGTGGTGCAGTCTCTGACACCGTGGCTGCGAAAGTAGGTCTACTAAAAGATGGCGAGTTATCATTTTCATCCGTAATCGTAGCGGTCACAGTTGCAGTGGATGTAAGCTTAGGATTTGTGTGAACTTCTTCGGCAACAACCTGCACGATTGAAAGCAAATATGTTTTACTTTCTAGTCAATGATGCATGAATCATGCATGAAAACAATAACAGTAATCTTTTGTATATTACAAACTGATGAAGGTATTCATAAAAAAAAACTAATGAGGTGACCTTACAAGGTATATAAATATTTGTACATTAACAGTACATTTTATCCTTCATTTATAGAATAAATACTAACCACTAAATAACTGAATATAAAGATTCTATTGCTTTCTTATAAGAATTATCTCCCTTGAAAATGCCTTATATGTTTTTGAAAGGTTTATAATTGTATGTTGTCTTTTGCCTTAAAATATTAAAATTAATTTCTTTTTAAGTAATAGTGAGAAATGCATAAGTGTACCAAAATGATAAATTTCCGTTGGTTCGGATTCTCATAATCGAGAGAGCCATTTGTAACGCGAATATTCACAGATGTGCTCCCAGTCGCCATTGTTGGTTCGATGGTAAATGCCCCATCTGTAATGTCTTCCAGTCGCAAGGAGAATACGGAATTCAGGCCCTATAACATAATTCAATATAATGTTATCAAATTTTTCAATTCCATTTCGAAATTTAGTGTACTAGATGTTTTCGTAAAATATGTACAATATAATGTACTTTCAGTTGATATAGAACATGATTTTATTCTGTCATTTCTTTTTTAACCGAATAAGGTTAATAGAATAGATTGACATAATCGTCTTGACGAAAATGAGTTCAAATACGACCTGAATTAGATTACGCTGACCTTTGACACAGTGAACCCTGTTTGCAATTATAAAATCAATAATGCTTAAGATTGTTCATGTCTTATATATCAGTATTTTTAAAGATATGGCTGAAAGTACTTATTAAAGGTCATTAGTAATTCAAATGCCACAAATTGAGTAATTAAATAACGATTTTAACACCTGGACACCGCTGTCACAGAGTTACCTCATGTAGTATGTTTCTATCTTTGCACTGCTTTTGTATAACTTTTATTTTAGGAAGATTGTAAATATACATATATTGTGAAATTCGGAATAATTCGCAATTCTTAATGATAAGTTAATTTATTTGTATTTCCTCGCTGTTTGTGCAAAAATATTCAAATTACATCCATTAGGTTACAAATCAATATTTCCACCATTTTCAAATACTCTGCAGCTGAGATTTGGTAACCATGAGACATACTATTGACAAACATAACTTCTTACTAACATAACTTCTTACTAACGTATAAATAGTATTATAAATACTTAATTAATCTTTAATCTGACCTATTTTGAAGCAATATTTTTTATTACTTAGCAGTTATAAGTGTCTCGTTAGTCAGAATTTGTAACTTGAGTCAGTAGTACGATGGGCCACACTTGTATTATACAATAATATCAACAGTCGGGGTCGTTTGTAATACTTTCTCTATTTTTGACATCTATAAGGAATACATATTATTGTCTGGATTGCATGGAATTCTACAGTACAAGCAAACCGAATGAAAAATGGGTGCAATATACTAAATATAAACATTTAAATTATTTTGATAATAAGTAAAAAAGTATTCAGTTAAAAAAATTAAAAAATTAAAAAAATTAAAAAGTTAAATACTAGAGTGTTTACATATATTTTATATATATTATATTTAATCTCCTGGTTGTTTTACTCGATCAGTTTTATATACAATACATGAAGCGAGGAAAAAAAGTACATGTGTATTTGATCAACACTACAACTACCGAGCCCTAAACGTGACTTAGACTTATCCTTTTATAATAACAGCAAGATTGAATTTGCTCAGGTTTCATACGATTTTTATGGTAACATGTACTCCAAAGAAGAGATATGTTAAAAAAATTTTCATGAACACGTTTTCATAGTTTCAGTAAACGTGAAAGAAGAAACCATCCACCAATCATTTTGACTGGTTCGGTAGTTCTAGTGTTAATCATCCAATTTTTGTGAAAGAAATAATGTAAAAATGATTGTATTTTTTATACAAATACTAAGAACAGTTCAGAAATAATTTGTAATATACAATAACATTAATATTCGTACATTCTTGAAAAGAGAATTACTTTTTTAAAAATGGACCAAACGATTTGATTTTTTTTTGGGGAATTTAGAATTATTAATATACCATTAGAAGACGAAAAGAAATTTTAAAAAAATTTTGAAAAAATAATAAAAATTGGTTTTTATGCGGAAGAAAACAACAGGCACTGACAAATCTAAGAACACAGATTCATTACTTTCTACGACTTTCGCCATCTTTAACAGTTTATAGCTCATAGCAACGTTAACTAATTTTGTTGAAGCTTTCCGAATGTGTACATTTAGCTGATACACCTACAAAATGCATCTTTTAAATTTTTAACATAGGGTTAGCTGAAAAGGTTGTAAAAGGAAACTTTTAGTATTTTCTCCGCGATTACGAACAATTGCAATTTTTTCAAAATTTCTCTTAACATAAACGAGTAAACATTGAGATTACAAAAGCATCAGAGGTGGGGATACGCGGACCTAGCGATAGACTCCATTTTCCGTGTGCCGCACCGTCCCTGGTCTCTTTTTTTCATTTTACCACGATATAGGGAAAGGTTGCGGTCGAAAAGGGGATGAGGAATCCCGATTCTAAAATGTTACTATACGGTAGGTTTGTACGGCTTTTGAATGAACTTTGGTTATGTCCGGATTAGGTTTGGGTTATCTCTTTCTCTTTCTGGTTCACGGGCTTGGGACATTATAGCTTTTACGCAAGAGTGACAGACCTAGATGACATGGGGGATCCCCCGACAGCCGGGTTTATGAATGGGCCATGACCATGACTGGCCATTTTAACAAAAGAATACATTTTTACTTGGCCGCATTTAGTGTGAGTTGAGCATTCATGTTCGTGTTAAATTAAATCCTTGGTGATAACATTATTGGACCATTTTTCAACGATCGTACTTTGAATGATATCAAATATGTTAATTTTTATGTTAACTGATTTACTGGAAAACGTTTCTCTGCTTCAAAGCATGAAACGAATTCAACGACCTGGCATATTGTAACCTTTAGTCTTGAAATAACGCTAAAATAGTTTTGACCACAAAAATCGGATTTTCAGACCATAGTGTGCAGCTGCGTGAAGAGGTAGAAAAGGGCTGTCTGCAAGGTCGCATTGCTGTCTTGCAGCCGGGACCGCTCGGCTGCCCGAGTATAATAAGAAACTTAAACTTAAGTCTAGGTTAGAAATTTTGGGGAGGAGAGTCGTGGCATTATTCGAAGTTAGGTAACCCGAGCGTAATGCGGATAGCGAGTCCTTGTGAAGGCGTGATTAGGAGTCAGAGATAGGCCGGGGGGGGGGGGCAATACACACTAACCTCCTCCCCCCGATCTATATTAGTAGGGAGGGAGAGTCCGTAAGACATTCTCCTATTCTCTTAACAAAAAAAAAAGAAAATTTATTGAGGTGGAGTCCTCATTAAACGACGAATTCGGTCATCGGGAAAAGGTGGAGTTTTCTATTGTCATCCTAACAGTTTTTGGCGAATATCTAAAAAAACTAAGACCGTGCGGAGCGCGACGGTAACATCTATAGGGAAAATTGTTCAGAATGATGACCTTTACAACATACTTCAAGGTCATTGAAATCTACGAGGAGTCACTGAAGTAAATAATTACAATAAATTGTTTCTTGTAAAGCTAATGAAAACTTACGACATCGGGATCCTCAACAGTCATATCCAAATGCGGCAAAGGCATACCGTCCGGTACATTCTCTGGAATTTCGATATTGTACTCGCGACGATTAAATGTTGGAGGTTCGTCGTTGACATCCTTTATCGTCACCGTAGCTTCTGCCGTTGAAACCGTCAAATTGTCGCTGCCTGGTATTCCATCGATCAATTCCCGTGCTTTGACCTTCAATGTGAGCACTCCAGTTGAGTCCTTCAATGCTTCCCTATTCAATGGCTTCGCTGTTCTCAATTCGCCAGTTTCGTCATCCAACAGGAAATAATCAAACGGATCTAGGAAATGTTATATTCACTATTATTATTTTTCAGATTTTATAACCCTGACTATTGTAATCATTCAGTTAAAATTGACGGGCAAACATCGTTCATACCTTTATACAGGGTATTCGACGGCAAGTGGGAGAAAATTTAAGGGTTGGCTCTCCAAGATAATAAGTATAAAACGAAAATGAAGAATAAAAGAATTGCGATTTCAGCTTCATTGTTTAGTTATTATCAATTAAAAATCCGCCTAAAATGCGGCAACCCGACTAACAGAGGTATACGTTGTTTACTTCATAAAGGCGGGCGACAGTCATGTATCAAAGGGGGTCCCCGCTCGTAGTCAATGGTTAGGCTTCGACTCTACACGCTTTAGCCAATAATTCTGCCAGAACCGAAAATGCGTGTATTTACAGCCGCATTCCTGCCAGGTGGCTTTTTGCGAGGCATGTGGAGCGTCTGTCACTTGATACGTGACTGTGGCACACTGTTTATGACGTACACAACGTACACTTCTGTTGGTTGGGTTACTGCATTTTAGGCGGATTTTGAATCGTTAATAACTAAAAGATGAAGCCGAAGTCATAATTTTTTTATTCTTCATTTTTGCCTTATATTGTCATGGAAAATCACGCCTTAAATGTTCTTTCACCTGTAGTCGAACACCCTGAATAGCAACATAGTGTAGGCGTGAGTGACTTTGTACGTTCTGGATTGACGAAAAAGACTTACGTATTGCAATTATTATCGAAGATCGGTCGTCAAATCTACAAATTATGACATTTTGCTACAAAGCTTGTTATTGAATCTGTGTTACATAAGCCTTTCCAATTAATTAATATATGTTATATTATATACATGTTATATTTACTACAACAACGGTAGTTCTAGAAAGCGTTCGAAAACTCGCAAAGCTTGCGAAACAAACCCGTTTGGAATAAAGATTTCCGACAAATCATAAAATGTATAGAACGCATTCAACAACAATAGATACATTTTTTACAATATTTTTATTGTTACTTTTACCTTCTATTTTTTAAATAAATGGGATTTTTTACTGATCTGAATGGACTTCAGAACTCTTTATCATAGCTTTATTGTTAAATTACGCGTCAGTGTTTTTACCTACCACATTTTACTCGAGTAACCTGGTTGTAAATCGTGTACTTCAAAGTTTGATATTGATTTATTTGTATTGACAAACAATACTTTCAAATTAAATACATAAATCGATCGGATATGAGTCAAATATCGAGGTTCTGAACGCGTTTATGGATATTTTATCAGGATCATAAAAAATTTCTAACCCAAAGTTCCAAACAGGTATCCGAGTATGCACAGTAATATCTTTGTAAGTATTATGTCGTATCGTCGGGTCTGCCGAGCGATAGTCCTAGTACAGGTGTTACATTCTTTGTAGTGTACCGAACGTAGAGTAGGATAGCGACTGAAAAAGAAAAACGGACTGTGGTTCGGGCCTTCGGCAAACATCAAAGGAATCATGCCAATTTGGTTTTGTAAACTTGAAAATCAAAATTCCTTATTTTTGGTTTTTGTCGTTGAAACTTTTACCATTGTACTCGTCTTGTATTTCTGATTAAAGTGACACCAAATACGATATAGTTACGATCATAATTGCTTGCGTAACAAGCGATTAATGTTTCGGACTTGACATTTGTGTTAAATGCACAACGAGTAATTATAATCGTAATTATATCGTGTTTTTCATTATTTGAATTAGAAATACGCGACGAATACGATACTAAAATCTTCATAAAAAAAAAAATAAAAAATTCGGAAAAGGCAATCTTTTGCTTCGCTTGCATTAGTGCGAGTTTTGACGATACTCGACATTGCAGGCTCGGTTGTCTGGTTTCAAGGAGGATTTTCCAGAGGTGGGAATAAAATTTTGACAGTTACGGCAGATACCGTTGCGACAGATACGAAGATATTACTGAACCCGGTTATGAACAGTATGCTTGAAGGTATAAATTAAAAAAATCCTGAAGTATTGTGAAGTGGAAAAATGTATTGAGAGACTGTGACATTTACTTACTGGTAACCAGTTCATAGATAATTTTTCTCGGCATTCCCCTGTCACCGTCTCGAGCTTTGATAGTCATAACCAGTGTTCCAATGGGATCGTCTTCGCGCACCACACCAGTTAGCGAGTCTAGAAATTCCGGCGGGCTATTCTGAATATCCGCTACCTTGATTTCGACCCCTGTGGTTTCATTGTTCAAGCCATCCTGCGAGCAAAATTCATACGTTCAAAAGTGACTTCGCAGTGTGTGCCCGAGTTATCATTCTCTGGCTTTGATGAACGGGGCGTTGTGGAACCGCGGTGAACATTTCTGGGGCATATACATTTCTAGGGATGCTCTGTCAAATTGAATAAGGAACACGAATTTAACGTGGGTCATTACATACATCTAAAACAGTTTTTGATGAAAGTTTAGTTGAAGATGGTTAAAAAATTATTTCATTCAAATCTCTTTCACTTGTTACACAGTTTATATAGAATGGACACAAAAGGTCTGCAGAATCGGGAATGAAAATTATTGAATTTGAAGACCTACAGAATTTATTTGAAATACTGGCCGAATTTTGAGTAGCTTAAATATTGATAAGATTCTATTTTTAGGTTCAAAGGAAGTGTAAACGCACCATGATTTCTCGACAAGATGATAGGCAGGTTGCTAAAAAGGTCGATAAAAACGCAAAAGTAGGAAACCCATAGATCGAAAAATTGAAATTCTTTAAAAAGTACATGAAATGTAAGAATTCAAATTCTATTTTGCAGTCAAAAGTCAAGACTAATATTGTATGTGAAAACATAGTGATGAAAATATAGTTAACATATAGCATTTTTTTACGAAGCGATAACTACTCGAAATTAACGATTATCAATTTTTTCGCTCTATGCGTTATCTACTTCATCTATCTTTACTATCATACAACTTTCCTATCATTTTGCCGATAAATAATGGTGGGTTCACACTTCCTTAGAACCTGAAGAATAATACCTTATCAATATTTTAGATGTCTGAGCTATCTAATATTCGGTCATTGTTTAACATCCTCCTTTGTATGACTAAATGTGTGTATACACGTATAGCTATTATATTTTATAGATCTCCAGAAATGATTGAGCATTATCATGCATTTATAAATTAGAACCACTTAAATACGAAGATAATGAACTTAAATATTTATTTTGTACGCAAAATTATTGCACAGGTAATGTAGGTAACAAATTTGTTTAGGACTTATTCTTCACGACAGTTTTATAAAAATTGGTGTGCGGTAGCGTACGCTGTCTTTTGTGAGAGAGCTATGGGAACCTTCAAATTTATTATACTAGACATTCTAAATCTCAACGTAATGTTTCAGAATGACCTGTACTATCTTCTAAAATTATTTATAAGTACTTTTTTTCTTGAAGGTCTGATTAAAGTAATGAATAAGTTGCATAAAAAGAGAAAATTGAAACATACACATGTAAAATATAATGTGTGTTATGAAACTTGGTACACATGTAAAGTATTGAAAAATATTCAACATGTACATACGTATTTATTAGTTATCCGCTTTCATCTGTAGAAAACGGAAACGATCCTCAAAATTGGTTATGAGAAATCTATTTTATAAAATATCTCATAACTGATGAGAATAGAAAAGGGTATCACTTTTTTGAGGAGTGAAATAATGTAAACAAAATTTTTAAGGATTCATAGATGACGTTAGTTTGAGAGTGTAATGCTGATGGCATATTCAAAATTACTTTGCAAATTGTATACTTACGCTCGCCCTAAGTACCAATTGGTAAAATGGTCTCTCCCTGTAGTCAAGTGGTTGTCGCAGCACTAGTGCCCCGACGTACGAGTTCTGGCTTTTCTCCACCTTAACAATGCCGAACTTTTCGCAGGCATCAAGAAACTATAAAAGAAATCCAGAATTACTTTTCGTACATTTCGATTATGCGCTTTAGAATACGTTCGCGGGTTCTACAGGGTGTCCTAAAAGTGTCGTACTTCCTTGAAAGGAGCGATTCCTGTGGTCATTTGAAGTAACTTTTTTGCTTACGAAAATGTTCTCCGCGGCTTTGGTAATTCCGGCACGGCGACAGGTTCCACTGAGCGTGGCGTTGATATTGGCCAAGCCGGAATCTGTCCGTCGCGGCGTAGCATCGCTCTGATTGGTCCGCGATTTTCGTTAATAACTCCTTAAACTGCGCAGAACATTTTTGCAAAGGAAAAAGTTTCTTCAAATTGACCTCAGGTATTAGCCCTTTCAAGGAAGTACAACATTTTTGCGACATCCTGTATAATATTTTATGCGGCCGAAACAATTTAATTTCTTGTCCCTCTTCAACGTATTTGACTGATACTATTATATTATGCGCGAGATTTGCAGGATACATGAATTTTTAATTTCGCAGAGAGCACGTACAGAGATTACGCTGTAAGATAAAGAAACAATAGGATATATATTATTCTACAATAGCTAATTTATGTAGTAGGTATTGCGTGGTATTTCTTCTTTGTAAAAACAACTTGGAAATAGGGTTTGCGATGTTCAGCGATGTACAGTATTGCATTGCATCCTCTATTTGCAAAAACAGCTTTGAGATAAAGTTTAAAATGTTAAAATGTTAGGTAATCACTGTCATTTTTTAAACGTTACTACAATTTTATTGTTATATTAAAATGACTAAAAGAATCAATTAAATTGAAAAATGAAGAAGTAAAATTAATGTTTGTGCGTTCTAGGTACACAGATGCGAAGTGTCAGTGATAGAGGTTCGAGTTATTGGAATGTATAATATTTAGAGACATTATTGGCAGTTTGAAATTAAAGTATTTCACAAAGATAATTCGAACGTAGCTGGCCTAGCGGTGTGAGTGTGTTACACACTCTCGCTCAAGCTTCTCCTTGTGGCCGCTCATAGCGTAACTATGAATGTTTATAATTTTGAACTTGCAACTACACTATTCATGATAGGTCTGTAAATTAAAAAATTTAAAATACAAGTTTACAATTTTAAACGTACAACTAAACTTTTTAATAATATGAAATTTTTCGGTAAGTGGATTTAGGTAGAAGGGCTTGGCATTAGACACGCAAGTAGTAATTTCTCTTGTTCAAGGAAATGAATTGGTATCTTTCCCTGAGGCCGAGATGTGGTCCTTGGGAGTCAGAAAATAGGTCAACATGGATTTTGGAGTAAATTGGTGCGAGAATCTGAAACAAAATTTCAAAATTCCTCGGCCTTTCCTGTTTGAGTTATCTATAAAAACCGATTTTTTAAATTAAGAGAACTATCATAAGAAATTTTTTTACATAAAAAATAACATCATATTCAGATTCAGCAGCTCAAAAAATATACGTATGCCAGGTTTTAGCTAATTAGTCTGAAATAAGAGGATTTTGCCGTTTCTTGCGTACGCCTGAATAACATGCGTAAAATAGACCCATTGCAGATATAATTTTTAGGATTTCTTAGTTATTATAAGTACTTTCAAAAAAATTCCAAATCGGGAAACTCCATTCGTTATAAGTGAGTAGCGGCCATCGGCACGTACATTTAACAACATTTGGCGTGCAAATGGTCGAGCGAGTTTATGGAACCCGTTGTCCCACAGCTGTTTTTGAGAAAGCCGTTAGTCGTCTTAGCAAATTTTGCTATGGCACGTATTGGCCATTAGATTTTTACCATCGGCCTCAACAGCTCGTCCGGTTATCATAAACCTTGAGTTTCCAAAGAGACCCGGATGCTAGGCAGGTAGGCGACAGCCGGCCGCGCCATGCACCGCGGGCCCGTCGGAAATCCCGCTGCATTATCGGAATTACGGGGTCGCCACCGCGACCGCGCCAAGGTCACGAAGAGTCCCTGAAAAAGGTACCTGACTGGCTAAAGAGGCTAATTCAGTACCGGCCAATCAGGACAATTCAGGGATAGGCAAAAAGCCTCGTAGGTTGAGAAGAGAACCAGAGAGAGACAGATACGATTTGACCGGAGGATCGAGAAGAAGTCTCGCGGCGCGCCTAGATATTGTAGAACTCTGTCAACACCTGGAAATAAACTCAAGTTCCTTACCGTACACGTTGGGGAGATTCCTTTGAACCAGACCCCCATATCCTTACATTGGTGACACCGACGTTCGAGGAACGAGTTTTTCTAGTGCGAGTTCGCGTAGTGCAAAGGTGTTGAAAGTGCACAAGTGTCGTGAAAACAATCATGTCCCAACCAGACGGTCTCGCGACAGGAGACGTACGCTCAGTGGCCACCGAAGTGCATCGAGTGGCAATTCGCGTGCCGCCTTTCTGGCCGGAACAGCCATTGATCTGGTTTAGCCAGATCGAGGCGCAATTCATCCTGAATGGGATCACAGCCGACGTGACGAAGTTTTATTGTCATGTCGCAGCTAGATGCGAAATACGCGATAGAAGTCCAGGACATTTTCACGAACCCGCCGGATAAGGACAAATATGAGACGCTGAAAAAGCAGCTAATCCACCGATTGACGGCTTCCCAAGGCAATAGAATCCGGCAGCTGCTAGAACAGGAAGAAATCGAAGACCGATCCCCCTCGCAGTTCTTACGGCACATGAGGCGTCTAGCAGGAACCACTGTGTCGGACGAATTTCTGCGCACATTATGGGCAAGTAGATTGCCGAACATGACTTGGGCGATCGTGACAGCACAGATGGACCTACCGCTTGACAAGCTAGCAGAAATCGCGGATCAGATCCATGCAGAAGGAGCTGGCCAGCCGCAGATATCAAGCGTTACGACGGACCGTGGAACTGAGATGCTGCTCCAACGATTAGAACAGTAGGAAGCGCGCATCGCGGAGTTATCTGTTTCGCGCCCTAGACAGCGTAGTGGGTCGCGGTTCCGACGCAGATCGCGGTCACGCAGCAAAAGCAACACGAATCGAAACAACCACGCGGGCACTGTCTAGAGTTTCTTGAACTAGTAATCATTTTTCTTAATGAAACCGTTCCTCAGTTTTCTTTTCGAGCATCAGGAGCATTTCATCATGCTCAACAGATGGCGAAAGTCAATACCGTTCGTACGATGACCACAGACGAGTTATCTCGCGACGCAATGTAGCTTGCGCTGTGCTAAAGACGAGTTATCTCGCGACGCAATGTCGTTTGCGCTGTGCCACCAGTTAGATTTTTAATCATTGGAGTTTTTAATTTGGAGTTTGATTTTTAATCATTTTTAATAATTTTTGTATAATTTTTAATAATTTTTTTGTATAACTATTTTTAATCAAAAGTTAATAATCTTAATCAAAAGATTTGCCAGATGTAATAGATTTCGTGAAATACGCACTTTAATCTGCTCTTTTTCTCGATCTCAAGATTCGATAAAAAGGACTTTACGTCGAAAGAATGTTGAATTGATAGATAGCGTAGCTAGCAATGTGCAAAGTTTAAAGTAAATCGGGTGTGGGTAATTTTGTAGGTATTTCATATGTAGTCCTGTCTGTATATAAATAACTGTCGACGCATTCCTACATATACACTGTAAATAAGTGCACTTTCCACCTACGTAAATGAACTCGGTTCAACAATGTACAGAAGAGTTTCATTAATCTATATACATACATATCGTGGGTCAGTCATTATTGTCGTTTAACGTAATCGCTGCAACCCAATAGATTTGTCTAGAATCGCGCTATTATGGAAACCCTCTGCACAATATTATCTATAGCTATCTTAGAATTAAACATAAGTATTATTTAAATAAAATATTTCAAAAATAAAAATTTAAATAATATATCATTTTGTTTCATATGATATTGTCTTAAAATAATAATTCTAGAAATAAATATCTATACCTAACATGGAATTTTTGACGGAATGTTTAAAGTGTAACTAATTTTAAGAGTGTTACGAGCCGAGGGTAAGGCTGTTTATGCGCGGACCGAGGTTTGTCCGTGTCTAGCCGGTGCCTGTTTCAGCAGCGGGTTGCCACTAGATAGGAAAAGGCTGTCGTGGACTAGCCGGTGTCTTTTTCACCATCGGGTCGTCACTAGGTAGGAAGTCATAAACTAACCGATATCTGTTTCACTATCTGGTATCACAGGATAGGTAAGGGTATGGTATTCGGAAATCGGCGCTCGTAATGTTAAGAGATACCGGTACATCTCCAGCGGTGAATGTGTATCGTAGAGGGAAGAATACTAATCTCAGAATAGAAACTACGAAGAATACTAGACTCTCATATATCTAATATGCAAATACGATATATTCTTTATAAAAAGAGAAGAAGGTATGTACACTTGTTTAAGGTGTAATGCGTAATCGCGGATTCTATGCTCCTGAAGTCTCGGTTTTGACGCACTGCATCTTATTTTACTTGCTTCGAATGATGATTTACATTTACTTTGAATTTGTTTGAAGGGGACTATAAACCCGATCTTTACCCGAAATTCGTCTAGAAATGGCAGTGGGGGTATGCGTCATCTCAGTGCCATTTTTCCAAATTTTCTAAGCTGTTCTTATTTCCATAAGAGAAAAGTTATTTATTGGGCGTGTCTGACTAGGACTTCTTATCTCAATACGTGGCACCGACAATAAAGCAGGAGTGTCACGTAGGTAAACAAAGTCTCCGTACTCAACTCATTCTATTAAATGCATTTTGATTAAATGTTTCATTGCACAAACAATTTCTGCCGAAACAAACAACAGAATTTTGAATGAAAAAGTTCAACTTCCATGTAATTAAATAACGGGAGTGTGTTAATTTTTTTTTTATAATTTATTCCAACATACAACGAGTGATTATTGTAGATTTACGTGGACTGAATACGAATCTGAGACGAGATTTGCTCCATTACACGAAGCATGATTCACTAACAGTACCGTACGATTTCCTAATATGGAAAGCTTGAGAATATTTCCTTCTGGAATCTGTCAAGAACAAATTGAAACCATATTCCTGGGATAATAACACTAGGCCGGCCTGTCATCCTGCTCGCGGCCTTGGCTCGTAACAAATGTTATCTTCTAGCATTTTTTGTGAATTTTCAGACGCCATAAATGTATAAAGATCCGCAATCTAGTTATTACTATTGAAAAATCGCCGACGATCTTTTAAATTCGAAAACATCATCTTGGAGGAAATCAGCATCATAGTATTCATCGTTGTAAAGCAAACCACTTCCGCATAAATTTTCTTGTACCTGTAAAAGTAACGAGCATGCTAAAGCGGACAAGATAAATGGTACACCTTGTATAATAGTATGCGTACAAATAACCGACGTGTACTTTCATCTCACAGAACTCTTTCTTAATTTGGTCTATCGTCGCGAAATTTTGTAAGAACCTGAGATATTTCAAGTACGTCAGTCTCCGTGTTTATAGAGCGTTCAATATCACAGCGATTTACGGACCATACGCAGCGTAAACCATTTATATCGTCTTTTTGGGTCGATAACTGAACATTCCTTGCGCAGGTTTTAAGCGATCAAATCGTAAGAAAAATGATCACCGTGTTGGGCACTTTTTTCTAAAAAAATATTCCGATACGTTTATCACCATGGCATGGGAAATATTATGTACCCGTGGAAGTTTTGCGGGGAAACCGGAAAAGTGCAGCTGGAATATTAGCGGGTACAACGCGTACCATCTAAGTCATATCCGCTCGATAAATTCCGGGAGCTGTTAGACGACCAATAAAACTGTAAAACTCTTTAACTAATGGTTTGGTGGCTTTGCGATGGTGAACTTTAATGTCTCCTTTCTTTATACAACGTAATTGCGAACAATGTTTTTCGAAATTTGTAGAATTTTGTAGTATTCTTTATTAGACGTTGTAGTAAAAAGTAAAAATTATCGTGCTTATTATAATATCATATAATAAGTAGACGACGGATTTTTCAGCAAAATAAAAATAATCTACATTACTTACAAGGTTAAATATTATCTTCTTTACTTCATCTTTTGGCACCAAAAATTTTGTACTTTTTTTATTCACTTCTATAGATTTTGACGAGAAAATTCCAAAAATGCAAGTTTTAAAGAGCGAAGTTCACTCGTTCAAAAGTTATATGAGTGTAAATTTGAGAGATTTCGAGCGTTTTTGGCAAATAAGGGCGCCGCCATGTTGGTATGCACTCAGCGTCGCGCATCGTGTAATGAGTCGAGCCGCTAGATGGTAGGATAAGCACACAGGAAGTAAATTCTTCACATTAACACTTACATTTTTGGCATTTTTTCGTCAAGATCTACAGGATTATATAAAAAAAAGGTAAAAATTTCTGGGTTGCCAAGGTGAAGTTATGCCCATACCGATATGGCGCCGGCCTTACCTATAAAAAATGCTTGAAATCGTTCAACTTTACACATGTATAACTTTTGAACAAGTAAACTCCGCGCTTTAAAATTTACATTTTTGGAATTTTTAGTGTACTAATTATTCATAATAAGGGGAGCTGTTGCAAGTGTGGCAGATGAATCATTTTGATCGAACATAACTTGGTAAGATATAATATGTTTCACAGTTTAATCAAATATTTCGGAGCATTTATTGTACTGTTAATATGTTACGCAAGAAAGCATGCTATTTGTCTAGAATTGTCTAGACATCGTGTCTGGGTCTGCGCTGCGATCGAGTGGAACACTGTCATTTTTGAGTTCTTTATTGGTAGTGCTTGACCCTAAAAATTTATTACGGACTTGGGTACGGCTGAAAGTTAAGTATCCTGTTTCAAAATGGAAAAGCAGACCAGCTGTACCCCACTCAATGACAATTGACGCATCGCAGGCCCACACTCGGCGGAAAGGCGACACCAGTTTCGGGGAAAGATCCTTGAAACAAGGAATCATTGTGCAGCATCCTCCGAGGCTCCGTGAGAAAATGAAACCACGGAATCAGTAGGCGTTGCACAGTTTTTGGATTACGCCCCAAACTGGTGATTCGTCCCCTTGTTATCCCTACCAAAGAAATTATCTCTTCCCGAGCTTTGGTAAGGAATTCCAGAACGACTAGGACCAGAACGCTACGAACCTTCATTAGGTTAAGAACATTTTTACATTTGTACGGACTTGAACTTTGTAACCTTTGCCTAGGACTTGGCATAGAACTTTGTACGTCCTCAATTGTTTTTTATTAAACTTATTGTTACCCATTTTTAGAACGTTTTTTATAAAAATCAGCGCCATTAGTTAACGTTCGATACACTATTTGGGAAATAAAAAGGTGTAGTCGCTGTTATACTGCTTTTTTGAATAAAGAAAGTATCAATTTGATTGCTGGCGGAGTTGTATGTTTAATTAATATCATTGCATTTAAAAAAGATGGTTGAAAATTATAATTTTAAATATTAAAATCCAATATGGCAAATTAAATTAGTTTCTAGTGTAGAGGAAACATACTTTACCATGGGTAGGAAATGTCACAATTTTGTCTCTTTTCTGATTGTTTGACTTTTCGCTATCCGACGTTTGCACAGCATTAAGAAAAATTGGTCGGAGTCAAGTTGTAAATGTAAGTACGTGAGACATGGTTATGAAAACTTTTAATGACTGAGCAGCAATAGTTAGCTGATCTTAATACATTGGAAGAATATTATTTATCGTATATTAAATAATATAAAATTTTCAAATTGAGGGACATCAGTTCGAGGATTATACTAGCTTTCGGGTATTTAGTAGGAAAAATTATTCAGATAATATCATGTTAACTATTATCGTAGGTAAGTATTTAAAGGTATTAGTTATAATGACGAATTAATTATAAGGTATCGTCAAGATATCGTCAAAGTTATTGTTTCGCTTCTTAAGTAACTATGGAGTATTTTGTCATAATTAATTAGACTCATTATGCATGAGTTTCTAGAGTGATTACAAAGATTAAACGTGAGGATTAGTCGACGTAGGTGTGTGTATGAATAGGTAGCTGATGAAATTATTTTGTAATTGCTTTGACTTGGCGTAAGGATATTTGAGTGCTTCTTTTTTCAATTTCAATCGAACCGATTATTTTTTGGCCACAAATAATAATAATAATATTACGATGGAATTTTTAAATAAACATGTTCACTCGGGAAGAAAAGATTGTACTAGACATACTCGCACTCGATGACTACTGACAGTCTGCACACAACGTATTCTGACAATCGAGTTGTTCATAATACATGAAACAGGAATACGACAATAGAGATTTTGATAACTTCTGAAAACTCTATCACGCAAAATATGATAACCCCCAAAAATCACGGTACAGGCATCTGCAGAGAACTCACATGTGTAGAATATGTAGGGTCATTTAATGACTGCAGCTCGCATGAAACTATATAAATGTAATTATTTTGTAACTTTTTAATAAAGCGATAAACAATCCATGTATGTGTAATATTTCTCTCTTATTTAGATCTATAGATTCTAGTAGGGCTACACACCTTTGGTAAAATAAAAAAAGTGGATTTTTCAAAAATGATATATTTTGTTAGTATGATTCTTCTGGAACACTCTTCCAAAGTTTTGTTTGGAAATGAGTAAAACTGTTGGATATACGGGGTGTGCCAAAAATTTTGTACATTCTTAGAAGGAGTGATTCCTAAGGTCATGTGAAGAAACCTTTTTCTTTACGAAAATGTTCTCCGCGGCTTCCTTAAGGAGTTATTGACGGAAACACAGACCAATTAGAGCGTGTCTGCAGCAGACGTTGGCGTTGGCGTTGGCCGTGGAGGAATCCGTCCCCTGTAGCCACGTTTTGATTGGTCCATGTTTTCTGTCAACAACTCCTTAACAAAACCGCGGAGGATATTTTCGTAAAGAAAATGTTACTTCAAATCACCCCGGGAATCACCCCTTCTAAGGATGTACAATATTTTGCGATACCCTGTATAATGCCTTTTTAACTCTTTTCACGTAATGCTATTATCATTTGGAAATCATCATATAAATGTTCAAAACTTTTTATAATTGTAGTGGTATTACAGTTGTTATGTATTGATGTTAAAGGTTCGAAGGAAGGTAGTACATGTTAAAATCTAATTAGTAGAAGTAGCGTCGGTATAGTATCGATTAATTTCCTTTGTAGTGCCTGCTATTGCAAAATGAAGTATGTAAATAGTCAAATATTAATCTAGGTGGAAATGGGTAGATACTATTTTATACATCAGCTTCTTTTGAGTGGAGCCGTGTGACTGAAACTTACACTAGAAAGGTCTATTACCCTGAATTCATGGTGCAGCTCGAGATAAAAGATGCAAGAATATCCTTCCTGTGCTGCTCGTAAATGTATGGCCAGGATAAAATGTAAATCTTTGTTTAGGACGTCCAACAGAGTATCGAACTCTTTCATAATTCGCCAGATTTCATTAAATTATATCATACGTATTTCCCAATTGGGCTTTACTAACAATCGAAATGAGAATCTAGACAGTTCTACAAACGGTTTTTTTTATCTTCTCGTTTCTACTTCCAATTTAACATTCATAGAAGGGTACGCTGAATTTTTTGTATATCTACGATTGATGAGATCGGCGCAGTGCAGCAGCTAGCCTGTTCCTAAATGATAAATAAATGGAGAATGTCGGCTGCCGATCTTTTTCCTTTCCCATAGACGTTTTTGACGATCGCTTGCGAGTAGCGTCTACGAAATTAATCTTCGGGCATTTCACTATGTAATTCAACGTGCTGCATATTCTCCCTAGTAGTATGTATCTTGCGTAATATATTAATACGACAATATAAACTTCCACAGCGAAGGATTCATCTCGGAGTCGCTTGAATTTTTTATGGCCAGCTAGTTACCAAGTACGCTAGTGCCTTTAGAACTGCAACTGCACACTGAAAACGTACAACTGAATACCGCGTCTCTTCGAAATCATGGTACGAGCGGTCGAATGTTGATTCTATCTGTAAAAGTAGGTTAAAAAAGGGAATACCAATTTCTTGTTTAATGCTTCGTTGTTCGAACAAATCGGGTTTGAAAAATAGAAGAATACCTGTGCTATTAAATAAGAATTAGGGAGTATGTCAGTTCATGAACTACCGGTTCTACTTTTTGTAAATACTAGGACACGCGAACCTGACAGATTTTTAAATTTATTTTTCTGGAAAACAAAGCTTTAAATGGAAAACCATGATTTATAAAACACCCTGTACATTATTGATTCGTTTCCACTTTCGTGATATTTGTTAGTACCATTACACGATTGTAAAATCTCAGTAGCTATTAGTTTTTCACCCCACATACTCCTATACTCTTTCATTCAAGATTGAATTCTCTTTTAAAATTGACACTTTAGAAGAAACAAAATTCGAAACGATCTTCACATCACGATAAACCAGCAAAATGTTCAAAGCAATTTTTTCGAAAATGTTAAATAATGGTTAAAATACGATTTTATTTTAGATCTCCTACGACCTACGATCCCACAGTGTTTCTGACGCCGAATAAAGAAAATGAGTTATTTTAGGGTTAATTGCAATATTCTAATGATTAGAAAATTTTAATATTTCCAGCTGTTTACTGGGTAACCATAATTATACTATTATGTATAATACATAATTACTAATACGTCTTCGATAGCGGCTGGTTAGCTTTTGTGTATATCTATATGTACAGGGTGTCAAGAAATTATGTGTCAAAACCGTTACAGCGTGATTCTATACCTTGGTATCGGCAAAATTGACCCTAGCCGACTTTCTCAAAGTTAAAATTGCTTAGAACAAAAGTCTTAAAGGAACTATAGGTCTCAAGTCAACCGTTCTGTTAAAAAAATAACTTTAAAATTCTGTACCCTGTGCTTGTAACCGACGGCACGTGAGTGGGTATAGGCCAGGGGAGTGAGAGGAGACGAGGCTGCCAAAACCATAACAACTTATTCGCTACCATCGAGGCTCCTCGTCACCTTCCCCCTCACCGTTCTGACTTTTCGGGCACAACGGATTCCCGAAAAGTCAGTTGCTGTTCAAAACCCAGCTTCGCTTGTGCTGCTAACCGGTGCTATCACAAAAGATCAAGGCTTTAGCGTTTCTCTAGCCTTCTCTTTTATTTTCTCGCGTAATTCTAGTCTCTCGTTTTTTATTCCTATTAGTTATAATTTTATAATGTAGTATTTATAATAACTCTTTTATTTATAATTTAGTATTCTTAAGTTTTAATAAAGTGGACATAGACACTTACTGGTCATCACTGCTCTAAACACACTGATGCCGTTAATTTTCTACTCTCGTCCACGACCATACTATTCCTGAACAATGTCTACAGGGAGTCCTAAAATAATATGAAGGGATGATTCTACATATCTATTCAATTTATTCAATAACACCAGTTTTCGCCGAATTTTCAAACTCAATCTTTTTGGGAAGGAGGAGACAAATGAAAAAAATTTTTATATATATTTTCTTATGTGGAATCACCACACCTTCACGTTTATATCATCTTGACATACCCTGTAGACATATAGAATAAAATAGTTTACGAAGCTTTAAAATCGTTTTCTAAGATAACAGTTCGTTTTTGACCCTTGCTTCCTGTCAGAAGTTTGTTCCTCTAGAGTAGAGTTGTTCGGTGTCTGCTTGTACGGGCAGCAATTTTCTTACTATGGATACACAGAATGGCGGGCACGAAGCCATGCCTTTGCGGGCAACGTTGCATGTATTTGTCATACACATTGTCACAGCTACATACGTGGCCAGTTACGACTTTTCTACGGCCTACCCCCACTCCGCTAAGTCACTCGCCCGTAGCTTTGTCCGTAACTGTGTCCACGAGTATCGGCGGCCGCCCTTGCCAGCTAATAGGTATGTTAAGCTGCTCTACTCTAGTTTTCACCTATTGACACCCAGTTGTCACCTAGTGACATGAAAATTTTTGAAACATTCCACTATGCAACGAAGTATATGACCAATTTGGGAGAAATGGAGCTAGTAGTAATTCTCTACAGATGATATATGTATGTATAAGGAATAAGGATTTCCACGCGATATTAGTGAAGTAATGAGTATTAATGACTCACCTGCGGCTGAGGAACACAGGTTAGATCTATGTTGTCGCCCAACAGGTCAGGATCCATTACTCTAATACCCCGAAGAATTGTCGTGCCAACTGGAAGGTCCTCTTCGGCTACGGCTTCGTACGGTACGCCCAGAAATCGTGGAGGATTGTCGTTTTCGTCGAGAACGATCACGAATGCATCGACACCAACGATATTCGGCTGTTGACCCTCCGGTACTTCATCTTCCAGCGTGACACGGAAGCGTATCGTGTCGTTCTCCTAAAACAAGCAAAAAACTTCAAGATAAGGTATGTGGCTTTTGTTGAAAAAGACTTGCTGTACTTATTTGACCTATTAAATGAAATTAAAGGACAAATATTTCAGGTACAAATAACGCTGGGTGATAGCACGGCTTAAAATTAGGTGAAAATCAATAATAACGAGATTTCATTCGCGGATTCTTTTCGACTGTGATGTTAGAAGTGAGACGCAAGCGAGACAGCACAGGCCGTTGCTATGATTGATTTTGTATAGAATACAACAGTTCCAGGCACTGTTTGTTATCAATCCTTAGCTCTATTTCATCGTTAAACCAGAACTTAAAAAGACAGCCATGTTAGTTTCATTTTAAATAGTAGGGGGAGTTCCCCCAGAGCTGAACAGCGTCTAATACTAGGCAGTAGCTCTGCCGTTAACATTTAAAATTTTGCCAAACCGTTGTATCGTGTAAGTATTGTAAGTTTCAGAGTAACGAAAACAAACAATAATCACGTTTCATCACGTTCCTGTCGCGTATGCACAGGTAAAGAGATCAGTTGATTGATGAGGCTGACAAGAATTCGATGCATCATACAAATTATAAACTCCCAGTAAGCAAATTTCCGTTAGACCGGTGGAGAACTGGCGGATCAACATCGTACCCATCTGTTTTCGCAACGTAGCGCAATATTGGCAGCAGAGCCTGCTACTAGCAGATACTTATTGGATGTCACCATCTAGCGATGATATTAGTGATTCGCTAGTCAATCTGAAATTTCTATAATTTCTATTTCTACGATACAGGGGGCGTATATACAATTATACATCTAACAAGGGAACATATTCAAGTGCGACACGCCGATTTTGATGAAACTTATGGGAGCTATAGTTCTTTGAAAAATATTTGACACGTATTTTTTTTTTATCGGCAGACATCCACTTTGAAGGGGTGAAAACAGCCCTCAAAGTTGGGGGTCAAAACCATATTTTTTGAGATATCTCGGAAACCAGAGGTCGAAAAAATAAATTTTTTTTTAAATTGTGTGTTTTTCAATGGGAAATGTACTCGCGCAAGAAAATTTTAACAAAAGTTTTTTGTTTAAACAATATATTAAAAATTTGATTTTTTTTGCAGTTTCTTTTATTTATTGGTAGTTCATTTTAATGTAAACTTGGGTGTGTGATCTTTGATCCAAAATAGGCGATACATGTTTCAGGATTTTCTTTTTTTTTGCCATTTAACAATAATTAAGCATAATGGAAGATAGTCTTGCACCTGGCGTGCGTAGGAAGGAATTCTGGCTTGTTTCATCGAAATATAAACATTTAGTATAAGCGTGTATAGTATTTGTTAACAATACCACTGGGTTATGTGTCGTTTATTGTTTTATTAGTAGCTAAAGAAGGTGGCGCAGTTAGCAGCGTGACGCGGTGCTAATTACCGCGGTGGAGTAAGGGTACCGACTTTTAAAGCCAATTCGCCTTTGAATTTCTGCAGTCGTATGCATTTCTGTTTTTTCTATAAGGCAATGAAAAGTAGTCGCTTTTAGTGATCTTTAAACATTTAAATGTATAATTATATTAGATCGTCTCATAAGCTTGTGCCGCGGATATGCTTATATTCTTTGCGGTATATTTTGTAAACATATAGCGATAAGTGACCAAAGGTACACAGTTTAATGGTCAAGGGTAGTCACGTGACTTTTTCAGGGTCAGCAGATCGGTAAGTGCTGTATAATTTCCGTTCACAGCCTTCAGTTACTGACTCAAGATCCGTCTTAGTCTTGATTCGACGGGTCTTAAGTCTGTGTCTAAACTTGTCACATTTTTTGCTCTGTATTATCGATATTACGAATTCTGACACCAGACGCCAAGCTTCAAGTTTTTGGTTTTATTTCGCAGAGAATAAAGATAAAATATAGCTCAATTTGTAGCTGGAGATATTTTATAGCGCGCGCTACTCTCGATTTCATCCAGAAAATTCGTCCAATGGCATAAAAATGATTGGATTCCACGGCATGCACATCGCCAATTTTTGGTCTACTTCTAACGCTCATATTACCAAATATCTGCATAATGTCGTCCGCTCATGACCAACTCGCGCTTCCTCTTCCGAATGAGCACTTTCCCAGCGAAAAATATTCTCATATAAAGACGGAAAATTGAGACATGTAAAACCATTTTTCGCGTAATTTTGTCGGTAACGTAGTCACTCTACCTTATCGTGAATTACGGAGTCTTGGCTCTTAAATGATCGAGTCCAGTCTAGAGAATGTATTGAAGAGAAAAAGCTAGCAAACGGAAAGCATTTAGTCTTTTACGCAGTGAAAAACCATGAGTAAGACGCGTATTCATTTTCGAATCTGATGCTGTACGAGTTTTGCTGTACGAGCAACATTTGCTGCAAACGATTTTTGTGCTGTTTACAGACAAGATGATTTACCGCCCGGTGCGTCCAAAAAATGGTTTGACCGATTTCGTCAAGGAAAGTTTATATCGTTCAAATTGGAACTTCTCTGTCTGTAAACGAGCACTTAAAGGAATATGCTCATCTATAGTTGACCAGAGATTTTCAAGACCCGAATCAATTCTATTATTATCATTCATCTGTGTAATTAAAGATGCTACTTAAAGTGCATGTATTCACGGAAATTAAGAGAAATATCGACAAATATGTACTATGTAGTTGTTAATATTATTACAATGCAGAAGACTTTAAATTTAGTTTGGTCTGTTGAACGTATCAAACAAAATGTATTGTTTCGATTACAGATTAGATCAACATTCTCAACATTTGAAAAACCATCTAGTGCTAAAGCCAGTAACATTCGTATACAGAAAATCCAATTTTAAACTTTCCTTTGTCCGTCACTGCATGTACTGTATCGGGAAAGATCTCCCTTTTTCCACTGTTTGCCTTTGACGATTAGGTATTTTCTCTGTGCGTTGCGTTGTACGTACACGTACGATCGTGCTCAATTAGGTCGACGTCACTTGAGATTCACTTCGTCCAAAGCCGGTGAGGTATTCTGACTTGGTTGGTGAACATACATGAAAGAGCAGGGTGCACGTTCGGAGGTACGAAGTTACTTGAGAAGTTTTACTGTCCCTCAAAGAAGCCGTTGGATTTGGTCGCGAACGTGCTCAAGCCCGTACGTGAGAAACCAGAGTTACGTCCCTTCTCTTTTACGAGATCGATCATTCACGAACCGATCTTGACTCTTGAAGCGGATATCGTTCTTTATACAGCCATGGAATGGAAGTTTGAAACTTGAACGAGTCGTTTAACTTCTTAGCAAATTTGCTTTCTATAATGCACCTTCGGCATAATTCTCGCATACGTATACATATAGATGTGAAAATTCCGGTTACTTACTCGGACGATAAGAACTTTCTACAATTACCGAATGTCACCCTGCTCAAAGCAGAAATCCTTTTTTATATTTTCCTAGGTGTATCATACACTCCTGGGATGAAATAATAAGACACTTTACATATTTGAAACGCACGCTTCGTACATCCTGTATTTTGCTTACCATCTCCGGAGTAAACACGCAATGTCTTAGATTTTCACGATGTGAAACAAGAAAGTTATAGAAAGAATCTAGAATATAAGATACTTGATCTTTTTTTCACTCTTTCGATTTTTGTCAGTAGCTATTCGACCGCGAGTAGATACAGGAATGGATAACTATTTACAATAGGGGATTCCTAACCGATTTCAATGACATTGAAATATGTTGTTGGGGGAAAACTTCAGAACAACTTCTTCCTGTACATGTTACAGCTGGACGAGCTTTGTTTTCGGGATAATTACAAAAAACTGTTGTTACTGCAGCGAGTCCGTTTTATAACCTGCAACACGACACACGTACTTACCTCTCGTATACTTCATATTATTTTCTTTCTTGTCATCACGAACATGATATTGTACCAATTGTTGTTTCTACGCGATGATATGGTTGGATTGGGATGGGAGGATAAGAAATATAAAGAACGATCTAATACTTGGCGTAGCGTACTTCATACTATACTACGGTAGCTCTTATTTACCCTTGATGAACATTTTTTCGAAATTATGTTTACGTTTGTTTAGGGTAACGTGTACAGGAAGAAGTTAACCTTAACAACATGTTTCATGGTCATTGAAATCCGTGAGGAATCGCGTATTGTAAATAATTACCCAGGAATGTATAATATTATCTCATTTTTTAAAGTGAAAAACAAGTAATGGATTGCAGTAACGCGTTGAACAAAAGTAGAGAAAATTATGAAATAGAAGTTTCTGTGTCACGTACAATGTGATAAAAAATTCGGGATATTATGAAAAAGCCAAAAAAGCTGAGAGAGGTAACGTCTGGTAACGTCTGAACACGACAGGCGTTCAATCATGCATGTCGTTTTTTGTCCGTGAACACGTATACTGGGTAAAAAAATGAAGAAATGTCATTTTCTGCAATAAAGACAATTCAATTTGGATGATTCTGAATGATGATACTCTTATTCTCATTACTTTAGTAAAGAAAACCGACGTTTAAGTCAGTAAACACGACATTATTGATTATAAATTTAAACTAGCAACAATTATTAGAGTGTGGTCAGCTTGGAATAATTAGTCAGCTACTAATTATGTTTCGAAATAATTGTTTGAAGGCTTGTAAGTTATATAAATTGTAATAATGTAATGTAATTGAAAGTACATTCATAAACAATATAATTCACAGTATACTGCGTTTCGTTATTTAGTAAAATATCCGAACAGAATTAATTATTTATTGTTCTGTACATAAAGATTAGTAATATTTATATCGAATATTTTTACCTTCTTCTTACATCTGACCTACTCGCAGTGTCATAATCCCAAATATTTAGTTATTATAAGTAATAATTTGCATTAGTATGCATAATGTACATAATTTTAAAAATATTATACTTCAAGGTTTGCTTCATAGAAACTCGAAGTAATGTTCCTACAGTCGAATTTTTCGAAAATTGTTCGATCCTCAAGAGTAAAAATAAAACTAATAAGACTTAAACATAAGACTTAAATGAGACAGGATTTATTTACAGATTTATTAATACGACGATTTAAAATTCAAGTTATTGAGTCTCTCACAGAAGACTTGTGTATGTAATTACATTGTTCTATTTATTATATGTTGACATACAGATGTCGAATCAATATGTTCGTAAAAGCGTATAAAATAATTTGTACGCTGCAAGAAGAGATTTTCTTTATTTATTCAAGTTGTCTTTTTTGCTCCTTCAGAGGGATAAAATGAACTTTACGTAAGTATTGCCGGAACTCCTTAAGAAAGTCTGCAGTGAGCCACGGAAGCTTAAATATAAACACAGTGTTTAACGTAAGACAAGTTTAAAGACTGTTTTTGATACACGAATGAAAAAAAAGTCTGTTCGTTAAACTTTCAAACTTCTCAAACGAGATGCCACTCTGGAACAAGCTGTCCCCTTGAGTTTTACCTGTGCTTGCTTTGCTCTCAATTAAAGCTCGTTATCTTTTAGACAAGCATAGTTTAAAGAAGTTCCCACAAAAATAGTAAAACTAGATATGCTGGCTAGTTTAGTTCTACAAAATATTAGTAATTAAACTTCAGTGTCTGTACAAATTATTTTCAATTCAGTACAGAATATGACTAAAATTGTATTATAAGTTTCTTCACAATTAAAAAGGATTTCTTATTTTATTTAAAACTGAATAAGAAACACATGATCGTTACATGCCTTCACAATAATATTTTCAAAGTATGCAGACTGCATCGTTTGCAATTTCATTAAAGAGTTCATCTATTATCATAAATTGGTCACTGCAGATTGTGTTGACTATTCCAAATTATGACTGAAACCATAATAATTATAGTCACATTGTTTTTAAAATTTTCCGATTAATACTTTCGTTACCACAACTTGATTTGGTGAAAGTATTTTCAGTTACCATATTCTACTAAACACAATGTAGTCCCTTCGTCAAAAACAATAAGGAATATTTAAGAAAGAAATGTAAAATTTTTTTAATATCTCACTGTATTTTTCAAGTTTGCCTTTTTTGTGTTAAATACGAATCGTATCTGATATTAGTAATAAAAGTTTCAGTTCTGGTCTGATCGTATCAATTTATGACTCACTTTGACTTCTTTGATGATTTATCAATCACAACAAGATGAATTACATAATGTCAGAATAGCCAGAAGCAGATTAGACTGTCAAAGCCAGATGTTTTCACTTGCAATATGTTACTAATTATACTATCTAACGAACTTTTTTTACGTTTCCACAACCAGTACACAATGATTACAAATTATGGTTAGTTTTTCCGAAATTTAATTTTCAACGGAAATGCAGATTTTCACCTTTAAGAATTTTTTCCACCCTAACCGTAGAAACTATATCAATGATTCTTACGTACATACATACATACTTAGAGACAAACATGTTCAAACAATATTTAAAAATAGTATCCAATGTATTATAAAAATTAAGGGTCTTTTCATTGACAAAATAAAATGGATTTGTTTATTACAAAGCATTTATAATGTTTCTCAACACTACTTTAGGCAGTTTATATAACTCAACCGTTTATAGATAGAGATAACACGCATCAACACAAAGTTTAATACATTAATATTTACTATATATTTGTTTCAACGGCTGCTGAAAATTCTAACAAAAAATATTGCATATTTATTTTTAAAAAGAAATTAAAACATGTTTGACAAAATTTCTATGTCAGAAGCGTCTCGGTCTCTTTGTTAACTATAAAGTTATCAATTTGATATTTGATGAACCTTAAGTTTCTGAAAAACTTTCTGATTCATGAATCATGATTCTGAATCATTGAATGACTTTCACATTCATGTTCAATGCAACAAAATCTAAGTAAAAGATAGGCCTGTCCGTTATCGAAACGGAAAATTGATGTCGTACACGACATTTTAGCTATTATAATACGGTTCCGGAAATTTCAGTATTCCTTTTTATTTATTATTAAAGTACATTACTATATTCAATCAATTACGTAATTCCTGATTACAAGTGGCATCTTTTCCGTCACAGTTGCGTACATCATAATGAGTTATAACTAACTCGTAAAAATAAATTAATCTGAAAATTTTTGAAAACGGAACATTGAGGAAACCCGTCTACAAGATGCAAAAGACTGCATTCCGATTGGTCCTTGTAATGTAAAGTAATCATTGGACAGGTATCACAAAGAAAGTATTGGGTTGGAACGAAAGTTCGTAGCGTTTTTAAATTAAAATTCAAAGATAAAATTAAAATATTTGTTCATAGGTTTATCTAATAACATGATAGGGTATCTCGAAAAGGGCAAAAAGTAATAGAAGAGAATGGAAAATATGTTACTGAATAAAACTATTAATAAATACCTGAATTTTATCTTTGAATTTTAATTGAAAAATATTGCTCGAATTGAGCAACCTTCTTTTCCAAGTCGGTTCAATTAAATGCCGCAGAACATTCAAATTGCGCCCGTAATTTAATTTTCTTAATAATTCCTTTATATTAACTATCGAGTGACAAGTTGATGTTACTTTATCTTTAAACAATTACATGTAATTCAAATTTTTTTTTTTCAAAAATTTTTTCAGAAATTTTTTTCGCGATCAAAAATACCATAAATTTAAAGATTGAGATCTCCTATTTACAGCGACCCCAGATAAGTTGACATCAATAGCCGCATCTGATGTGTAGAACTTTTTTCCAGCTGTATCGGACAGTGTTCGACGGCCTAGCACAGGGCAATTCTGTATAAACCGAACGAGCAACGCAACGATCGCGTCGATAAAGTTCGTCGCACAGGCTGTTTGCTTCTGGTATCGCGACCGTCGAAATAAAAGCGCAAAAACGAGGGAAACACAGCTATGTCGGGCCTTTGTCCGATGGATCGCGATTCTGTACACGTAGCCGCGATATACGGTGACGGAAAGTAGCAGCTAGCCTGAAGCTAGGAACTCCTGCATTGTGTCGAGAAAGCAACTAGGTTGTGTCCCTTTCCTCCTGTCGGCGACAGGAAGCTCCAGAACGAGAAGAGAATTATATGAAAACGTCGAAAGGCAAAGGGACGAAGAGAGACGAGCAGAAAGACGGAAGAAAAAGAATGAAAGAGGAGAACGGAGACCGGCAGAAAAGAGTCGCGTGACTGTACCACTTCCGGCGAGCCGGCGAGCAGAAAACCCTCCAAGGTTAGGCACCGTCGCGTACACTTGTCTCCCCAAGGAGGGAAAGCGAAGAAGCATTCATGAAATGTGAATGTGTGGACGGAAAGCGTGAACGCAGACGGAAAGGGAAGTTCTTCTGGTCCATCAAGTCAAAATTACTGTGCTCTTGTATTGTGGTCGGAGGAGAACGACGGCACGCAAGATAAGACTGGACTACGTGTTTGGATCCTTGACCTCCCAGCAAATTGTAGTCATTCAGTCGAATTGTACGGTTCTCGCTCTTCTTACTTCCGGTTTCACCACGGAATTCCGCCGAATATTATGATCGTACATAATACGTACATGTGGGTTGTAATATAAATTTGTTCGATTACAAATACAGTATTGTGAATATTTATAAACTCAAGCACATTTTTTCTCTATTAACGTTTCAATATTTTCAAGAAACCACTGATCATGCCTACACTATATATTTACGATGAAATAGTACGAAACTCTAAATATCGTTTATTTATAGGAAAGATGACATAAATCAAAAGAAGGAAATTTTATAAGAGAGCCATTTGAAAATCCTAAATTGGCAACTTTTTTTGTATATAACCAACTTAGAAATGTAAAATAATTTGTTGGTATTTGGATAGTGGGATAATTGTCATATACATTAGTTATAAAGTACGCTACAATTTGTATATTTATTATTATAATTTTTTCTATAAATATATTTTGAGTTATGTCAGCTTTGACACTGTTAGGCCTGTGAATATTTATACACAGTTGATGTTCAAAGCTCAATGATACCGATTCCTTGCTTCATAATTAAGCAATTAATTTAAGCGATTAATGTAGTTAAATAATTGTACATTAAGTGTCTAAAAACAGTATATTTGAAAATTCGTTCAGAATTTCCAGTTTTTCATTATGCCATAGAGTGTAGTTAAGAATTTGCTAATTATTCGGATTAGGGGCATCCTCACCGATTTCCATGACCTTGGACCTTCCGTGGTTTTTAGAAACTCTAACAAAAATTAAAATACTTAACCTACATTACTAAGGTTTACATAGTTAGTTTGAACGAATTTTGGTTAGGTCTGGATTAGGTTTTTAGAGAGGAGGTGCAGAAGTCGCCCTGAAGGGTAAATTTGGTCATTGCGAAAAGGTAGAGGTCGCTATAGCCATCCTAACATAGTTTTCGATATCAAATAGATAGAGATATCAAAAGTATAATAGTATGAAAGTAGACTGCACAATCTGAAGAATTGAAATACCGGAAATGTCTGTAAAAGCAATCATTAAAGAAACGTTAGGTCAATGCAAGCTTGAAATTCGCAGAAAAATTCATTCAGCAGCAATATATGGAAACATGTTATATGAAGCGTTGAAAAAAATCTTAGTACGGATAAGCCTGGTGGATTTCACTATTACTAGCATAATTCGAATGGGTCAAGCCATTAAATATAGAAACAATAACGTAACAAAGTTAACATTGAGTTTATATTTATTCACTGCACTGTATAAATACGTTTTAATTGAACCGACTTCGAAAAGAAGGTTACTCAATTCGATCAGTATTTATATTGGAACGAAAAGTCAGATCAGTATTTATATTAGAACGTTTTTAGATTAAAATTCAAGGATAAAATTAAGATATTTATTCATAGGTTTATTCAATAACATATTTTCCATTCTATTCTATTACTTTTTGCCATTTTCGAGATAACCTATCATGTTATTAGATAAACCTATGAATAAATATTTTAATTTTATCTTTGAATTTTAATTTAAAAATGCTGCGAACTTTCGTTCCAACCCAATATGTCCACCCATAAATAGATAAATGAACACTAAATGAATTAAATTAACACTAGAATAATAGCATGTATATATTGCTTGCAGAATATTAGAATTATTTATTGAATTATTTTATATAATGAGTATGATTTTCATAACGGTATAATTAACAAAATGATTCATACTTATGTGAATCATGTTAATTAATACGTTGTATATACAGGGTGCAAAAGCTATGGTAGCATATTCCACAAGTAGAGATAAGAAAAAAATGTTATTCGAAGTTTGGTTAGAAATGCTTCGTTACAAGATTACAAACAAATGAAATTGAATTTGGTAATGGCGGATTATTAGAAGACATTGAAATAAGACAAGCAATGCATAGAATACTTATATGTATGCAGGTTCACAAGAATGCGTGAAACCTTCTTTTTTTAAACAGTTTCCTCAAATGGTATTTGCAGCTGTCAATAAATTAATTGGGCAATTAGGACTCATAGGTTGCGCCACTTAATTGCGACACAAACTGCGTTATGTTTCTAATGACCAGACTCCCCTGCTCAATAGCAATTGACGCGTCATAAGTTTCTACACAAAGCAAGGCAATTGGCGGGACTACGAGAAGCACTCCTTTAGATCTAGTCCAGTTGCCTCTTAGATAATGAACCTTCCCCTCACGCACATACTATCGTATGTCGCCGGGTACTGTAGGTTTCGAGAGTGACTGACAATGAAAGATACTTTGTCCCCTAATTTGCTATTCCATTACCGTTTGGGCTATTTTAATAATTAAGAACTGAGAAATTAATTAGAAGAGTTCCAAATTACTTTTAACTTGTTTTGCTATTAGTAGTTGCATGTCTATATTTTAAGTAAAAAAGACACTCAGTATTTCTTAAGACTTTTCAGTTTAGATTTAATTGGTTTGAAGTATACTGATTTATATTCAGCAGAGTTTAATTGTTTCAATAAATATGAACTAATTTTGTTCGAATGTTTTTACCACTAGCCGAATTAACCTTGAGTAAATAGGTTTGTTGTATTCTATATATAACATAACATGTCATCAAAATGAAAAATGTATTGATATTTGACTATAAGATGATCAGTTCTGATGAACAGAGTTCTGACAACAGAATCGGCGAAGATCTGTTAAAAAAGTTGATTGCAAAATTCACCTTGACCGATTCTCTCAGAATAAAATTTTTATAATTGTATTGTGTTCTACTCATTGAGAAGAACAAATTTTTCAAAGGAGTTATAGGTAAAACATGAACCGACCTTTTAGAAGACAACTTTAAAGCTTCGTAAACTATTTTATTCCATATATCTACAACGTGTTAAAAGATGGTATAAACATGGAGGGGGTGAATATACATGCGAAAATATAAGACAAATTTTTTCATTTGTCATACACCATCGTCTATGCAGTACGCATCGGGTTTTTTGGGGACAATCCACAGAGGTGAATTGTAAGGTGATGTAGAATTTCTTCCTCCTGTACTACCGGGTAACGCGTGTTGATTGGGATTTAGTCGGTTACATGAATCTTCAACTGAAGTGTCAAAAATATCGTAAGGCTGAAGATATTGAGGTTCCAAGTCCGTATCGTAGGGTTCGTGGTTAGGCCGCTGCCCAAGCCCCCAAGAAGGCAGCTGCCCCAGCCCCCAAGGCCAAGCTGAAGGCTCCCCCCC
>CM052134.1:1249377-1484102 GCA_028454255.1 Halictus ligatus
GTCGTAATCTTTGGTGTGGGCCGATGACCCTCCCTTATCGGTGCTGGTGTATTCTTGCCCTGGCCGGGGCGGGTTCCTTCAGGACAACCGCTCCGGGCAGGGCACGAAGACACCGGGAACTGTGGGTTGACCGAGCTGGGACTTGGAAAGCCCAATTTGAAGGCTCCCGGGATAGGGCCACCGGGCGAGTCTAAATTATTAATTTAGTGGAAAGGGAGGAAATAGACTTAGGTGTAAACTAAATTACTAACTACTACTCTATACGATAACATCTATAACTTGACCGTCAACTTCTTACAACCCACTCTGCGACTTTCAGACAACGACCACGACTACGACTACAACATCCTTCGCCTGGAGAAAATTCGGCCTTCCACATGCTTGCCCCTTCCGTAATTTTCACCATGGGCATGATGAACCAAATATGGGCATGGACATCGCCGATGAGTCCAAGGCTCATCGTCGCTCGCAATCCAACGCTGGTTAATGTCGCTTTCCCTTTTTATGGCCTCCGCTGAGTGAGTATCCTAAAGCGTACCTTAGAGTGTACCTAGAGTCTATGTCTTAAAACTATATACCGGGTGCCCGAATATTCCCCATACCATAATATTTATAATTGTTTTTTCCCGACCGGGAAAAATCTAGTGCTCGCAACTGAAACAATTGTAAAAACTCCGACAAACCATTATCCAAGCCACCCTTGCGTTAGCATATAAAACCAACCAAATGTATCACAACCAGACCTGATAACACGCCCAACCAAGCACATCACGGTGTAGGAAAATACACGCAGAAACACAATGACGCCATCATTGATTGGGAAACAGGCTGCACTATGTAAACATCCGATAAGCACAACATGTATTTTATAACCTAATGGCAGTCGGTCGATCTTGAGCCATAATCTTGTAAACACGTGTATTATTCTACCTGTAAAATAAAGGTGTTGGGTAAAGGAATAAAGTTCAAGGTCTAAATCTAAAGTTATTTCAACACACGCTGTTACTTCTCTAATTAAAGTACCTGATATACCAATCAACCTATCAGTCATTAAACCCGCTTCTGGACATTAAGATGTACTGGAAGAGAGTGTATTCCCCAAGAATGGCACTTCAGGGCATTAGATCAGGGTTCGGAATTATTGGCATGCGACAGCCGATTTTCGAAGGCTACGCCTCGGCCCGGGCGCGCGTCTAATAATTCCAAGCCCTGAATTAGATCATCGAGTGCTCAATAACTTTGTTTATACACTACTAGTTGTAAGTTACGTCACACGTTGCGTCGCTTTATCTTATTGCGTATGTGTTGCGGCCATTAAGTGCAGACTGTTCGCGAGTAAATCGCACTATATGTAAGTACATTGTAACTTGTGGTCCGATGTCGAATTTCGCGGCTTGGTTCACGGGTGAACCAACTGGGTAGAGCGAGGATCGCGAATACGTTACACGCGGATATGAATTGCCGGGAACAATTAGTTACTAACGAGTAGTCGATAAGAGAAGTCTATGTGACAAAGGCGAACGTAAAGATATAATATATGTATAACGTTCATTATAATGGCTAAGAGCGTAAATTGTCCTCGTGTTGTCAAAATATATCAGTATCTCGTTATATATTGAAAGATTCACTCTAAAAACCCAAGATAATTAATAGGGACGAGTAATCGTCAGGAGGCACGAGTTGTAGTCAACGAGCGACCGTTGTTTTTTATACAGACTGTTGCGTACGATTGCGAAGTAGGTGACAGTGGCGCCGCGTTACCATGATTTTGAAAAAGATCGGCAGTACACCGTGTACGGGCAATTAACCCTTAGCAGTTAAGGAGAACTCATTAAAATAAATCTTGTTTCACGTTACGAGTCGATTGAAATATCCGATCTTTCTAGTACTAAACTTCATACACATATAATTATTGTATTCTGATAACAAACGAAAATTGTTTCACACAATTTTTCCTACAAAATGTATACTTCGAAGTATTGCTATAACTAACCACACTATTAATGTATAATAGCTTCAAAAACGGTCTCCTTCGTTGAATACAATGTACCCCCTCTCTGATGACCAGAGTAATATGTGACACCAAGCGTCGTCTCACGTTACGTCACGTGACCAGTCTACAGTCTTAGTGGGGGACGTTGGAGTATGCTCATGGTGGTGGAATGGGATAGTGGAAGGCGAAAAGAAGGAGATCTATTCCATTTTAATACACTTCATTCTTGTATCACGAAACAACACAATTCTTGCGTTTTGTATTCTTTAGAAGATTATTATATCCCAATTAATTTTAATGAAAATGAATATTTATAAAATAAATACAAATATATTTTCTTGCATATTTGTGTTTATTGCTGAGGAAGAAGAGATAGTTTAATTATCAAATTTTGTCGTGTAAAGAAATACATTCACTGTCACATTCTCTTTGACTATATTTCTAAGGCTCCATTCACATCAGGTAGCCGATAAAAAAAACCTGATGAGAAATCTCACGGTCCATAAACCGCACACTAAACTACATTCCCTGGAGTCTTATCTACCCTCCAAAACCCTTAGAATTATTTGACACGCTGCTTGGAAAGGCTTATCGTAAATAGATACAAAAGACCGCGTCGAACGGTTCCCTACCACAAATATATTGTGTTCTATAAAATGTGGTAAACAGAACAAAAGCGTAGTTATCTCACTATCCCTAATTTGGAGTTTGCATAGACAACGGTAGACAAAGCGGAAAACTGCAGCAGAAAATGTAAACAGTGAAAAAATATATTATAAAATATAATGTTAAAATATAATGTTAAAGCATAAACTGTTTTACAAAATAAATCCATTAGAAATCATCGAATAACTATGTACAAGAGACAAGGAATGTGAATACCGTCATTTTAGTAATCCAGGATTAGAGAGAAATTCTATATGAAAGAGTGAGTCGAAAGAACAGCATGGAACTTTATAACTTCGCTGTACGAAAGAGTAGAATTGTTTACAATAATTTATGCAATTATTAATTAATAATGGAGAAGCAACATAATTGTATTTAGGTGTTATTAAACACTAATAACCATGCATCATTTACATGACCTTATTATTCTTGTTAGAATAAATGTAAATGTAAATGTTTTTACATGATCCCAATTGCAGTAGTGGTATAAACGATAATCATTAGTGACGCCGATTAGAGCTTATGCAAATTTACATTAGCTGCTGTTCCGTACTATTCGGAACATTACGAAATTGTGAGATTCTTAAATTCTGTATATTTTTAAATTATTAATCTGAAATACAATATTTCTAAAATTATATGTAACTTATTAATATTCAATGTAGTAATGTGTTTTAATGGAATTGTGCAGTGCACGTATTCACACATTATGAATAAGATGCAAAAAATAGTCAAATTTAGTGAACACAAAAAAAGATTTAGAAATATCGATTTTTTTATTCTACACAGGAGTCCCCCTAATGCCGGACGGTAGCTACAGTGTTTTCTCGATATATGTCCCAAAAATCGAACCGATAAAAGTCCCAGAACTATCCCCACTGCCGCGGGGTATACCTCGCGAGAGGCCATGGAGCTCAACAGATGTAAGGTTGCCGAGGAGTGTAACATAAGACGAGTCGGTATGTCTGTGTGAACCACTTCTAATCCAATAACAAAACTTCTTTATTTTTTATGATTATTTTGTGGGACTTTCGCCAACATATTCGTGGCGTTTTTCTAATGAAAGTGATACCAAATATGATATAATTCCAATGATATTTACTTGGACAATGAACGATGAAAATTTCGGACATAAAAAAAGATAGCCTATGGAAAAGAAAGAAATGCAGAAAAAATTAAACTTTTTTTATTAATTATTGTTTTATGAGACTTTTACCAATATATATTTGAAATTTTCCGATTAAAATAATACCAAGCACGATATCATTCGAATTATATTTACACTAATTTTCCGTTAATATAATTGTAATGAGAAGTAACTTTCATCGTTGATTACAAAAGTAAATATCATCGGAATTATATCACATTTGGTATCATTTTCATTAGAAAAACGCCATGAATATGTTGGTGAAAATCCCATAAAAAAATACTGAAAAATAAAGAAGTTTTGTTATTGGATTAGTAGTGGTTTACACCGATATGCTTGACCCATATTGGCCAAGGCGACTGGAGCTTCGTTGTCCTTTTCTATGTTCGGTGTGAATCAAAGAATAATGTCTTCTGGCCAATATATGTCCCTGGTTCTACCCGTGTTGTGGACATATATCGAGAAAACACTGTATATCTTTAACATTTTAAACATCCTACCGCGTGAGAACAGTTAGGAGGATTAGTTGATTGTTGCAGCTGACAAGGATCCGGTGCACCATACAAATTATAAATTATTATATCTATTAATGTTTACGGTCAGAAGACGCATGAGGTGTTTTATTATATCTTTTGATAAGTATTTTTTTTAATTATATTTCGACGGGTTGTCCCAAAAATGTACGTCCTTGAAAGGTCTCATTCCGGTGGTGATTTCAAGTACCTTTTTCCTTTACGAAAATCTTCTCCGCGGCTTTGTTAAGGAGTTATTAGCAAAAAAAAAACGAATCAATTAGTCCCGCTGAGTGTAGCATTGGATTGATTGAGGCAGAATCCGTCTGATATAGCCGCGTTCTGATTGGTCCATATTTTTCGTTAATAACTGCTTAACAAAGTCGCGGAGAACATTTACGCAAAGGAAAAAGGTATCTGAAATCACCTCAGGAATCAGCCCTTTCAAGGAAATACAACATTTTTGGGACACTTTGTATAATATTTTCTACATTGAGTTAATTAAAAAAAGGTGTTACTGAGTATCAACAGTGACCGTTAAACTATAAACGAAAAAGGGCAATAAACTATCGTGCAGCCTGCCTCGTTGTGTAACATCGGTCAGGGATGCCCTTGAGTAGCGTGGCCCAAACTCCGCAGTTTGAAAATAACCGGGGGCGCAGTACAAGTACCAGCAAAACGCCATAAAAAACCGTAATTTGTACGACCGTTGGACATACGTTGCCAAAAGAAAAAACAGTTGGGCATTTTAGGAAATGCCAGAAACTTCGGGAAATCTATCATTTTTATTGCCGTCAACTACCTGCGCTGACGAACCGGGGAATTCCCAGCGTTCATCCACCCCCACAAGGAGCGTATCCTAAAAAGATATTCCGCCAATCGAATGTTTAGAGATCTACCCCTCGCCAACGTTTGATTTGTAGGCAGACTAGCAAGACAGACTCTCGAAACCCGGCGAAGAGACAACATCGTTCTTTCGAAAGCGCCGTCCGAAACATTATATCAACTCTCTTACTCGCCGTCTGTAGTATAAGTTCAGTTAGTGTCCCTCGTATTGATAACCAGAAATATACTTGTTGAGTTAATCAAGTCCACATTTCATACTCATTATCCACCCCTATAACGATTCACTCGCCGTTAAGTCTGCGTGTGAAGTGAGCATTCACCGAAAGGTCTGCTTTCATCTAACATCAAATTTGCTCACGCGTCAACAAAAGGAAAGACAAAGGATTGTGTGATTCTGTGTGTCGATAATTTACAATGGACGTCAATGTAGCAATCGTCAATTTTAATACGCTTTCAGTACCTATGATGTGCCACTCGAAAAATTATTGAACATTCTTTTATGTAGAAGTTCGTTCACGTTGGAGGAGTGAACAACTCTGGAAGTTTGCTACACAAAGTATATTTGTAAAGGTAATTTTTTAATAATCCATGGTTTCAATTGGTTTATTAGAGTTCGCTTATACAAATTTTCATAACAATATCTTCATATTTCACAAGGTAAATTTGAAAAAACTTAATTCTGCTACATATTTTTTTAAATAAATGGTTTCCCAGAAATGTTTACTTTTACTTGTTAACGTATTATATAGTTGATACTATAATTTAACAGTAGTCACATATTTTAAGTAAACTGCATTTTATATTCACTTGTTAGTTTTATTCCTGGCGTTTCACGATTAATATAATGTTATAAAGAAATCAATGTCTATTTAGCATCTATCTAGTTATAACTTAGAAAATATAAAGGCAGAGAATTGTTTCTTCTGAATAGAAAATTCGTGAGAAATAAATTTTCCAGATCTACATTTTTAAAAATTTGAAAATGTTACTATAGTTTGTAAAAAATTGTGTTCATTTACGTGCGACATGTTAACCATTAAATATCATTTAAAAATATATAATATTGTAGAAACATAGAAACATGTTGCATACTTAAAGAGTTCACCCTATTATAATATTAATTTAAACTACGCAACGACGAAAATATGTCGTCTTATTTAAAAAGGTCGATGTCCTTTAAACTTCGAAACACGAATTTCAGAAGAGTTACTCTTTCATAAAAACATTAATAGCCAAAAGAAAGGATGTCTTCTACTTTTCTGTCCTCGTTAAAAGCAACGAATTTACTATTACTGTTAAACGACACTATCTCTTTGCAAAGGGAATCTTTATTTTTTCTTTATTATCACAATGTTACTTATAACATGGACACAATGAAAATTTATGCAGCTTCCAGGTCGTCGCTCAACACTATCTACCCTGATCCTCAAACGCGGATGGGTTCTCATTATTTAGCGCCAGTGGCGCAATATCGAATAGCTTTGAAGGTAAAAATCATTTAACGCTCGCTTAACTCTATCCCCTGCTTGTGTAAACAATACCAGCCGATTCACACTGTTAATAAAGGTTAGAGAATTCCTAGCGAGGTTTTAATGTCGTTTTGGCAGCCAGTTGATCATCGATCACGAGCGCGACCTGCCCTTTTTAACCTTACTCTCGTTTTTAGATTTGGATCAGTAGACTGCAGATTTTTGCGCAAAATACAAATTTTCTAAGTCATTTGTAAAAAGAAGAAGACAGATAAGAATATAGATTAAGGAACTCAATTACTATGGGGATGCCAATTACTGTGCCTACATTAATTACACTTATTTTTAAAGCATAATGAATATTAAAAAAAAGATATATGACAAATATATTGTTGTGGATCTAGTCGAGAGTCTGAGATACAGAGTGACTCAGGATCGGGAGGAAAGCGATGTAAGCAGGTGACTGGAAAATGGAAGTAGGAAAGGTGCAGGTAGAGTAAAATATGAGTCTAATGAAGAATTAAATACATTAACTAAACAGTGGTTGAATACACCAGGAAATGACAATGAGACGAGACGTTGTGACGGCCCAAAGTCACTACGATTCATCAATGACTCACCATCTACATGTAAACGACACCAAACACCGCTCCCGTTAAGATAAGATTATCAATTAGCATATAAGACGAAGCAATTGTTCTCAGTCCTCAGTCTTGATCTGGGGCCACTCTCTAACGTAAGCATATTGTATTATTGTGAATAAAGTGATAGTTAGTTGGACTACGGCTCAACGATTTCTTTTTTTATATCGTTGAGTGATTTATTACGTGACAACGTCGTCGTCACGACTACATTTAATACACGCGAAGCTCGCGAATACAGAAGTGTAAGACGGCGATCAGTCGATCGTAAGGAAAGGCTCGTGAACTATGGTGATCAGTTGATCAAGAATTTGCCAAAAGACCCCGTGCTGGGGTTGTCGAGGGATTATTTATACTATGCGGGGCCAGCGACAGCGGAAGAAGCTAGGTAGGGGGTTTTTGAAAATGACAAAGAAATTGGCAGTGTCGAGCGTTAGGCAGCGGACGAAGGCAATGCCCTAACGGCCGCTGCTGCACAGGAGACAAGGACGGTGGGTAACAGATTTGATATTTTGGAATATGGGAATCGATGGCCCACGCGACAAGTAATCCATCAGACGAAAACATAAGGTTTACGTCTGCGTGCATTGACCCGGTTTCGGCTCCGAGCTTGATCAGCTGTCTTTTCTCACACGAGAACCGAGGCCGCTCGTCTGCGGATTAGCGCAAAAACTTTATAAGGGTCTATTTATGCCGAATTTATGCAATTATTTTATATATATATATTTTAGTTAATATATATATATATTAACATATATCATTTATCATTTATATATCATTATATATTATTTTACATATATTAACTGATTTTAATGAAAAAATTTAATATCTCTTTTGTAATATTCATTATACTTTAAAAATAAGTATAATTAATATAGGCACAGTAATTGGTACTCCCACAGTAATTGGATTACCTACCCTACATTTTTATAAGTCGCTAGTGATACACTAATACTCTTAAATTCTTCTAATGTTCTCACAGTTTTATATAATTTCATCGATTTATTTTTTGTCGTAAATGCATTAAATCGGCAGTCTAGTAATAAACAATCCAAAGGTATGAATAGTACGCGAACAAAAACTAGAAAAAATAGGTACATGTGTAACAAACTTAATAATAAAGAATAAATAATAATTGTGATCTGATTCAGGTTAAGTGTTTCACTTACAGTACAGAAAAAATAGTTCAGACGAAAGTTACATGATCGCAATGCAATGGAGAACATTTTGGACATTACTTGCATACAAAGTTATTTATAGAAAGCCTCTCACTCACAATCAGTAAATATTTATTTTTTACCCCATATATCCTAATGGGTTTTTTATTCAGGGTTCAATTCCCTCTTCAACTACAAGAAACTCAAGGAGACCTTTATCTCGCTAAAAAAAAACAAAACAAAACTGGAAACTATACAACTTTCGTTTCAAACATTTTGTCATATACCAATCGTTTTATAAGTAATTTAAGTGATATTCACAGCCGTTCATAAGTATTGAAAGGGAAACGTTTTAATGACATATTTTGGAAATTATTATAGCAACACATTTATTAAGAATTAATTAATTAATTATTTTTAAACAATTTCTGCATAACATCAATCTTATTTTCCCGCTTATTAGTTTAAAACTCTATACAAAGGTACATCACACAAATCAAATGGTATTTGTTTATCATATGTTACAACTTTACTTTTATTACACATTATTTATTATTCAAATATAAATTCTATTTCATATTTTATAATAGAGTGTGGTTTTTTATATACCAATATTCCAATATACTTCTGAGCAAAATTTTAAGTTATAAATAAATATAAATTTTTCAATAAGAAAAATGTTGACTTTGAAAAAGTCGGTCAAGGTGAATTTTGTACCTAACTTTTATAACAGATCTTAGCCGATCTTATTTCGTGGTTACAGTTTTTGCGCATCATTTCTTGACACCCTTTACAGACGCTGGGAAACAGATACAGAACTCTTCAAATTTGTTTCAGTTAACACAATGATGGAGTGAAACAGTTTTTAGTAATTAGACATGGAAACGGATTAAAATGTGAAAATCCAGCGTAGACTACTAACGAATGTATCAATTCGAATTCACGTTTCATTAATTTCACCTTAGGTGTCAGTGTTCCTAAAGTGGAATACCGTGAACGAACTTAAATCCTGCCTAACTTAAATGTCTGTCTGTGGGCCGTGCAAAGTTGAATTAGATCTCACCTCATCAGTTATGTCTGTCCTCGGAGAGCCAATTTTCCGCGTTCATAGTATTTAATTTGTCAACTGTAGGGACATAGAAGCATATTGCAAAAAAGTATTTAACTATCTTTTTAATTAACATTCTGTGTTGCGATTAAAAGGCTTGTACAGAAGGGATAGGTTTAATTTAATGTCGAAATTGCTATATGAAAAATAAATCGAGAATGTAGTGCGACACTTTTCCGTATATTTCTGAATGAGTCAATATTTAATAATTAAAAGATTCTTTATGGAAGTTTTATTGGATGACACACATCCTCACTTGCAGAAATTAAAACATAATTTTTTTTTAATAACGGAGTGTCATAGAATAAATCTATTGTTTTGTTGTTTTCTGTTTCATAGAGATTCATATCAGAGTAAACAATCTATTGGGATTTTTAATCTCATTAAACACTCTTAATACTCGTAACACTCTTTTGCATCAATTTGTACAGGAATGCAGCAATGCCACTTCGATTTTCAAAATGATTTATTTTACCAACTGTAAGTCGTGAATTCTAGAAATAATGAGTATACTGTTTATTTCACTCTATATAAATTGCTTCTTAATCTCTTCTATTTATTATATCGTCTTCAAAATATTTATAGCTGTGTCATTTTGATTTACGAAGCGGCCAGCTGCGCAATGTACTGAAATCCCAAAATGCCAATAAATCGATTAATTTTCCGTAGACTGTCAATCATATTTACTATTTAATACATAGAAGTATCGTTTTGGTTGATGAATAGACGCGGCGATTGTTACACGGAGTTCCAAAATTCGAAACTCAACGAAATTAATCAATTTTTCTACGGATAATGCAGGGTTGTCGTTTAAATGTATATTTCCCATTCGTTAAAATCAATAGTCATTGTATTTTTGTTGCAATTATTTGAAAAGATATAACAACAGAGAAGAATTCATATAAAATTTTCCTTTGCCACGGATAATATAAATGTAGAAACACTGCAAAATCTCGATAAAAACGTAATGAACTTTAAAGAAATTCGTATACAGGATGTCTCACCTAACTCGACCATCTAAAATATCTCGCTTGCTTTTATGATAGAAGAAAATTTCGGAGGAAAATGATACGCAGTGAGATACTCTGAGAGAAATCATCTTTCTCGAGAAAGTTTTGACTACATAGTTCAATTGTTTTGTAAAACAGGGTGTATTAAATCACTGAAAAGAAAACGATCAAAGCCTGCTACTGGAGAATATGCCGAGACTTTTGTATTGGCTACAGTCAATATTGATACTACTACAAGTTGTCGAAAAATTGAACATTCTTTTGGCATTTCCAAAGCAAGTGTGTGCCGAATATTGCAACATCAGAAATTTCATCCATACCATATTTCCTTACATCAGGACCTTCATGGCAAAGACTTTAAGAATCGTGTTGCTTTTTGTACATACATGGGCATTGCAGCAAATACAAAGAAATGAGCATTTCTTTAATGACGTTCTCTTTACTGACGAAGCAACTTTTTCTAATCATGGACAACTGAATACACATAATATGCATTATTGGTGTGCTGAAAACCCGAAATGGCTTCGATGGGTTGTACACCAGCGTCCATGAACTGTAAATGTATGGTGTGGAATCGTTGGTGATAACATACCAATTTTTGAAATCTCAAAAAATATAACCTTGATCAAATTTTTTGATTATCATAATATTTGCCCCTCTGAACCAACTAATATTTTTCTTTGAAATTTTCTTCTATCATAAAAAAACCAAGCGAGAATTTTAGGTGGTCGAGTTAGGTGAGACATCCTGTATATCAATTTTTCAAACGTGATAAATGAGCTGTTTAATGCAAAAATGGTGCAAATTAAATCGATTAATCATTGCATAATGAGGAATTAAGTAAAAGTTCTATAAAACACAATGCTATCGGAGCATACTACGTTTGTCTTGTGTAAGCCGCGCCATTCAAGCGTTATTGAATGAGAAATGTTCTTATATTTTTTGGAGTGCGCAAGCGTTTGTGAAAAATTAATTAAATAATTAAATAGGCACACTAAAAAGCACGACCGCGTATGACTCATTATTGAATATATCTGTTCTGGATTGTTACAAAATAGTTTACCATTAGGTTGATTTCTTTCTTATTTTCTGTTGGTACAGTGTTCTCACCGTAACTGTTGACATTTTATCCCCACCCCAATTGTAACCAGTCAATCGATAAACACCCTCGTTCTAGTATCAGCAAGACTGACATTATTGCAAGTGAAGCAAAAGATTGTAACTTTCATAATTTGTTTGTTTTTTAACGAAACCTTTACCGTCGGATTCGGCTTGTTTTTATAATTTCAAACTGAATGTCTAACAATCAACACAGATAATAAAATACGGATGGCGTCATCATTTGTTGTACGGATTTTGCATTCGCAAGTGTCTTATTATTCATTGAAAATTTGTATCTCAATAACTATTAGTTTTTCATTCCATATTCAGTCCCATGACTTTCTTCGACGAAACGAAGTTAATCAAAATTAATTATGACAAATCGTATTATTAGAGCAATTAATGCTGTTCAAGAAACACTACCAAAAGGAATCTTACAGGACATTTTATTTTACATTATAATCAGAAACGAAATTGTTAAATGACATTACTGGATATAAATTGTTGGTTCAGAATCTAAAATGCTGTTGATGTTGAAAAAATCCACTAAAAAGACTTTAGGCACGGGCCATGGACATTCAACAGTTATGAAATATTCCCTGATAAGTAATGTGTTAAGTGTGCAGGAAGTGCTTCTCAAAAGTTATGTATTCTCTCTTCAACCAGAATATTAGAATTTACTCTTTATAATAAAGGAAAACTCAAGGTGACCTTCATATCTCGATAAAAAAGTAAAGCGGAAAAGAACTAATTATTACATTGTATGCTACTCTTTAAGCTTTACTTTCGTTTCAACCATTTTTTCACATACCAAATAGTCTACAAGTAATTTAAGTGGTACTGTATGGCTGAATCATCCTGTATGGCGAAAGAAAGTGAAGGATAGAGAGAGGAGGGGGATGCGGTTTCCGCGAACAGGAAATAAATCACGAATTCTCGGACAGGGAGTGACGTGGCAGAAGTCCATCTGGCCAGTGGACTCCAAAAACGATTAGAACGTGGTTCTCTGCTGCCCTGTAATTAATTATCATTCCGGAGGATTTCGTCGAGGACGGAGTCGCTGGGAATAGACAGTTCCCTCATCTCTGTTGCTCGATTCGATGCATTTCGCCCATAAATTTCATTTCGTTTATGCAGAACTGAGTTACTAGAAATGAAAAAAGGCGACCGGAGAAAGAATATGAATCGAGTTTTCTATTTCAGGCACGTACCGATCGTAGCTCTTCCGACTTTCAAACTAATTTTGAACCAAATGTGAGTTTCAGAGGACAGGGATATTGGTAGGAGAGAGGAAGATAACCTAAGATCGAGAGCCTGTGTTACTATGATCGATCAACGTTGCATAAAATAATTGTAGAGTGTCTCAGCTAATAAAAAGTGTATGAAACCCAATTATGTATTTCGAAACGACTGAAAATGTGTAACGATCTTTAAATAGAAACTGAATGTTCAAGAGGATAAAATTTTTGATGGATGCAAATTTTAGTTTACATTATTAATTTAGGGGATACAAGATTTTTTTAAATTGATTTGATAGTGGATTTGGAAACAATTTCGAAAATTTATTAAGTCTATTATAATGAAATGTGAAACGTTATAAACTGTTGCTAGTTCTAATACAAGCATGTAATTGGAGAAATAGATAGTTAAATTTGTTTTTAAATGCGCTGTCCTTAAATAAAATATAATGTGTCTCATTTATTGAATTTGTATCCTCATAATATCTTTTAAATTGAAAGCATAAAAGAGGCTCAAACTTTAAATCTACGGTAAATTAAGTCATGAAAAACTTTTTCCATTGTCATTGGATTCCAATGTTAATGTTAATTTTGCATCAAACTGTTTTAATAGATCTTCACCGATCCCAAGGACTAGAATCACGCTAAATCGGTTTCTACTAATTCTTGACAACCTGTATATATTTTCGAGAAGAAGCATGTCTTCGGTTTTTCATTCGCTACATTATGCAAAAACATTTTCGAGAAGGAATGTAAAAGTAGAGGGTTTAAGCTTTAAAGCATGTCTACGTTTATTGTTGTACATTCCTTTTTTACGAAAGTAGGTATAATAGCAAACATCAATAATTTTTCGAAAAATCAGGATTTTAACGCTTAAATGTTTTTTGAAACCATTCTACGTGCAAGAATGTAAGTGTAATATGTTATGTTGTAGTGCAAAGGTTCTCTAATCGGAGTTGTTGATTGTGAGTTGGAATTAATGTGTGGTTTTGTAAAACCACGTTGAAGCGGACATTGTGGCTTTACCAAATCCACAAGCAGCAAATTTTGATCACTCTGTAAATTTCTACTCACCGCACGATAGACTGTGGTAACTGCTTTTGGTAATTTTCAAATTGTAGACGGCAAGAACTGCTGATTTGTTAATTTTGTCATCTTCTTTTAAAGATTGTAATTTATACAGGGTGTTTCGGAAATCGTGGTGCAACCGCCAAGGGGATGATTTCGCACATAAAATCTAGTCGAAAATAAGGAATATAGTTTTTTCATGCGGAGCTTCATTTTCGAGAAAATTAAGTTTGAAAATTAGTTAGGTACGCGTGCACTTAGACAGAGTCTACTTTATTTGCTCGATCTAGCCCGCGATTCCCATTGCTGCTTACATCTGTACACAGTATCGTTTAGGATATGGTATGTGTTCAGCTGTAGGTTAACAGGAGATCACCTTGAAAATCCGCGGCACCGCTATTTCAAGGTGGGACCAGGGACCGATCCCTTTGACAATAGTTTTATCGTTTGACTCGCGGCTGACAAATCGGCACAACCAAACATTTGGCGTGCAGATGGTCAACACGTTTTATAACACGAGCCTCTAGGGCTGTTTTTGAGAAAGTCGCCTTCACGAAACCTTTCTTAATTGCCCAGTAGAATTTTCCTCGCGCCCTCAACAGTTGGAGTAAATTTAGTGTAACTGCAACTCCCGCATAAGCAACAACAATTTAGGCTCCGGAACTGGTTAACCACGCGGACCAGCCGCTATAGTTCCGTGTTGTACACTGCAACTCTAACTATCAAATAATTATCATCCTTATCGTCCGAAAGAATCGTAAGGTCGCACCGAGTAGCGTCATCGGGACACATCGATTGAGGAATTTACGCCTCCTCATAGACTCTCCGTCAAAAGACTTTTCTGCGCCGCGAAACGTACCCGAACCGTCGGAAAGAACAGTATGACTTTAATTAATAACGAGGAGTCTCTACATAGTTTATAAACACAAGTGGCAATGAGAATTGCGGGCTAGATCGAGCTAATAAAGTAGACTCTGTCTAAGTGCACGCGTACCTGACGAATTTTCAAACTCGATTTTCTCGAAAATGAAGCCCTGTATGAAAAAACTATATTCCTTATTTTCGACTAGATTTTATGTGAGGAATTGCTGGTTGTACCACCCTTGCTGGTTGTACCACGATTTTCCAAACATCCTGTATAACAAGTTTGTACATCACGCGCATACGCGATCGAAGCATAATCGAAAGATCGATCACAAGTTGTGTACGTGCTCGCTGAAACCACATACTAATAAATTAATTTCTGCAGTCCCTCGCTCCAATGCTAATTTTATGAGGGATCAACGTCCCCACTAGTCGATAGTGTTTAAAAAATGATGTGTTCATATCGTTGTCATTTGAACCCCAAATGTATCAAATTTTCATATGAAGATGTCTTTCTGACGTAATAAATTAGGTCTCGCAGATGTCTCAGATCTTATGAAATATTGAACAAGAAAAGACGATTTCTGAATGGATTGAACGACTTTGTGATTGGTTAGATGAATATTCAAGCAATGCTTTAGTGGCACACGGGTAGATAAGCTGTTCATGGCAGATAACCAAGGAAGGCTGCGATAACTCCATTGAAAGTTGAGGTAGACTGCAATAGGGTGCTCCATTATGCACAAGAGCATCGTAGAGCTTGACGCCATTGATCTTTCCTGCGTAGAGATCGTGTTGTTGCCAACAAGCTATAATATTCGATTGCCCGAAAGTTTATTTCTTTTTCGATTAATGTGTACAATGCGAATTCAGAATAGTGTTTTAAGAAGGCACGGTGAAGTAAGTGGAACACATCGTGTCCTTTGTATATAAGGTGATTCAGCTACCACATGTGCCACCTGAATTACTTGTAAACTATTTGGTACATGAAAAAATGGTTGAAACGAAAGATTTCACGGGTAGCGTGAAATGTAATAATTCATTTTTTCCTGTTTTGCTTTTTTATGAATGTTGAAAAGGGTGTCTTTGAGTTTGTTTTATAGTAAAGGGTAAAATTTAATTTGATGATTAAAGAGAGAATTGTATACTGAATAAAAAAATTGCGAGGATATACGAGATGAAAAATTAATGGTTAATGAGATATTCTCTACAAATGTTTTTTAATGCAATTAATGCTTACAATGTTATCTATTACAATTAATACATTTGCATATTCGATCTATCGGTGCCAGTGATACAGTTTGGAGCGTTTCTTGAGTTATAGAAATATATTCTGCTCTTGAACACGTGCAACTTTCGTTTAAACCATTTTCTTATATACCGAATATTTTGCAAGTAATCTAGGTAGAACACTTAACTGAATGCTTGCCTGTAGGCTTGCATCATCGAACAGTATGAAACGTGCACATTGCGAAAGAAACTTTTGAGACAATCTAACACTTTGTTTTTAATCTACGAGAACAATCTAGGCATCTTAAGAATTTGTTATTCGAAGAAATACTTCAATTGCGTTTACTATTGTAAAAATAAGCACAATGTCAATTTCAAGAAACGTGAGGTCACAGTTTGAAGCGCTTCTGAACATCAAAGGTTCAGTCTTCAGTGTTGACCTTTTTTTGGCTGGGGCACTTAAATGAGAGCAACTCGGGTAGGCAAGTGCCACGGTTAGAAAACCAAATTGAGATACGCCTAGCAAAGTCTACTGACTTACTATTCACAGTTCTGCAAGTAAAAAGCAATTTCGGCGATTTTCTCCAACAAAAGGCATTCGTTTGCAGGACCGTTTCACAGGAACACAAGGAAGTAATACAAATACTTCTGGAAATATTTAGAACAGTATTGGTTAAGTGATATTGCTTGCTTGGCGCACTGATTATATAAGACAGTCTTTAGGAATCTTTTAAACGAACGATATTCAGCATTATATTGGGTTGTAACTTATATAACATATATTCGTTCCATTGCAAATATAAATATAGCCTAATTATAACGATTTTATAATTGATTAAGTGTAGTTCTCTATTTTGTTAATAAATGAAAAGAAGATATTGAAGATAAATTTACGACGATAGTAATAACAATCGAGCAAAGCTGGTTTAAGAAAACCCCATTTATTGTTTTGGAATACTGGTTTAAAATGTATAACAAGTGAAGGTGTGTGAGTACCCGAAAATGTCGAGAACCCCTTACAATTAAACCAGAGCTGTTCAGCGTCTGCCCATAGGGGCAGCGATTTTCTTACCGTGGGCATGCACACAGTATTGCCAGATGAGGGAAGGGAGCACGAATTGAGGGAAAAAGTACTCTCTCTCTCTCTCTCTCTCTCTCTCTCTCTCTCTGCCTGTACAGGGTATGCACGACAGAGACCGAACGCGTCACGTGACCGGGCCGCGGCGGAAGCGCGGGGAATAGCGCGGTAGAAAGGGAAATTAGAGTGGGGGAACATGTCTTGATCTGGCGACATCGGGCACGAAGCCACGCCCTGCGGACAAGTCTACGTGTGATTGTCACACGCGTTGTCACAGCTACGTGGCCAGCTACGGCTGTGATACGGTCTACCCCCACGGTGACTCCGTTAAGTCACTTGCTCGTAGTTTCGCCCGTAACTGTGTCTAATGGCATCGGCGGGTGCCCTTGCCCGCTAATAGGGATGTTGAGCAGCTCTATCTTAGACCATATACAATATTTATAGACTCGGCTTCAGGTAACATGCCCTGCTCTAACATTATATCATGTACCAGATAACGGTTGTGGGCAAAGAGCTATAGTCTGTTGAGAAGACGCATTATGTACTGCGAAGCTGAAGTGTTAGAGGGTAAAGGGGTCTCGCTGTATTTCATTCTGTATAAATATTTTATTTTATTACTCGTTCATTTTTACTTTACTCTTATTATTTTAAATGGTGTTAATTCATTTTGTCAATTATAATTTAGAAAATGTTAAATTTTAATGTAGATTTTGATAATATGAAATCTGTATTTATTTCCTCACAACCTACTTTATTTGAAAAAAAAAGAATAATAAGAACAATACATATGTCGAATATATTATCTACCATTTTGAATTATCTTGTGACGTCAGTTGTAGGCGCTAGTCCTCTGTTACCTTGAAAACACTGCTACACTGAGTGCATATCTTATACCTACACCAGGACAAGTCGGGAACAGATCGGGTCGTGTCGGGCAGGACTCGAAAGTATTTCGGGTCCCGATAATGTCGGGGTTCCCGATAATCGCGCCACTCCTTTCCATATTTTCCAACGTTACTTTGAAAACATGTTTCTAAGATATTAAACTACTGGATATTGCAAAAAAAAAGGAAAACATTTTAACAAGTCATCAAACTAAGGACACCTCTTAAGAACAATTTTTTCAGCGTTCTAGACAATTCAGTTTAACAGTAAGCACATAATACAGTAATGTGTAGATATATGTATGTATGTGGAGGAGATGTGCACGATATTTTTGAAAAAATGATCTCCACTACTGCGGGGTACACCGCTGATGGGCTTAGAAGCTCAATTGTCGAGAAGTGTAAGTACTAATTTAATGACAAAATTAGTTTGTTTTTTATTATTTTTTTGTGGAACTTTTATTAACATATTACAGAAGATTTCACACTTAATCCTAAACTATTCAAACCTCAAAATATTCGTCGTAACTATTAATGCTATTAGAATATATGTATACGTATGTATGTATACCTTATCGAAAAAAATTTGTACATCTTTTTCAATATTTTCAAATTTTCTACCTTACAGAACAGGTGACATAAAAATTATTTCTATGTATACGGCAGGATTTTTCTAGAACTAAAATACAAGAAGAATAAACGTGATGGAATAATGATGTCATCTGTTTCGTTGAAGTATATAATATGTAATATAAGTGTTATAATTAGTACTTCAAAATTCCATAATGGCGGGAAAATAGTTTAATTGAAAGTGGTTTCGTAATTTGAATGATAAAACTTCGAATAAGTTTCTACACTTATTATTTCGTTTTTTATAAAGATATAGAAAATTTTTTGGAAATAAACCGTAGCTTTTCAAAAGGGAAATTGATTATCAGGAAGAAAGTCTTTTTAAAGTCACGCTTCAGAGATATTACTAATAGTAATGTCTTCTAAATGGAATAACCTAGTTTTGTGTATCTATTATAAGAAAGTTGGCAGCAAACTGCATTCAACCGTCTCTGTATAACAATGTGACATTAAAATGGCTATGGGATGAAAATTTTACGAGTAAATAACTGTGATTGGAGCTCACAGAAAATAAATTGTAATAAAATAAATGGGTACTCGTTTAGGTCTAAAACCAGAGCTGGATAAAATTGTATTCTAAACAGTAAGTAGTAAATAATCCTATTTATTTCAAAGTATCAATACAATTTTGGAAATAAAATACTTTTTTTTAATGCAATAAGTTTTTATAGTAGTATTGAAAATAGTATTAGGAGAATATTTAAAAGCACGGTGATACAAAGGTCACCAAAGGAAGATCGGAAGGAGACAGGAGGAATGTTTAGAGGAACAGAGGGTATGATAAGGGGATTGATGGTGGAGATTAGGAAGATAAAAGAGGAGGTGAGAAAGGAGAGGGAAGGAGAAGGACTGGAGAAAGGAGAGAGAGAAGTAGGAGGGAGAGAGTGTAAAGACTGGAAGGAAACGTGGAAGAGACCTGCAGGAACCAGTTAAGGAAACTCGAAGTCCTCACAAAGTAGCTAATCCTGCAAAAACAGTTGAGCACGATTTATGGTGTACGTGAATAGACAAAGTTATTTTTGAAAGAACTGTCTGGAGGAAACCAGCGTTATTTGAAAGGGATTGTTTCCCTTCCACTAGGAGTATGCGGTCTGTCTTAGCTAGCAGACGTCCGAGTGATCGGGTCGGGTCGGTCAAAGTCGGGCGGTCTCGGTCGGACGTCCAAAACACACGAACGCTCGGGTAGTCTGATATTGTCCGATAGCCCGATACAATTGGAGTTTGGGTCTCAGGCCGACACATTTGGGTAGTTTGCTACCTTTAAGGTCCAGCTTTGCCAGGTGGCCTTGATCCGCCCCAGTGTGCGTGCCGTGTGCGTGTGCCGCCTCTCTGACAAGCATCATACGACCGAATAATGCAAAATGTTGCTCGACAACGCAAAAGTAGGACCTGCCTGGTAGCGAGCGCACTAGATTTATCCTTTATCTAGCACTTTTGACCACTGATAAGCCCCATCTTTGCATTATCGAGCCATAAATCCGCGCTTCCCACACCCTTGCAACCTTGTACGATCTAGCGTTGTGTGCGGCACACTAAGGCACACGCACACGGCATGCACGCTGGGGCGGATCGAGGCCCCCTGGCAAAGCTGGACCTTAAGCAGTCCGACTAATGTAAGCAGCTCATTATATATACAAAATTTAAATTATAATTGATTTTTAATATAAATTTAAATTAAATTAATTTGTTGTATTGTATATATGTTACCAAGCGTGTAGTACTATAAACAATGTAAATGCGTAAGGGAAAATAGAGAAACACAAATATTTTCAGATATACGTATGTATTTATTCTTATTGTAAATTATAAATATTAGCATACAAAAACCATAAGTCTTGTACATTTTCAGGCAACAAATCTCCCTATTTCTTCGTCTTTTCCAGCATCTTATTTAAAAAATGCACTTACTAAAATTTTCACCTAATCAAGGAATTGTTATTCCTAATCAAGAATGATTTTGGAAATGAATGAAATTAATTTAATGAATGTTTTTAAAAGTATGTTTTTCACCTGATACTATGATATCATGATATGTTGTGAACGACTGAAAATTGTTTGCCATTGCAAATATTTGAAACTTGTGCACTTTTCACTTATTATATCGTTGAATCTTTAATTAAACCACTGTTATCAACGATAATGATTGAAAACGTAGGGAAACCCGGAAATTGAAACGTGTAATGTTGATACACGCAGAAATCGGGAAATACGGAGCTATTTTTCAGAAGGCGTATTATGACGCCAAATTAATATTTTAGATTGGTGGAAATCTAATGAGACAAGACATGTAAAGAGGATGGGTAAAGGAGACGGGCGGTGGGGGTGGAAGGCAGGATAGAAGAGGAAGAAATGGAGGAGAATAGGAAGAGATTAAGGAAGATAGAGGATAGGAAGGAAAGATAGGAAAGAAGGAATCATGTGGCAATAAGAGGGATACAGGAAGCGGGAAAGGACCTAAAAGAGGAGGTGAAGAGGGTGAAGGAGAAAATGGGAATGAAGTAGGAGGAAATAAAAGAGATAAAAAGGATAGGGAAGGTAGAAGAGGATGGGAATGCGATGACGTTAGTGAAGATGGTAGATAGGGAGCAGAAACGGAAAGTGGTGGGGGACAGGAGTAAATTAAGAGGACGAAAGGAATAGCTGTATAATGATTTAACGAAGGCGGAGAGGAAGGTGGAAAGTTGGAAGGGAAGCGGAGAAGGAAAGGATGAAAGAAAATAGTGTACAGGTGAGTTACATGAAGATGTAGGTCAACGGAAAGATACAGCGATAAGACGATATAGAAGAAAATTCGTTAAAGGAGCAGGGAAACGGGTAAGGGAGGAACAGGGGTGGGAGGGAGAGGACTGTGTGGATGGGAGAATGCGGCGTGGGAATATGTATGAGAGGTATGCATGAGGTTGGATGAGGAAAGATGGTGGTAGAAAAGGATGTGGGGATGTGTTGGAAGATGACGGGGAGGGGAGGAGTTGATAAGGAGGATGGATGAGTAGAAGGAAGGTGCGACTGGAAGGAGAGAATGTGGATAAAAGAGAAAGTTTGGGTCAGGCAGGATTGGTATAGATGAAGAGCGACCGGAAGAAGGGGTCCCCGATTAGGGAAGGGTGTGTGTGTGTGTGTGTGTGTGTGTGTGTGTGTGTGATAGGAGGACGATGGCAGGAGTAGTTTTAAGTTAGTTATTATCTTTGCATCTTTCTCTTTTTATCGTTTAGTTTCAGTCTTCTTTTTAGTTTTAAGCTGTATATATATATATAGAATAAGTAAGTATAAGTGGTAGATATAAGTGCTAGGAAATACGATAGCTTTAAGGTAGGCCGGCGTGAGGAGGAAAGGCGGAGAAAAGTGCGAGTGGTATAAGAATTGTAACCCTGAGGGGAACAATAAAGTATCTTACTTGGCTTAGAAGAATAGTATTTTAAATGAGACATGTAATTTGAAAAATAAAACATTTTGGTTTTTATAATCTAAACCATAAAATAAAATATGTTTGTATATTAAATAGTATTTGAAACATTTATTTCGTCTAACATTTTGCACCTCTATCTGAAACGAATGTGTGTTTAACTCTATACCACATCCCAAGGAATGCTGGCACAAGCACTGGAAATTTGACTTTTGATGTTTTTTCTATCTTCGCGTGTACCCTGATAGCCTAATTTCCATCCTGAAATAGAATGCCTTTTTGCAAAAAGCTGTTTTGTGTCTCTATAAAAGGCAGAATAATTAGGATCAGATGGGGTCACAGTTAGCTAGAGTACTTTGTATACGTACATTGATTCAGCTGATATGGGACACGAAGGGGAAGAATAAAAATGAAATGTTTGAGAAAAGTTACGTAAGGTGCAAATGATAAAGCCACTGCACTAGTGTTACAGCTACCATAAACGTTATATTGCACATGAAAACGGTTCAAAGGTCTGTCCATAAACATAGTGGATCTTCAAATAGTCTGAAGACGATGTGGAACGAGATACACTTGTAAAATTAAAGCGATACTAAGCTCATTCGTCACAATTCCACGCGCGACACATTTTTCAGAAATAATTCGCGAGACCGTGGAAATTTAACGAAGCTTTATTGTAACGGTAATACAACATTACTGTTCTTTCTTTTCTTATGAGGATTTAGTTGACAGTGTAGCGTCCCGAGCCGTCCACTAGTTAATTTCTCCTATTACGGGCATAGTAATGGAGATAGGATTACGACGTGAAGGGAAAAAGGATTCCCACGTTTTCACATTCCCCATCATTTAATGGGTGCCACAGACGCTCATAAAGAAAGTGTAACTCAAATGTCTGCGCTGAAAGCGAATACATAATGAATCGGTAAAACGAGTGGACGGTTAATTTTTTCGGATTTGCTGTTATTGAAATCAGGGTTATATTTTACCTCAGGGAACCAGAAATTTTTAACTATCTTTCTGTACTCCTGTAGATTTTGGCGAGAAATGGTTGAAAATTCAAGAGTTTATGTTAGGAATTTACTGGTTCAAAAGTTATGCGTGTTTAAAGTTGAGCGATTTTAACACGTTCACGGACAGTAAAAATTTCAGTGAGCTGTAAAAATAGACAGACAATTTTTCTCGAAACTAGTTGTACTATCCGAAATCTGATTAGAAATAAACAATAATAATAAGATAAATGTCATTAGTAATGACAAATGAAATGTATATTAATTACAAAAACAAATTTCAATTTGAAATGTATATTAATTACAAAAACTTAAGGTTGTATAAAATTAAATGAATAAAAATTGGCTTTAAAATTTGAATGCTATAGCATTCACGTAATTTTGCATCACTATGCAAATGAATGCTATAGTATTTGCATCCGCGAACATGTTAAGCGGTTTTGACAGGTAAGGGCGCCGCCAAGTTGGTATGCACTTAGCGTCGCGCGTCGTCTAACGAGCTGAGCCGCTAGATGGCGGCACAAGCACGCGGTGATGTCGATAGCGTCGATTTTCAAGCGTAATCGTGCCGGCCCTCTGCGCCCCTTCACACGAACCTAATTCCAACCTCCTCGCGGCTCCGCTCATTGGACGATATCTGAGTACATATCAATATGGCGGCGCCCTTACCTGCCAAAAAGGCTAAAAATTGAACATCTTTACATACGCATGACTTTTGAATTACTGATCTCCTAGGATTCACCCTTTGCACTCCCTTGTCGAGTGTGACTCGACATTTAACATGTGTTAACAAAATTCCGGAGTGCAAAGGGTTACAACTTGGATTTTCGGCATTTTATCGATAAAATCTCTGGTTTCCTGAAGTAAAGTTTAGCCATGATATAGTGAAAAAGAGTAATAAAAGAGAACACTGTTCTTTCTGGTAAGAGGAAGTTCTTTTTTTTTTGTTTTTCCTATCATTGGTCCAATTTGCGAAGAAATAGTCAAGGTCACGATTTTATAACTTTTTTGTCTGTGCCTGTAATGAAAATTTTAAATATTCCTTTCTTAGATCTAAGTAAGTTATATACATGCAAAAAGTTTCATAAAAATCGATTAAGAGTTACAAATAATTGAATATGACACAAATTGTGAGAAACTACGATTTAGATCAATCGAAAATCCAAAGGTCAAATATTCTTACATCTTTCAATACCTATTGCTTTTTGATACGTCAACCGGTTTCTAAAAAAGCTTTGTGCGGCTATATACATGTATAACTCACTTAGCTACAAAAGGCAATTTTAAATATTCATTGCAGGCAAAAAAAAAAGTTTGTTTAATTTCTAAAAATTAAAAAATCATGACCTTCACTTTATTCTTCGAAATTTCGAGCAATCGAAATTCCAAAATAATTTGTTTTAAACATTGCCTAAACATTGCCTTCTAACAGCTCAAGTTACTCAAGTACAATAGTTTGGTCCAATTTTTAAAAAGTTATTAATTTTTAACGAGTGTCCACTTAATTTTGTCCCGACTGTAAGACTTTGATTATGAGTGCACAGAGTTAATACAGGATGAGTCACCTTGTCTAGAATTGTCTAGACATCGTGTCTGGGTCTGCGCTGACTGTCATTTGTGAGTTCTTTATTGGTAGTGCTTGACCCTAAAAATTTATTACGGACTTGGGTACGGCTGAAAGTTATCCTGTTTCAAAATGGAAAAACAGACCAGCTGTACCCCACTCAATGACAATTGACGCATCGCAGGCCCACACTCAGCGGAAAGGCGACACCAGTTTCGGGGAACGATCCTTGAAACAAGGAATCTTTGTGCAGCATCCTCCGAGGCTCCGTGAGAAAATGAAACCACGGAATCAGTAGGCGTTGCACAGTTTTTGGATTACGCCCCAAACTGGTGATTCGTCCCCTAGTTATCCCTACGAAAGAAATTATCTCTTCCCGAGCTTTGGTAGGGAATTCCAGAACGACTAGGACCAGAACGCTACAAACCTTCATTAGGCTACGAACATTTTAACATTTGTACGGACTTGAACTTTGTAACCTTTGCCTAGGACTTGGCATAGAACTTTGTACGTTCTCAATTGTTTTTTTATTAAACTTATTGTTACGCATTTTTAGAACGTTTTTCATACAAATCAGCGCCATTAGTTAACGTTCGAACCACACCTAATATTTTCACTTGACATATTTCTGTCGTTTTTAATGATACGAGAAAATATGCAAGGAAAATGATATTTACTTCCATGTAAAAATCATTGTAATAGAGATTGTTTTCTCAGTCACATTTTCTACATTTCAAGATCATTGTCTTTCTTTTTTAACGGACTGACAAGTTTTGAGTAATGTAACGTTACAGCGAATGGAAAAACAAATTCAATCATGTATAATATGTTGACCTTAAAATGACGGTTGGAGGAGTTATTCTGTAAAAAGGATAACTTATACGAAGGTGATGATGTTACCTCAATATTCTATAATTAATTAGTTATTAATATATTACGATATATTATGAATAATAAAACTTTCTCATTTTAGTTTATTCGTCGCCCCAGATAGACAATATTAAAAAGAAGTACTCTACTTTTGGCAAGTTTCCGAAATCGGGTATTTCATGTTATCAACGTTTATCCTGCTTCTCCGTCGTTTTAAAATTGAATTCTTAAAATTGGCAAAGGTATACTCCGGGAAAAGGGTTGAAAGAGAGGAACTCATTCAGTATTCGTTGTTTTAACGGTCATTTGTTTTAATCCACTTATGCCTGGTAGTTGTTTTTCACTTGTACAGTACGAAAGAATATCTGATAGAATAGTAAACTCGCAAACATATTCTGTCTACATACTGAAAAAGACATTAATATGTTTGGAGTTGCTGTACCAGCGAGATGTTGGTTGGAAATTAACTTAACCATACAGATGGGAAAGAATAATGTTTTACGGGAAACGTTATACTATTTAGTGAAACATACAACTAGTTTTATGGGTACCTCGGTTAAATAACTACACCGGAGTGATGACAAGAATAATTGACAATTTAAATACTTACAATCGTATTATTAATAGTGGCATTAGTGAATTAGTTGATTACATATCAAAAGGGTGTTGATTATTAACGAGCGTACCAATGCAACGGTCGCCTTGTCCACACCTGAACACTAGATACCCGAAACAATAAAAGGCTATAGACTCCTCATGGTTACAAGTTTGACCCACCGATCGGCGACCGACCGACTGATTGTCCCAAAATATTAATGTATATCAGTGCTGGGCATATTTGCCTCAATTCCGGCAAAACCGTTCCCACCGTAGCGGCCACTGTCCCCTTCCAGTAAGCGCCATTACCATGGAAAAAGCATGCGCTTCGACTGTCGCGAGTAGCTACGAAGGTACATACGGTGGGGCAACGAAGACACGAGACATCTACGAACGCGACGAAGGTGCGCGCTGCAAGAAAGATTGTGGTGAGGGGGGGGGGATTTATAGTAGTATACAGTAGTATCTCTGTAACTGTCGTATCGTTGGGTCTGCCGAGCGACAAATCCAGTAGAGATACAATCTTCGTAGTGAGCTGAGAAGGATAGCGATTGAAAAGGAAAGAGGAATTGCAGTACGGTTTATTACACAAATAATTACAATCGTAATTATATTGTTTTTGATGTCATTATAATTAAAAAACGAGATATATACGATGGTAAAAGTTTCATAAAAAGAAAATTAGAAATTAGAAAAGGGTCACCTTTGCGATAGTTACGGAGATAATACTGTAATAATCTTATCGCGGCGCTTAAGCCTCTTTAGTTTATTACACGGAACCTCCGCCATTTTTAATAACAGTATTTCAATGTCCACAATCACCTCCGCTCATGCTATGATGGGCTGTAACTGTCACTATGTATTAGGACAGCCACCAGATAAAAATGAAGCTGAGAGTTTTCTAACCTCTCGGAGGTAAGTCAGTCTTCGTTCAGATTCTATGCTGATAAATGGGTGACGTTCGTGGTACATACACATGTACTAACAAATTTTTCAATGTAACTTCTTTCAATCGGGCAAGAGAAAATTGGAAAAGCAGTATTAAAACACAATTATCATGATTGTTATAACTTGTAACTTCTTTTGTTGCACTTACGTGTACAAAAAAAATTGCGAACATAGTGTTCAGTATGTTGTACAGTTTATATCTATACTGATTTTTGCAGTCCGTTCTTGCCAATTTGTTAGTAATAATAAAAATTATATTAATTTAATATCATAATGATACTTAAGGATGAAGAATGCGTTTTAAATACGCATGGAATAAGAGCGGTTATTTCCTTAAAAGACTTGGACAACTTGAGACTTCAATAGAGTTTTATTATGCAAAAGAAAATTTCTCGTTTAACGGTCCGTTGTACAGTTTGTGGAAAGCTTGCTATTACACAACGTGTCCAATGAGGAAAGTTTTACCGTTTCAAATATTCTTTTGAATAGTATCATTTTTATAATGACTATGGATCGAAAACAGCAATAAATATAAAGTATATTTATTTATCCAAAAATCGCTTCTAAACATTTGAGAACTGTTAAAATTTAACAGTCACGTAAAATTAATAAGTATTAATTATAATATTCTATAATCATACAAATTTAACATTTTTTTTTGATATTTGAAAAATTATTTCCCCTTTTTTAGTAGGCACTTATTTCTAGAATGATAATACGATAAAACTGGAATATGGAAACTTTCTGTTGGATATTTTGTATATTTCCTTTAGGCAAAATTGAATCAACGCAGTAAGAAACTGCGGAGGTATAGTCGGAACGTTACTTCAGACGCACATCTCTTCAAATAAAGTCAAATTTATATAGAAAAAGTTGTAATTATTTACTAATCCAGGACCATGAAACCAATACCTTCTTAGTTGTTTAATTCAGTAAAAGTAATGTAGAAACGAATAGGCACAAAGATAAAAATAGACAGCAGTAAAGCAATAGAATCCAAATAAATTGGCTATAGTACGCAATGTCACAAAAAATGTCACTAAAAAATAAAATCTATTATCAAACAAAATCAGTTTTTAGAATGGAAACTGAATTCAAGAAATGGGTCATACGTTTCATGGAAAGCAAACTATTATTACATAATAAGTAAAGTACAATACTTATTTCCGTTCCTGTATTATAATATTATATTTGTTGTTTGAGAATTTCAGTTTAAACAGTATGGACTTACATCAAAATTTTGTAAAAATCTCTCACTCACCTCATTAAAGATTTTGATAGTTCTGTATTTATTTTATACAATTGCATATGGTAAAATATTCAAGCAAAAAGAACATTCAATACATAGTATTTGCAAAAATGAATGAATAGAGTAGGATACAATTTTTGGTGGATTTTGAACTCCAAGAAAATCAAATTAGAAATTGCACGTAGTGGCTGCGTTTTTAAACATCATCATGTTTGCGTCTCTGATTTCTAGTGTTCATTTCTACTTAAGCAGGGAAACGAAAGATCCAGGGGAAACATCAGTGGAAGACAGATAATAGCGTGTTACAGCCCGTGTTTATCCTAAGTAGAACGAACACGCAACGGTCAGACGCAGTAGTCAGATAGGCGACGGAAATTCTCCAACAATCGGTGCGTAACTACGACTATGTTTCTCTTCCCTTTCTCAGTCTACGACTGTTTTCCAATTACAGGAATTTGTAATCACCCGGCGAAAAATCTGAGGAATATAACTCGCACACGCACGTGACTTTAAATAATGGTATTTACTATTTAACAAATTGTTATCTTCTCCTTGGTATCATACTCCTATTCGCCAAATGTGCCTACAATAAAGATGGAATAAAGTTTCATTTGAAACTGTGTTTATCTTTAAACTATGTAAAAACAAACTCTTACAAATTAGAGATTGATTTTGTCTATTATTTTTATAAGTATTACGAGTTCCAGGGGTCTAATGTCAGCGATGCATATTTAACAAATATGGAGATAAACAAATTTAGTTTAGTTAAGATTTACAATACAGCCGTAACTTCATTGCTTTTTGAGGGAAAGTTTATGGCAGGCATTTCCTATGCCTATACCGTTAAGTCATCCAGTATTTTATTTTGTACCAGGAAGATAGACAATTTAAAATCAAACAGATGTGTCATAGTACGTAGTTACTTCCGCTTTTAATTATGTTTACATAAGGAATTACTCACGCAACAAGTTTCTTTAAGATTCAAGTAACAAGCTGTTTTAAGATTCAAGTAAGAAGCGGTGAACAATGATCACAGACTTAGCATTTATTTTTTAATAAAGAAGAACGGTTCAACATTATATTTGAAAAAGAATTCATCGATCACAAATAAGAAATACTAATCTGTGACAATCCGACATATGTCGTCAATTATATCTAACCAATTATTCATTATTCTGCACATACACTTGAATAACAAATCGCAGAAAATTATGATTACAGTTAAAAGTTATAATTAGAGAATTTCAGTTGAACAAAAAGCAGGATTAATATAAAGACAAATTTGTAAATATGTTACCAAAAAATTAGAAAATGCTAAATACAAGTGGTCCTTTTAGAAATAGAAACAGTTATATTATTTAATTAATCGTAATATTTTCAGATAGAACCCATGATACAAATCTGTTGTCACATTGTATTGAACGAGAAAAGCTAGACAATTATTCTTTCACATTTTGATTAGGATTTTATAACAAAATATTTTTGTAATGTTTTTTTCACCAATACTCGTAAAACATAACACCGTTTCGTGAAAAAAATTCGGCACACCTTCTAAAATATTTACATGTTCTATGACAACGCTCTATATTCTGAACGAAGATAAATCTATACGCGCAGATTATTTATTATTGAAAAGCTATTTCGGAAAATCCTCCCAATAATCGATACGGTACTTAACAAAACGTGCAGATAGATGGTGGCAATGAAAACGACGATATAGTGACGTTAGTAATTTATAGTAATTAGGCGCAATGTGGAGTACTCATATGTGCGAATCGTAACTGTCCCATGGGAATGGATTCGATTTGCTAATCGGCTAATTAAATCGATACAATGAAATTTTTTGGTAAACCCTTCTTAATTATTTTATGTTTATTGAAATTGCTTATCGGAAAAACTAACAATAAAAGTCAGCCATCAAATAATGATAGTCGATAACATCAGCTGTCAATGACACAAACGTTGATATACGATTTGAAAACCTCATGAGTGAAGTACGTGTAATTCTATTTTTCATTTGTTCCTTCAACACCGTGCTGATTTTTGCTTAGCTGCGTCAACTGCAACATTTTCACAATGTACCTCATATTGAAAATTTACAATATTAACAGTTCATTTAAGGATACCATTTAGTTGTACTAAAAATGTTACGTAGCGAATGAAAGAAATGAGAATTTAATTTCAATATATTATTAAATTATATTACTTGTATAAATTACTATGATAATTTACAGGTACATAGGCCAAATGATGCGGTGACATCTTGTTCTACTATACCAAGAATACAATTTATTTACTATGACTTAATATTTATACAGAGTGAATATTTACATGGGTGAGTTTACACTAACGTTTGCATCTCAAAAATCTTTGTTGTTTTCAAAGATAGATTAAATCTCTTGAGTACAAAGTTGAATAGTAAATTGGCGCTCACACAATACCAAAGAAATTTTTGTTTTCATGTCATGTTTTTTACACATATCAGGGTGATGTTTGGGCTCGTGTAAGCCCCATTTTACCATTCAACTTTGTCTTCAAGACATTTAGTGTATCTTTGAAAACAACAAAGATATTTGAGGTACAAACGTTAGGTGGACTCATCCTGTATATTATCCTATATTTTGGAAGTATCCATAAAGTGCGATTTTGACAACTGATATAAATTGTACTGATTTGACTCCAGAATCGTACCGCTTCTATAATAAAAAAAAATACAATTTATTTTGAAGATAATACAACACTCAAAATAAAAATTTCTTCTTTAAACAAGACAAAGGTTTTTCAACAATAACTTCAAGTTGTATTTTAAATTGAAAAATTAGGTATTGAAATCCTGTGCCATATTATAACTTATTACGACAGACTTCAACTATCTTTTGCATGTTCTTCTTAATCTGCTGGTTATAAATACTTTTCGACATGTTAAGGTTAAGAAGAGAAATATTTGCAGTTTCTTGAAACTTTATCAGATGTTTAAATCATAACAGATCTATTTAGGAAATTATATAATTGTACCATTTAGGAAACTCTACGTTGCCTTATAAAATATTTAAGTTAACCTTAAAATAGCAAGAAAATAGGATTGAGATATTTTTAAAAATGATATTGCTTACTATGTAGGGTGTGCAGGGACAGATGGTACAAACGGCCATTGAATATAATCCTTTATTAAAAAATAAGTACAAATTAACGAATAATATTTTTTCGGTCCACACTTTGCTTTTTGAGAAGAACTAGATCGAAAATTCGCCAGTTCGCGTACCCTAGCATTCAGAGAAAGTAGAACTGGTTAGCCACGATCAGACGCGTCAGCGGGTTCCTAATCAACAGCACGTGTAGCCGTCGAATTTTCTAACTCGATTTTCTCGAAAACGCAGCGTCAAAAGGGGAAGTATCATTTCACCTTTTCTACTTATTTTTGCAAATAAAATTTCTGTATGGCTACTTCTAGTACCCGTTCTGAGACACTGTTATAATTGGTGAATTCCATTTGGAGTTCACAGAGCAACGCATTATAGTGAATCCAGGATACACGTCGTCGAGGCTTCTAATTTAGCCGTCGCGGAATTATCCTCAAACCCCGGGAGAGGCCAAGAAGCTCGAGAGTCGCCGTCGCCGAGGAGTGTAAACATAACGTGGGTTGGGTATATCGGTGTGACATCAGGAGACCACTACTAATTCAATAAGAAAACTTCTTTTTTTTTTCATTATTTTCTTATGGGACTTTCACCAACATATTCGTGGCATTTTTCTAACGAAAATCATATCAAATATGATATAATTTCCATGATATTTACTTGTTTAATGAACGATTAAAGTTTCGGATGCAAAGAAAGACAGCGTATGGCAAAGAAAGAGATACGGAGAGTCTAGACATTCGGGAAAGATGAAAGACTGGCGTGAGCTCAGGCCTTTAAATCACAACTTAAATGTTTTTTTAAATTATATTTTATGAGACTTTCACCAAAGTACTCGTGGAATTTTTCAGATTAACATGATACCAACTATGATATAATTCGGATGACATTTACTTGTGTAATGAACGATCAAAGTTACTTCCTATTTCAATTACATTAACGGAAAATTAATGTAAATATAATCCGAATTGTATCGTGTTTAGTATCATTTTAATCAGAAAAATTTTGATTTAAAGGCCTGAGCTCGCGCTGTCTTTCATTTTTCCCGAACACCTCGACTCTCACCGTGTCTCTTTCTTTCCCATACGCTGTCTTTCTTTGCGTCCGAAACTTCGATCGTTCATTACGTACAATAAGTAAATATCGTCAATCATATCATATTTGATATCAATTTAATCAGAAAAATGCCACGAATCTGTTGGTGAAAGTCCCATAAAAAATGACAAATAAAGAAGTTCTAGAGCTTCGCTGTCTTTTTCTACGTTCGGCACTGTATCAAAGAGTAGTAGGGTCTCGTCGACAGCACTTCCTCGCTGTGACTTTCACAGATAACGTGTAAGACACACGAATTAGAACGTGTTTACAGACCGTGTCGAACGGTAACTAGTGGCGGCTTTCGCTGTCCTTTTCTAAGTTCGACACTGAATCGAAGAATAGTGGCTGTCGAACTTAAACGACGACAAGACCCGGGCTGCTGACATAAAACGCGAATCCACTGTACTATGAGAAACCGTTTATGTTACGGAAGTAATATATTATAGATATAGTCAATCGTAATATAACACGGTTAATTCGTTTCGTGCGGTATCGAAACCGCGTTCCGTGTAAAAAAGAGTCTATTTGTTTTTTCATACTATCGCACACTTATTTCGCATGTTGATTGAGGCTACGTAAGAAATGAAAATTCGAAAATTTTTAAGAAAATTATAGAAATTGTTTTAGAAAATTATTAATTTTTTGTTTAAAACTTTTTTGTAATTATATAAACAATTGATAAATGTTTTCCAAGCGACAATCCTTAGTAAAAGAGACAACTTTTGTCCGAAAACTTTTTTCCTATCTCTTATAGCTTGCGAGTTACAACGCAAAATCGAGAAATAGCAGAATTTTCGATGCTCGATTTCGCCTCTTTGAAGTGGATTATGGCAGCAAACAGAATCATGTAACAAATACCTACATATGCATAACATATTCGCAAAGTTTCATAATTTTTTGAATTTACGTTTTGGAATCTTTTCTTGTCGAGTACGCATTTGGCAAGTATCCCGTGTGCATGTTATAATAAAGATAGCATTTCCTTCCTTCGTACTAATCTGATTTTTTGTACGGCGAGAGGTAGCGTGTGATCTACTGAATACGAACAGAATTGTTCCTCGTTTTACGGGGAGAATGGCGGCTCCATTAGCTTTGCTACTGGTCATCAACATGACTACGCAGAATTCTTCCAGTGGGGGCATTAAACGGTGGCTCGGCCGCGTAATTAAGTTCGGATACGCGGCTCTATCTGACAATACTACTTTGAAGCATGAAAAGCGATGCTGTCAAAGGGACGTTAGATAGGCCCTTTAATGCAGCTGACTATCACGCACATTTCTGAATGAATGGGAGTAGGAAGGTATCTGAGCCTATTTGTTACAATTAAATCAATGTTGCTTGATCAAGTTGCGTTAAGGAACTGAAGTCCTGGCTTCTATTTCCAAAATGTCCTCCGCAATGTATACAATCTCTGTCTCGCGTTTCATACAGAATTGTATTGTCTCGCTTATTGTTAGTTTCTAACTTTATTTGCTATCAAAGAAGCAGTCGTAATATTTAACAATCTGATAAACCGTATTTATTATAGATACCTAGAGTAAATATGATGTTTATTAACATTTTTTCGTATAATTTCCTTTACAAATGCGTTCATTAAATCTACCGCAATAACTTTAGAGTTTTGGACGGTAAATTGAAGAGAAATACTGATATAAAAAATTACGCAATACAAACATAATATTTAACAACTTCAGTAAGACATGTTATTCAAAAACAGGGCTAAACTTGACTTCAGGAAACCAGAAATTTCTAACTTTTTTTAATGCAATCCTGTGGATTTTTACGAGAAAATTCCGAAAATTCAAGTTTTAATCCCAGGAGATCAGTAGTTCAAAAACTCTCCGTGTGTAAAGATGTACAATTTTCAGCGTTTTTGACAGGTTAGGGCACTGCCATATTGGTATGTACTCAGATATCGTCCAATGAGCAGAGCCGCTAGAAGGTTGGTCGGTGTTAGGATCGTGTAGGAGGGTGAAGAGCCTGACGACCAGCCCATTAAGCTTGCAAATCTACGTTATCGACATCACTGTGTGCTTGTGCTGCCATCTAGCGGCTTTTCTCGTTAGACCACTGACGAGATACTGTTGAAGACTGCCAGCCTTACGGGAGATTGTCATTCGAATAATACGGTGTTTTCTAACGCCCTCTAGGATATATTGTGGCTGAAGTAAGAAACAGAAGGCCATCGACAGCATTTCGTTAGTGCAGAAGGCCACTGCAAGAATTCTCATATCGATTATCATAAAATATCAAAGACAGAAATGCCTAGAAATATTCTAAGTATTCTAGTATAATTTTAGGAAAATCAATAACTCCTATTTCAGATTTTGTAATTTAAAAATATTTCATAAACGAGCATTATTTCGTTACATTTTTTTTATACATTATTGTTCCAAGAATCGATCTGTGAGAACAGAAATGTGTTGAAAAGCAGAGTAACGTTTACTTGACATACTACATATTTCGAATAATAAAGAGTTCGAGAGAAAATCACGTGGATGAATTAATATAATATAATATAGTTGCAGGAGCAGAGATGGGTAAGTTTTTATTGAAATAGATATTTGAAAAAGCGAATAAAAGTTAAAAAATTACTTGTCACGCATCAAATAAATATAGTTATGCGGTTATATCTATTCGATAGATGACGAATAACGTTTTATTCGATGAAAATATATTCAACGAATAAAGATAATTTTTCATTTGTCGAGCGATTCATCTCTAGATTTGAATAAAGTTCATCTTCATCTGTATCTTTTTTCGACGGTTTATTTAACTTGGAATAACTTTCTGAGCCGCGTTTGAATGCTGTAACGAAAGCCGGGCAGTCAGTTACAATTTAGTGTCGCCCAATGACCAAAGCAGGGATCTAATAAAACTGTATACTCTTATAAATCGTAGTTCTCTTCGGATCTTTTAACTTTTGAATCATTTAATTTTTGACAGCGAATAGAAAGAAAGAGACACACAAATGCAGTCATGCAAAAAATTGCAATTGCTAGGAATTATAAGAGCAAATAAAAAAGGCATTTTCGAAAACTTTTTTATTTGAACCTGTAATGAACGTCCCGTATTGAAAGTTTAAAAGATACGTTTTGTAAATCTGTATCAATTACACACATTGTGAAAATTTTCTTGTCATTCTTGCGTATATATATACATTTATATTCGTACATAATTGACACAGCTTTACAAATTATATTTTCTAAAATTTTCAATATAGGCGCACGTAAAAAAGTTTTAAAAAGCAAATTTTAGTACTTTCTTTGCAATTTTTCCAGAAAATTTTGTATCACGTCGTGTAGCAAACTAATTGTTCTAACTTCTAAAACAAAATCTAACAGGTATGGTCCAATATTAAAAAGGTTATCGTCTTTTTAAGATTGTCCGAATACTAATGCCAGTGACTGTAAGTAGAAAGGAAAGTAGAACCAAAATTAAAAGTCTGATCGTAAAGTATCGCAGAGAAAGGTACTTTCAGCTTCAATACGAATGTTGTTCACTTTAGTCTAACAGAAAGAAAACCAGACCAGTGCAAGTTTCTACACGAAATAAAACTTCTCACTGAAAATAAGGATTCATCAAAATGCATATCGACATACACTGTGGAGCATAACCATAGTACCACTAAACTTTTCAAGAGTTTTGAACATTTATATAATGATTTCCAAATGTTAATAGCATTACGTGAAAAGAGTTAACGAGAAATCATATCATACATATATATGTATAATGGAAAGAAAGTGAAAATATTATTCATTTAAAATAAAACATAACGGTAAAACGTAAACTTGACTATGATGCGACCTAGCGGCTCCACTCATTAAACGACACGCGACGGTGTGTACATCCCAACATGGCTGCGCCCTTATTTGTCAAAAACGCTTGAAATCGGCCAACTATAAACACGCATAACTCTTGAATCAGTCAACTCCTAACGTTAAATTTTAATCATAACTTTAAAACTTTGGCATTTTCTCGACGGATTATGTAAAAACACCAAAAAATATGTGGTCCCCTAACTCAAAGTTTAACCCGATCATTGAAAAATTGTCTACATTTAAAGTGTGATAATTTTGTAAAATAGGATTATACGAGAATACGTTTGAATACATTTTAAAGCTAGAAGTCTCTAATTTCATAATCCATCATTAATTTTATTCTAAGATTTTTCATGATGGAGCGGGCCAGAAACTGAAAATGCGCTTTTTCTTGAAAATACTGTAAATTCAAACGTCTGTGGAAACTTTGAAATTTTTTTTCATGAATGAAACCACCATAGATTTAAAGATTGAAGCTTCCTCTATACAATGATGCCTTTAAAATTCATATACGATTTTTGCAGTTGTTTTAGCTAGTTTTGACACAGAGGTGTGTTGCCAACTTTATAGTTGTATAAGTTTCACCATGAAACGTGGCTTTACACGACCGAACTTGTATATTCTCTTTATTCCATAAAGTAGTAAAAAAAACATGTGTATAACAATTTTTAAAAAGTCGTTGTAAAGAGAAGCTTTCAAGCTTCAAAGCTATGGCAGTTCTTTTTACGAAAAATATTTTTGAAAATTTTTGGAGGCGTTTGAATTTGCAGCATTTTTTAGGAAAATGGGACTTAAGTTTCTGACCCGCTACATCATGTAAAAATATCTTAGAGGCAAACGAACACTGCTTTGCGAAAGTACGGGCTTCAAGATTTAAAATAAGTCCACATTTATAGTTGTACTATTTCATATTACGAAATTATCACAATTTAGATATCGACAATTTTTCTTGAATCGAAGGTATAGTGATTGTTGAATCCACTGTAGGTCTATTATCTTTTTTATGGTGATTGTTGAATAGAGTTTCAAATGAAACAATGACGTTGCTTCAATGATATTGAATCAATTAGGTCGGTTAGATCGTTGGCGTCATAATATGAATGCGGCGCAATGAGAAGTTTGTTCGTGTAGAAGCGATGTGATGCCTTTATCGATTTCCTTTGTAACCGCCATTGAGTAACGATATGTAATTTGCTATTAAATATTGAGTATGTGTTATACAAGTTTCTCCTATCTTCAATATTCACCTTCAGTTTACCCTGCAAAGCCCTGACAGTGGCTATAATGGAATTTTATTCTGTCGGTTCGTTCCGGTCGTTAGTATTACCTATCCCAATAGTAAAATTTACAATATTATCGTACATTCGGGCTTGGAACACAAAGTAAAATTTAAGTAAAAATGTTTCTACCATATTTATGCGTATGATTAGGTATTCGCGAAGTGCTGCACTTGAAGCAAAACAAGCTACATATACTATTTAAGTTAAGCTTCACCGTAGCTACTCAGAACTTTTAACTTTTTTAAATATATAATCCTGTAGATTTTGACAAGAAATGCCAAAAATCCAAGTTTTAATGTTAACAATTCACTGTTTCAGAAGTTATGGGTGTTCATAGTTGAGCGATTTTAAGCGTTTTTGACAGGTAAAGGAGCCGCCATGTTGGTCGTAGAATCATATAAAAAAAGTAAAAAATTTCTGAGCCTCGAAAGTGAAGTTTAGCCAAAATTTTTGTTATGTCAGTTTTATTTGTCTTACGTTACGTGTTTCTAAATGTCGATGATCGAAAAGTCACTCAGTTAAGAGAATAATAAATAGATGAATAATGATGTTTCGAAAAAATTGTTTCACATGTTCGATGTTGCTTCTGAAGGTATGTACACGCATCCGTAACGTTTAACCCTTAAGTTGTATTATACTACTACCTTCCTAAAAATCTGTATAAATTGTCTCAGATACCTTGAAGTGTACAGAGAGAGGTGGAAATCGTGGTAGAATCGGTCAGGGGTGATTCTACGTGTCAAAATAAGAAATGTCCGAGAAAATCGAAATTAAAGATGCGCCAGGACCGCGTGCTTCAGTATACGCTGGAAGTAGAATTGGTTGGCCATGATCAGACGCGTCAAACGATTTCTATATAATAGCACGCATATTCCTTGCACCTTTAAACTCAATTTTCTCGAAAACGAAGCTTCGGATGAAAACATGTGATACCAAAATTTTTTCTTATTTTTTTTAGTCGTTATCAGCCCGTATCCGCGTGTACTACTATTACCTGCCCACCCTGTATTGTGGCGAAAGTTAGTGCACAGAAATTTTATTGGGATTATGAAAGACTTCAATACACCAGGTAAGGGTTAAGGGAAGAAAGTAAACAAATCAGACGTACCTCACGATTAAGTGGTTTAGCCAAGGTGATGACGCCAGTTCGTGGATTTACGACGAAATGGTCTGTGAGTTGTATACCATATTTCACTGGTGATCCTTCGGGATCGTGGCCCTTAAGGAAGAATACTTCTGTTCCGACTTTGGTTGATTCCGATAGAGCTAAGCCCGTAGGGTATCCTCCACTTTCCAGGACTGGTGGTTCGTTTACATTGTTCGCGCCTGAAACAACAAACCATTCTGGTCTTCAGAAGCCGAAATATCAAATACAAATTATCCACGCTAAGTTGAGAGCAGGGTTCGAAAAAGTTCCAGAACTTTTTTATCAGCTACATTGAAATTTATTACATGTGGTACATTTTAGAAAAGGTTCTCATATTATAATTTTCAACGAGAACAGATATAAAAGAATTCTTGAGATTAACATTTTTGGCTTGAATAGAATTTAGAAAATTTAAACAGAAAAGTTTTTTCCACAACGGAAACATATATTTTCTTAAGTAATGTAAAAAATGTTCTCAACTATAATACAATTTTAGATAAATATTTGGTACTTTTTATAAAGGGATCGTGTTATAAGAATATTAAATGATTATTTTGATTAAATTCTAAATTGATATTTGAAATATAAATTTCCGTATCTTCACGAGTTAGTTATTCATGGTGTACTTGCTACTCTAGGAAATCGTTTTGTTACTATATCTAGAAAATGTTTTTCTGGCGAAATTAAATTAATTTACTTTATTCATTATTTATAATAAAACTGTAATACTGACATATGTTTTATCAATTCTTTAATTTGTAAGTAATATTACATAATATCGTTAAATACATCTAGCATATAATAATTCGGAGTTTTATTTATTTTATAAGGACATTTTTAATAGAAGTTTTCAGAAAAATTCTGTCCATGGAACTTTCAGTGTACTAATTCTATAATATCTGTTCTACGAGAATATTTTTTGAAAAAGTTCCCAAGAGGTAACAATTCTTTTCGTAAAAATTCCACAGAAGCGTATTGTTTATTGATCGAAGCGTATAATTTCGAACAGATTTATTTTTAAAACGGAAAGTACCTGTTTATTTCGAGCCTTGTATGAAAGTGTTCTATGACAGCAAGTTAACTTACATTTTCGACATTGAAACGTAAGATTAACTTTCTCTTAACCTCTTCGTTACCATGGACGAGATATCTCGTACTGACCGATAACGCGTTTGACGATAAATCTCGCTACCTAGCACCAATATTTTGACACTATAGACGAATATATTTTTAAATCATTCTACTCCTATGGCTAAAAGGAATAAATAAATGGAGTTTTTAATAATATATTGAAGTTAATTTTATTTCCTTCCTACATGATATAACTCAAAACATGTTGTTACGCATAAAGCAACATTACATATCTGACGAAAATACTGTGTTCGCTTACGTTCACCGTTTTTTTTTGTATACATACAGTATTGTTGCAGGAAAGCATTGAGATTTCAATCGAAGTGGATGTTTTTCACTACGCTTTCTTCCTGATCATAACATACTATAAGCGGCATAAGAAAGTATAGAAGTCGACGAAGGTCGTAAATCTCCGTTCGAATTTTCTTCGTCGTCGCGAAACGCGTTGGACCTTATTACTAGTTAAAGGGATAGGGCTGATAGGTTGTTTTAACGTGAAATATACTGATATTGATTAACAGAGTATAATTTCAAACTTCAACAAGAAATACTGTACAGTATAGAGTCGCAGAATGGTCGAAGAAAAACGTAAATGGTGGACGCGCGTAGTCTTGACCTTTGCTTTTTCTTCTACTTCTATTTTCGGCGAACGCATATTTATACGGATCTTCGTCTTTGTCAGACAGCCAATCAGCGTGATCTTGCGTGTTGATTGGTAGCCTGGTTGACAATGAAGTTTGCCATGAAATTTGCCAGATGGGGTGACGGATGGCCTGAGTCATACTCATAAAACCTTAACTCCAGGTATCTCGGAATTTCCTCGATCGGTAGGGTCTCCTTTTTTACGATTATTAAGGGCTGTGAAATGTCTGAAATTTTGCTTGGAGTGAACGGATTGCATCTATAAATTAATGACCTTTGAATTACGGTTAGGGCGTGCGGCAGTAAGGTTAGCGCTGGTTTTTCGGCTACAGTGGCTGCGTAACAATAGGAGAACATTGGAAACATACCCGTGACGGGTAAGATGAGACAGAACACAAAATATTTCGCCTATAACGTCAAAACACTGGTGCTAGGTGGCGAAATTCATCGTCGAAAGCGTTAATTGGCTAATATCCGGTCGCACGATATCTTGTCAAAAGCGTTAATTGGCTAGTATCGGGTCGCGAGATATCTCGTCAAAAGCGTTAATAAGCTAATACAGGGTCGCGAAACATCTCGTCCATGGTAACGAAAGGATTAAATACAGGGTGTCTTGGTATTGATGGTACAACCGTGGAGGGGGTGATTCTACATGAGAAAATAAGTCGAAAATATAGAATAAAATTTTTTCAACCGAAGTTTCGTTTCCGAGAAAAACAAGTTTGAAAGTGCAGCGAATACGCATGTAATGTCGGATTCTCACTGGTGTACGCGAACATCTCACGAGCTGTTCGCCAGCTGCAGTGTACAGACTTTAGTGAACATCAAAGGTTCTGTTCGCGAGTTGAATGTCTATATGGACGCACCTAGTTCGATTCTACAGGGTGTTTTGTTTATTCGAAAACGGAAGTTCCTCAGCTTCTTAAGTTACCGGAATAAAGAAACATAAAATTTATAATACATATTCTTATCCGCCTGTTAAGGGCATGTTCTGGAATTAAATAACTTCGAAAGTATCAAACAGAACTTAACAAAATTATTACAGTCTCTAGTATTGCACAGTTTTAACTAAAGTATATGAGACTCAAAACTTCAAAACAAATGACAAGAAGGCCGATCTGTGTTTACAGTGTACAGATAATAGCCGACAACCAGATACTACCATTGCCTACTTAAGAAGCTACTTTTTTATAGAATTTCTAATATTTTGTAACAATAAATAAAATAATGTGAAATGTCGTTAAATTCGTTTTGGAAAATGCTATCGTATTATGATAAAAAAGATATATGATTCCATTTAAAAAAATTAATTTGACTTTAAAATTTCCCTCCCAATAATTCACATCCTGAAAAAATTAACCATATGATTGTTTCCTTCATATCGAACAATTTTTGTAAACAAATTTTTTCATAACTTTAGTGCATCACGAGACAGTTCTATTTTTAAATAAACGAAACACCCTATAGGGGAGTATAGAACAAAATTAATGACTCCTAAACTAATACATTTTCAATCTAAGACCCTTAACACTTTTTTAAAGAGCACATAAAGATATATCAGTTGACGAAAAAAATACAATTTTATTAAAAACTTTTAAATAATTTAAATTTTTTACTAAATAAAACGTTACTAATAATCTCTCTTTGGCAGAAATCGGTCCAATTATGCTGAGTAATTTTTCACAGTCCTTATATGACATCCTCGCAAAATTTCTGAATCCTGTTTAGCTTTTTAATAAATCATTTGCTAAACATATTCCACCAGAAGTGCGTCTTTTTTTGAAAATTTCTCTTTGCCAGCTTTGTCGCTTTCTTTTTATCTCAACACTATATTCTTGTATTACTAAACATGCTGCTGATACAAGTAAAAGATTTTCTTCAGACATATTTTATAATATTCGAGTATGCACCGAGCAAGGTCTACAACGAACTGCCCGCAATCTCTAAGCGAATAAACAGCAATGTGGATGCGATGCAGTTTCTGTTGACGAGCAACTGGCGAACAGTCCTACTCAATGTGAATTCGGCATAATTCGATAAAAATCGTTTGACGCGTTAGATCATGACCAACCAATTCTAATCTTCCTGCGTATACTAAAGCACGCAAACCCGTCGGATCTTTAAACTCGATTTTCTGCAAAATAGAGCCTCAGACGGAAAACTGTTATGCCTTTTTTCGACTTATTTTTTCATGTAAAATCACCTCCTCCACGGTTGTACCAGCAGTACGGGACACCCTGCATATGTTCGCTTGAAACCGATTGAATTCGACTGTATTGCAAGTTCGTCGAACGCTGAACGTTAAATGAAGTGTCGTCGTCTATTGAATAAACGAAATTAAATAGCACAAATGTTAATTCAGAAGCGAACGTCATAGTCTAGTACGACGCTCAACGGTGCCCGTGGATTGAAAATTCATAAAAGCGTCGATGCGTCAAAGTACATCATTGACGTTAATTAAGGCGTCCTGCCTTTCCGGGACGTTAATCGTTTCACATCCGATCATAGATGATCTATCACATCGACTTCGGTGGTTAACAGCGCGTAAAGCATAATGGATTATGATTGATTTATGTATGCCATCGACATCAATTTTTGAGTCCGTACACACGAATATATCGATAATCATTTTTGTTTGAGTAATTTTCATTTATAAATGTTCAAGCGACATTGAATAATAGGATTAAAATTAGAACGATTTCGAATTTATTCTTTTCATAATCAAATCGGTATGTAAACAAATATGTATACAGTTTCTTCCTTGTATTTTTAATATCTACATGAACTTAACGTTCATAAAAATTGTATACAAATATTTGTACAACAGCACTTATCTCATACTTGTGACATATTGTATATGTATATGTGAATAATGTTTAAGTTGGTGTTATCATACGTAATTTATAGCACCGTGTTTCATATTGATTAATATGTAATTTATATGAGATTGTATTCGAATTAGGAATTATAAGTATTCTGTATAAACATATACTGTTCTTAATGAAGGAAAGTACAAAATTGTATACATCACTATTCATCTGAATTTCAAAAGTCGACCAATATCTTTTTATAGAAACTTGTTATATATCCTTGCCATAATTATTACATGTTGCAACCTACTGTATATAAACTGTGTTAGATTTTCCTGTAAAATTTGCGTTCACTTCGTGCCGTTCTTTTATTAAAATATTTCTTATTATAATAATTATTAGTTATGAGAAGACTTAAAAATAGTTCCAGTTATATGTAGTAATATGGTAGTTTAAAATATTCGGATACTTCCTATGAAGTTTGTTAATCACATTATCACTAATTTTATACTTTATTTTTATATTTCATATTGCAATATACATATGTAGCAATGGTTCCTGTGTCTCATTGAGATTTTCCAGATTTAGATAAGGAAATTTCGTTTTGTTAATTTTATTTTCGATTGATGGAAATAAATAAAAATGATAACGATTTTTTATCATTTTTTAACACGTTATATTTACAAAGAGTAATATCTTTCGTTCATGTTTTTAATGTATACTTAATTTTCAGTTCAATAGGTAAATATAATATAAAGCAGGATATTTTCGTGACTAGCTGTGTAACTACGCGATACGTTTGCCCTTTATTTTATACCAAATTAAATTTTAGATATTCTTGATCTGAAATCTTTATTGCAGATATTCTAATGTCAGGATAATCAGGTTATAATAAAGCTATATATTATTTTTTAAGTGAAATGTGGCTGTACATTTTACAATAATTTGAATACGTTATTCTGACATTATACAATCGATAAATTACTTTTATTATGCCCGCTATGAAATTTTATTATGCCGCATGACCACACAACTGCTTTTGATTCCAAGAACAATTGATTAAGGTTTATTATTTGATTATGGTTTTATATTGGCTTTGTATTAAGTAACAAAGAATACGATATGAATGCAAAGTCAATTATTACTTATGGACGTGCCTATCAAATGCTAGAATTTGTTACAGTAGTGTTACTAAATTCGTATTCAAACAGTTGTTCCTAGGCGGGCATACAATTCGTTAAAGTCTACATATATCAATTACTGTGATTACAGTCAAGTAAATACTTATTGCAATAAGCTGAAGCAATATATACGGTCCCGAACAAAAATACTGGAACAGCTAACTGTTAATTATATAACTGCATATTAATGTGAGAAAGAAAATTATATCCGCCTAATTTCTTGAAAGAATATGATTATTTTGTCTATAATTTTAGAATAATATACATATTAACTGATCGCAATCCACCGGTATAATACTAGTATTGACACACTTGCAACTTAATACTCGTAAAATATTATTGAATTAATTAATTTATTTATATGTGTAATTCGTTACAGACATAATAATTATAACTTTTAATGAAATTAACATCCTGTTCTTTACATTTATAGACAACTATACATATAATTAAAAGTTAGATATGCCAATACTTTGATTTCAGACTTGTTTGCACGAAGGAGAAAAGTGGATATAGATTCGAAATCAGCGCTTCAAAATCTGTAAAAACGACCTGTTACCTGTTATAAATAAAATGGGCGATGTGCACCTTATTAAACGCCATTCAAACAAAAAGTATACTGAGTTTCAGCGAGAAATTAAAATTCATTCTTTAAATTTATTTGCAGGTCAGTATTAAACAGTTTTAACACTCTTATCTTAACACTTTAACATTATGTTATTCAATTCGACGAGGACTATAATAATAGCAAAACATAAATACCATAATTCTTTTAGTCCTTTTAGGCAGTCCTACTTTTAAAAAGATTAGTCTCCTTCGACCATTTAATTAACCAAAAAAAAAAAAGAATAAAGTCGATATCTTTGTTAAATATAAGAAAATAGTTTGTAACGATTTATTTGGAACGTCCTATATAATAATACTATGTACTTGAGGTTCCATGTTTTGAGCATAACGTTCTATCTTTTGAACGTTTTAAATTGTTCGAATAATTATGAATCGAATCATGTTAGACACATGTTACATTCCATATTTTTTCATAATGTGTAATTATAGTAATAAATGGATTTTATGAGTTTATGAAAAAATGGGTAGCATTGTCTACAGTTGAAACAGTAGGAAAATGAAAAGAATTTAAGAACATCTATGTACACACTATTCTCATCTTATTAAAATTATTAAGGAAAGAAAAACATTTTCATTTGGCACCTGTCTGTTGCAATTGATGCTGAAAATTCGTATTTTCCGTGAAAATACTCAATCTACTTATAATAAAGTGTCTGTAACCTATCTTTGTATATATTTTTCTTTCTTTATAGAACTGATTCCCTTACTTTGTGGAGAACAATCTAGATCAGTTTGTGCAGAGCGTACTTTCAGAGATTATGCTATACGGTATGAATGCAGACGTTTGTGACAAATGTACATCTGCGTCTGCTGGAAGTCATCGCACTTTTATTGTTAGCTAAGACCGTTGATATTGAAAAATTCTAAACTGTGTTCTAAACTGTGTTGCGTTAAATCCCCTTGCGAGGTTATCGAAGGCTTTTCTAAATCATAGTTTACCGTTCGATAAATGGCGTAAGACGAAATTCTGACGGATGTCGTTATACCGTGCACGAAACACAATTGCCAAGTTTCTTGCACTTCCGTTCGCCAATCTTTCTCTACATTTCCAGAAGCAGCTTTCTTTATAACATTGTTACAAAGGGGTCAAACTCGGAAAAAAGATGGACGGAAGGAAAGAAAGTTTCGGTCTCGCACGTACCTTCTCTCGAGCCGCTAATTTGTTGGGAATGAGGCAGCACTGTAAGTCTGAAAAGTCATAAAACTATTAAGAAGTTGGCAAAGTAGCTTCGTCATAGCGGTCTCGCCAGAACTTTTGAAAGCTGGCCAACCCGAACCAAACCTAATAAATACATCAAGCTTTAATGTCAAGGACCGTTGATTTCCCGAGTACGTACTATCTCGTGGAATACTTAGCAACGCTGCCTTTCTTATTCAGACTTTTGTAGCCGAGAATCCATAAAAACCATAAAACAACCAGAAACTGCTACTTTACATCGAGCATGTGTGCTTTTCCGCATATGCTTTCGGTCGTTGTTAAAGAACAATGTTGCAAGCGAACAAACTATAATCGTTAAAGCGTAACGCGCCTTTTGGATTCTTTCTCTCCTCAACTGCTGTAGATTCGTGCCTGTTATCTGGAATTTTTCTCAGCGTCTACCACAGAACTGTACAAATGTGCGACTCGATCATACTGTTCTCTAGGGAGTAATCTATTCACGGGGTTTTTGCTTTTTATCCTTGTTGGTAATTAAGATTTTGTATTCCTTATTGCGTATTATCTTTTGTTCCATTATGACCGAATTCTACTGTCACTAAAGCGTAACAACAATAATGAAAATCGTACACATAATCATTACTTATAGTAATATATAGGGTTACTTTATCTTTCTTCGTGCCATTCGATGAGGCCCTTAAAGAAAGCCCAATGTGTCAATTTTCAAGTCAGCACCCCGACCACAAGAGTAGTTGGAGAGTGAGTACTTACGGTTTAATGAATTGTATAGCATTTATTCGATTCTGCTTAACAACAAAATCATGAACATTCTACCTGATAGCTCACACAACTGTGAATTTTTTCCAATCTTTTGGCTGCAAACTCGATTTTCTTATGATTTCAAAAATTTTAAATTGCTGATTTTATGTCGAAATTATCAGATGACTAAGTTTATATTTTTATGGTAATTATTTATAAGGGGGGCGACCTTTCAGATCTCAATGACTTTGACATATGTTGTCAAGGTCATCATTCCGAACAACTTTTTCCTACACATGTTACCGCCGCTCAACATAGTTTCCGAAATATTTGGAAAAAACTGTTACGTCTGGGTTAGGTCTGTCTTAGATTTTTTGGGTAGGGATGCAGGGGGGTGGGTGAAGACCCTCTTTCGCCATGAAAGACAAATTCGGATATTGGGGAAAGGCGAAGCTTGCTGTAATCATCCTAACAGCTTGTTGCGAATATCTAAAAAACTAAGGCTGAGCAGCGTTAAATGTGTAGGTAAAAATTATTCAGAATAATGATGTTGACAATGTATTTCATTGGAATCAGAGAGATCACATTTAATTAATGCGTACTATTGTTCTACAGTGTTCAGCAGTAACGTTTCCCATCCACGAATTTTATGAAAAGTAGTTTTTACAGGGCATGGATTTTTCTAATTAATTTTAAGATTTTAGTTTCATGACTAAAATTGTAATGATTTACAAAACGAGAAATGTTATTACAGTTAGTGGAAATACATGACCGTTCGACAAGTATATTTTAACATCCGAAAGTTTTTCTTGGAACACCCAACATCTTATAAAAATATTCTGAATTTTTAATATGCAATCAAGAACGTTTGTAATTCTAGAAATAATCTTTGACATGATATTTCGCTTTCACGGAATGCCTATTAAAATTTCATGACGAACACAGAATAGAGACCGCAACGAATAGCTTAAAATCCCGACACAGCCGTCTCGCCATCTTTCTCTCATTCGCTACTGCTTCCATAATTGATATCCGAAGAAGAAGACCACAAACCAAATGGAATTATTGATGCCCCGCTATTGCCTTTGCTGTTTCCTATACATACAGAATTAAACTAAGAAGTATGAAAATCCCAAAAATGAAGAAATCGATGAAGCCGATAATATTTATGGTTTTCATTGAGAAAGTAATGGAATTGATAATAAGACGATCCAATTTTTATTTTTGCAATCTGATATGATACCCACTTGAAAAGGTTACTATAGCAGACAGAAAACACGCACGGACCAGCTCCGAACCGGTCGATTATTTACAACCAGAGTAGGGCACAAATCAAGTAATAATTTAAAATTGACTAATAGTCTCACTAATTGCTAGTCATAGCAAAATAGTCATTAGTTAAACTGTTTGATTAGTTAGTCAAAACTACATGGCACCAGTTAGTCACAGCTGTAAGTAATCGTTAGTTATTGCTTATTAGTTATGATTAATCATTATTAGTTTAAATGATCAGTCATCAATCTTTAGTGATCAGTCACTATTGTGCGATTATCATACATTAATATGTATTGTGACGTTGGCCCTTTTCATCGAGTAGGAAAACGGGAACGGGGTCAACACCGGGAGTTTATAGGCGCTGAAACCGGGCCGTGTACGATCGTGCGTACGCGGTCGCCCCGGTAAAAACGCGTCTCCGAAGGTTCGTGACGAAAAAGAGAGCCTTCTGTTCGGACGCCAGGCACCGGAAGGGTGACACGCAAAACGCGAAGACTTATCCGCTTCGCCCGAGGGCGGAAGTCTTCCCTTCGAGAACCGCGAGACGGAAGGGATACGCGAACGGTTCGAAGGTTCGGACACGGGAATAACGGGGACTGTCCTCACGGCAGGGCGGATCTCGCAGGTCGAAATAACGAGTTACGAAATTACGAAACGAGAGTTCGCGGAATGCAGATGGGCGGTGCGATTACAAAGTGACTGTCGCGATAGTTCCCAAGACGAGACGAACTTTAACGCGTCCCAACCACGATACGCGAGCTCGCGTGTCCGCGATGGCACGAAGTATTACGACCACGACTCTTCCGAGGAAGACTTCCGAATTCGATTCTGACGGGAAACTGCCGAAATGCTCACGGTGCCGACGGCTTACGTGCGAACGAGTTGCAAGAGGCGTAGAAAGCCTCGGCGCGCGTAAACTAGAGAACGAGATGAGACGCGTGTCGTTCTTTCGTGAAAATTCCTGAACCAATTCGCGAAACCAATTCAAGAGAGAGGACCACTCCGTGGACTTACCGTCTCCGCCGTTCTCAGGTGGACGCACGCTTCAGGCCCGCGGTTCTGCTGCGGGAGCTGAGTGGCGACACAGGACGCAGTATTTCGTCATGGGACGATAAACGTTCGCGGTTTGCGACAGTCTGTCGGCAAAGGAAGCTACCACGACAGTGATCCTTTGATTGACGGTAACGCGACGAGATGGTCCTCGTTACCCCTACTCTAGGCCCTTAGTCCTGACTTTTCCTAATGAGGCGCGCTACGCACGCAAAATCCTAGAATGCAGAACCGTGCCCTCGATTGGCCTCGGGCCCCGGACCATACGCGAAAAGTTATCACGACCACGCCTCGCGACCGGGGGAGGTCTGAAACGTCCCCATGGTACGACTGCACCACCCTCGCCGAGGCCCCATTTTAAGTGGCTAGATAAGGCGTCGACAGAACCGCGAAAAGGAATGTCTGGTGTCCGACAGGGGCTTTCGTCCCGCGTCGTCGCCTCTGAGTTGTCTGGCCCGTGTGCAGTGGTTCTATTTTCCAAATGAATGTGCGCACATTACTTTTATCGTAATGGCCATGCGTTTGTCGACGTGCGGTCCCACGAAGCGAGGCGCCCTTCGGCGTAATCGGAACACTTGATTGTGCGCCCAGCCGTTATTAGTCAATAATCATAATTGTGACTAGAGTTTGCTCAACTCTGTTAACAACCATCGCGCACGGACAACTTCAACTCCGACAGATGGACAACATGACAATTCAACCATGATAAATATTATTCATTGTAAATTCGGTTTAACTACAAAGAAAATTGTTGCCACTGTGACAGACATTTCATGACTCTTTACTTCTTTATTTCAAGAAGGCTGTGACCAAAAGTTATGCAAAATTATACGATACAAAATATATTCTAGCTACATCAAGTTTCAGGGATAGTAAACTTGGAAAGTTTTTAGATTTTGATGTAGTAAATAAAATACCAACTGATCCTGAAGTGGTTGTTTCATATTTTCAAGATCCGAACTCGGATTTAAATAGTCTGGAAATAGATGTCGATTTAAAGTTTAGATTTTGACAAAATGAGGACAATACAGCTAGGACAATTTCCAAACATCATCCATTGTAAGTTTCCAGTTCTGCAATAAGTTTGAAAAGACCAATCGCAATCTATCGCGGCGAAGACTCAAGAACGTAATCTCGACAATGTGTTAGAAATTAATATCCTTGAAAACAGCCTTTTTGACAAATGTTAAAGTAAGAAATCAATAAGATATATTTAAAATGCTATGAGAGAAAAATTTTGAAGTGATAATAACATCGTGGAATAAAGTTAGAATACTTAAAAAAAAATCTAGAGACATGTAGTGAAACTTTTGACTACTTCGATCTGACAAAGGAAAAGTCTGGTTTTATTTACATAAGCAGTCGTATACACAAACAAGTAATCAGCCGTTTCTAACTCGAAATCTGAGCAGGCGGTTTTACGAGCGACTGAAGCGGCTGATAATAACAGAGTTGGCCTATAAGCGTGTACGTGGTTTATGTAAAGAGCGGATCATAAACGATAAGCTGGGCAATAAAAACGGGTTTGTGCCGTGAAAAGTCCACCCTACAGTCCATATCGCACACGCGAGCGAACGTTATTGTGGAGATACCGGAGATACCGGAAACAGAGGGTGTAACCAATCAGACTTGATTTCCTCGTGGCTAATTATTCACTATTACGTTTCAATTAATACAATTTTTTCATGCTTCTGCTACTAGTACTTGCACAGAGCACCAAGGTTGTGCGAACACGTATACAGGATGAATTTATTTTGTAATCTATATATTGCGGATCTTTATGCAATATAACAATTGTTTCTGCACGGATTGCGAGCAGCAAAGAATAAATGGAAATGTATTTTCCCCCTTAACAGTCGTAATACATGAAAAATAATGGGACAGTGATCTCTAATTACCCATATGTATGTACCGTTTCTTTGCTCTATACATTTTCTTTTTATAAATGCACCAAACTCGGAGTCTAGTGATTTGTAATAAAACAAAACAGAAACTGATTGCAGGTATAGAAATAAGACGGAAACGTAATATACGATTTATTCACATGAAACTTCATTAGTTTGACATTAATGTATTTAATAATTGGGTATTTATTTAATACGGAATTCCTCACAGATTTCAATGACCTTGAAATATGTTGTTGGGGAAATAATTCTGAACAACTTTTTCCTATATATGATACCACCGGATGAGCTTCGTTCCCGAGACATTTGCAAAAAATTGTTGCGACTGCACGGAGTCCGTTTTATAACCTACAACATGACATACATATCTCTCGTATACTTTGCATTATTCTCTTTCTTGTCATCACAAGTCTTCTCTTTTCAAGTTTCTATACGATGATATGGGATAGGAAGATAAGAAATACAATATATTGTCTTAAGTTATCACCTACATTTAACTAGATACGCAAAATTTAATTGAATAGTTTCTCAATATTACCGTGGGAAGTAGTGATGAGATATTGTGCGGGTTTTTTCCATATGCGCGTCCAATGCAGTAACGTATTTATATTGTAGCAAAAGACGAAAATAATAGGGCACTATTACTGACGGGAAAAAATCCAAGACGAGACGACGGGACAAGCGTGCTACGAATTTTTCGTAAGTTACTATTAATATTTGATTGACGTACACATTTTATACATTAATTTTTCAAAATCAAATAAGGTACCCCATTTTAGGCAAATTTTTTGCATATTAATAAATTTTGCATATTAAATGTCCAAGATGTAACAGTAACGTCACACAAACACCTTTTTCCTAAATAAATCCTATTCGCTAAAGCAAGCATCATTGTAATCAATATATTCTGTCAACGAATTACAAGTTTCTTGATTATATTACGGGAAAAATGAACATTTTTTTTTCTATCGTTACGTTCTTCATTTGCAAGACTGTCATATCCAGTTTTTAATTTCTTTTACCATTGATGAATAGTGCGTTCATTTACCACCAGATTTCTTTAAAACATTGCATAATGCTTCCGTGAATATGTTTATTTTTCCACTATATAAAAAGCATACACGACAATCACATTGAGTGACATTAAGATAAATTTTATTTGAAAGTAAAATAGCATCGCCTAAATAAAAACTTTAGATAGGACTTGGAAGATCGGCTTTGTGCCTTAAAATGTTACACATACACATTCTTGAAGAAAATGCTTCCTATCATTCGTATTTGAAAATATGCACAACTTAATAAGTATTATAGAAAACAAATAGTGTTAAATAATTTTTTTAATGTAAAAACGAGCATGCAATATGAATTTTCGAAAATAATTTTCACTTGTAAAAGTCAGTGAAATGCATATTCGATTTGAACGTTTTCTTTATTTCTTTAGAAAGAGTTATACCGCAAATTACGATCTTCATTTTATAGACTCCGTTCTACCGTATTTCCTCACTGGCACCGTTCGCTGTAGAAACTTTAATACTTGATGGTATGTAATGTCAGAGGTTTTTCATTTGCCATTAAAGTAACTCATTTCGGGGTTCCGAGTCAAAGGGAATATTCATTTTCTTGCGCCTCAATCTGTTTCACAAGGATGCAATATTCTCGTCCTGTTTTGCGTCCTATGGACATCGCCTCTTTTACTTGCAGCTTCCTTATTTACTGAAGCTTATGTCAATTTAAACATACCTATTAGTTATTCGGTTTCGGTAACGCTGAACAAGATAAACGTGCAACTTCAAATCACACCATATGTTTTAAAAGTAGATTATAATTCTACTATCTCTTTTCAGTTGCTAAATTACTTCAGATTTTTCAAATCCTGACAATACTTTCTATCATTAAACTTTGATGATATAACTTCGAAATATAGTGAATTTTATGTATTAATCATACAGTAATACAACAGTTTTGTTGTTAAGTGAAGTAAGGCACGAATCTCATAATACTGGTCACAGTTCAAATTCGTGTACATATAGTCTAATTTCTTTCATTATTGTTAGATCGTAGATCTTTAAGCAAACTAAAAATTTTCTGTATCAATTACATGAAGCGAAAAACAAATAGGAATTTATTTCTATTCTCGCTAATTTTTATAAGTTGAAAATAATATATCCATGTCCTTAAATTGTTGTAATTTTTAAACTTTTCTAAATTCTGTTTACACATTTTTGTTACAAAAGAAGAGAATCCGCAATGTATATGTTAAGATGTAATAAAAATTTTTATTGATGTATATATACAATCTTCCATTTCAATAAAAATCATTTTCATTGAAGATAATATTACTGTAAACGTAATTTATCTTACGGTTATACTTATTCAAGTATTTATACTTGTTAGTGTGTGGCTGAAAGTCTTTCTTAATTTTCTTTTTTTCCGATAAATAGGGTCCTATAGAAGGGGTGCCCAACAAGATTTGTCTCGAATATACACCATTCTTTATTTTATAGTCAAAATAACATTTTTTCTTAAGGCTCCTTTAATAAGTATAAAGTTATGTTATTATAGCCTATAAGTAAGATATCAAATCAGTAACAAATGACCCTGTATGCATAAAGTTATACCGTTCAATAAATAAATTATCTTCCTTCTAAGCGTATTGTAATTAAAAATTAATATAATTTAAAGATTTATTCGAAACAGAAAGTAGAACAAGAAGTACGTAGAAAGTTAAATGCGTATACATTGTATACTGTTCGGTCCCACACAGACCGAACGTGAGATTTACAACATAAATACGATCGGCTGCAATCGTCGGGACACTTGAGGAGCCGCGACGATCCCAGGATTTTGGGTATCATCGGACACCAACTCGAGACTCCTCTTGAGCGAGCCCAATGACAGGGCAATATACAAATATCTCGTTTTCCAGACCATCTTTCCTATATACTTCGTACCCAATTCAATACAATCTAAACACAGTTTCACCCAAGGTCATATCTACTTCGACGACCAAATGCACCACCTACTCATCAATTAGAAATGCTTTAGTCGCCCCATATAGTTAAAAATAGCCAATTAGAAAAAAATCCTAGCTGGCTTAAGACATAACACGACAGCAAGAAGTTAGATCTCGAAAGGTTCTCGAAAGGTACTTCGTAACAACGTCATAGCCCCGAGTATCGTTGCGGGCAAGCGAAACGGGATTTACGATCCCGCGAAGTCATATACTGTCCACGAGAAATAATGAAATAATACTTATTTGTAAGATTTTAAGCGTTATTGATTTTGGACCGCAAAAATATGAAAATCGACCACTGTGCGACGTGTGGTGAAACCAACAATGAGTGTTAAAAATGCATCTCTTTGTTTTGCATCCGGTACCCTGCAGGCCACCGCTTCAAGCGTCTTCATCCCTATAAGTAGTCAAGTGAGTGATAGCTGTAGACTTGTAAAGTGATAGTTGAAGCCAGTTAGACACTTGAGTTTCACTTGGGTGCTACATGCACTGAAGCTTTTCGGTTATCTCGTGGGTGGTTTTCTTGAGCTAGGGCTTGATAGACAGGGCCAATTGAAGCTACATACGTTGTTGAAGCGGCGCATAGGGACTCTAGCACCTATCGGTTGACCTGAAAGGCAAGCTAGCGCGTGGTATGGGACTACCACTGCTACGATGATAGTTCAAACCTCTCACTGGCTAGGCAAGCGAGCCTCTTCGTTTGTGGCTCGGGTGGCATCTCTGGGGACACCGAAGCTCCGACCCAGAAACGCACACTAAAACCCAGCTAGTAGTATCATTTTGGGAATGGTTTTCCCATCGCGAGACTACGTGCAAACCCGCTTCCACACATAAGCATTTCGTTTCCTTGGTATCTGTGAACCAGTTAAAGTACTTGGGGTTCGCCACTTCCCGTGTTGCACATAGTGCAACCCCTGAAGGTAAAACATATGCTAGGTGAAGTTAAATATTCACACGCACACATTCCGTAAGACATAATACACATACAGAACGAGTTATAGGTTCGTTGTACTATCAGACGTTTGCTAATATTGTCCGCATAGCGTGCACGCTCCGACATTGTGAGTGATACTCAATTAGTTTGGCTTTTATCGATAATTGCAGAACTCTGTCGCTTACGCGTCTCACTTAGCAGCTCGGCCTGGGATCGACAATAGGTGCTGTCGCCTTATAACTCATTCCAAAGTTAAATGTAATTAGTGATCGTGCTAGATGTATAGGTGCCAGGCCCATGATAGAAAATATTCAATACAGTTACTCTATGGACATGTTTCGTTTCAAAGAAAATGGACACTAATCACATTGCCAACTGAAGGAACATTTTTGTAGATGTCACTAATCCGGAAGTCAGTACTATCACGCGCAATCAGCTCACCATCAGTCGTAAATTTTATAAGGGGTCAAACATACAGTGACTCCCATTAATATTCGGACACTCTTAAAAATACGATAACATTTTTAATATTGGACTTGAATTTATTTGAGAAGTTAGAAGATTTTTATCATATATATAGCATGTTCGTTGTTGAAGGTCATTCAAGGCTATTTCGTTGCTATTCTAAAAAGGCGACTCTATTATAACAATATAACAATTTATTCTATTTCTAATGATAGTTCCATTTTATACGATTAAAATATTGTATAATTCCGTTTCCACCAAGATCTCTAGACATAACACACTTCGAACATTTATTCATTGGTTTCGTAAAATAATAAGTGTATCAGAAGAAGAAAGTAAAGTTCACATTTCAGTCCGATTGTTCATAAAAATGTAATAAAAGTCAATTTTCGAATGCTACTTGAAGATATATTGTCATGATCATAAGATTAACGATCTCACAAATTCAAACGATGGACTATGATGTAAAAGTCTGACAAGTCCTTTGAGAACTTATGTTTTGTTCCTAGTATTGTTATTATTATAAATGTACAATGCGTTCTCTGTAAATGAACAGTTTGGTAATCGAATAACTTCGTGTTAATTTTTTAATAAACATACTTATTGTGCAGGCTGGTCCAATAATTTTGACCACCTTGAATATTTCCGTTATTTGTAATAATATGGAAGACTGGCATTGAGTTGTATACATTTTTAGATGAGTGAAGACGTTTCGGAAATTTCAGTCAACTTGATTTCTTCAAATGGAATGACCTATGTTTTATATCGTAAATCGATAGAGTATAAAATTCATCGAAAAAATGTCCGTCACATGTCTTAAACGTAATAATGAATGAGATATTATCGAAATAATTTTCAATGCGTAGGTACTGTTGGAAGTTTACTACCTGGAAGCTGGTAAGTGATGTCCTCCAACTTGAATATGATCAAAACCTTCATACGGAAAATTATTTCGATAATATCTCGTTAACTGTTAGATTTAGGACATGCGAAGGTCAATACATTTTTACGTAGAATACACTATCCATTCATGATATAAAATATTCTAAAGGATTCAAGGTGACCTTGAAGGTCTCCGAGACATCTTCACCGACATAAAAAATGTTTTCATCACCCAGGTGATAGATTATGGAAGTAGAAATCTCAAGGTTTATTGTTGTACTACTGCTTTAAACGGAATGATTACAGTTCAATTTCGACGATTTTTTCGCAAATCGGAAGTTTAGAGTTTGAATACTTTTTGAAGCGACTGTATATTGTTCGCTACGTTCCTACAGTCTGTATGCGATGATAATTGTTTTCCTGACTTATCTGTCGAACAATATTATACGGGCCAGTCCGCGGATGATCGGATAACCTGATAAGAAATAAGATTTTACGATTGCCCCTGTCCGGGAATCTTGAGTTACGAGCACATCCGTCAGCTTCCGGAAATTGAATTCGCTCGAAGTAAAAATATCAAAATAAATCTTAAACACGGGAACTCGCAGTTTGGCTTGACAAATCAGGCCTGTTTGAAAAGCAAGGCGGCGGTTGTTCGAAGCGGAAAAAAGCCGTTAGGAATTGATTCTGTCCGGAAGTTGCAGGCTTCCAATGGTCCTCGAAAAAAGGCGGTGGACGCACGGATGAGTATTTCAAAGGGCGCTCTGGAGTTCGTTGATTTTTCTCAAAGAACAAACGAATCATTAGCTTGAAAGGTATCGGCATCAAACGTGATGGGAATGCCTCCGACGAGCAATCGATTGAAAGGAAAACACGACACATGCTCGAGGGGGCTGGAAAATCGTTTTATCGAGTTTGGTAATGTAGTAGCTGACCGTTGTAACCGTACCGAAATCCTATTGACGCGCTCGAGGAATTGAAAGTGACGGTCCGATAAGTACAAAGTGCAAACAAGTTACGCGATGTGAAGAGTTAACGGGCTTCCTTTGACTGACAGCATTCTATCGTGGCCCCTGTTGACCGTGTCAACGCCGATTTCGACGTAACACAGATTTAACAAATAATAAGAACATGGAGTGCATAAAAAATACAAACGGACGTCAAATTTCAATGTTCGGGATTCGTGAAGTCAAGGAATTAAAAAAATTATAATTAATTTAGACCTCGACTATTCGAACTCCCGATATCTGTAGCTTTTGCATTCCAGCATGTTTCAGATGTAAATAGCTGAATTTAAGGCGATCCGTATGCAACATTATTTATTTTACAAATGAATAGGAATTAATTTTAGCTATATAGGTAACTGAGTAATAGTTCTAATATTAGAACAGTCGTGTTTTTTTGTTTAATTCGGATAATCGAGGTTCTACTGTAATTGAATGAAAGATTTATAAAGGTTCTCTCATAGATAAATGACAGCTCTTTTAAATTATTTAATAGTTTTTCTGTATTTTTTTATCGAATTGCTCATATTATCGATTTAATATTCGCCTGCAATGTAGCGCAAACTTAACACAATTCGATACAACTGCTGAAAATAATTCTAAATATGGAGGACTAACTTCTAGGAGGCCAGTGGCATACTGTGACGCATTTTCAATATCGTTAACGAAATATAAAGTGGAAAATTGATCTGTCTGAAAACACTTTACTATAGTAACTACGTGATTATATCGATACTTCTAACAAGTATCAACAAGTAATATCCAACAAGTAAGTGTGCTTATTGAAAGTTGATATTCAACGCAAGAATGGACTGGAGATTCCGTCACATGTAGAAAACTTTAAGCTTCCAACTGTCCAAGAGAAAAGATTTGATTGACGTATATTCAGACATAATATGTCATAATTAGACTCCCGATTTTAAAATGGGTGGGTGCAATTTAAAATAGTGAATAGATTAAGACAATTTGGAAACATCGTCGTACTATTATCAACTTATTAAAATCGTTAAGAAAAGAAAGAACTTTGTAAGTATTTGGCTCTTGTTTCATGCAATTGACATTCCACAGTTTTATTTTGCATAAAGATCCGCAATCTAGTCATAATACATGATAGTCCAAAAAGTATTTTTAGTTAAAAATCATTGCTTAGTTTTTAATTAAGACAACTTATGCGAAAGTAGTTGTTCATCTTTAATTGATTTAAGAGATAAAGATAGGAACAGACTGGATATTAGAGATGATTAGGGGTACAAGGTAAACAAGCACAACTATCTTACCGATTACTGTAATTACCCAGTAAGATTTATTTAATGGAACAAAAGCTGAGGAGTTAAGATTTGCGGTGTTAAATTAGTTTTTCAATCTGTTTACATTTCACAGATCATAAACCAATTTAGCACACTAGTATATCTATCACCGCAGAAATGAAGCTTGGCGTCTGGAGAAACAGTTCTCTTATAAATTAAAGGTTATAGCTTGACCAAAAAATGTTGATGGTTCAAAGGTAGACGTTCGATTTTGCAGTTCGAAACTCGGCGCTTTGTGTTTGAAATCTATGACCTCTGCATGGAGGTCTGCGACTCGAAATTCGAAGCGTGCAGTTCCGGATCACAGATTTCGTATTCGGAGTTCTAAGTTTTGGATTCGAAATTCCACACTCCGCCACGCCGCCACCACGCTACACCGCGACGGAAATACAGTGAAGGCAAAATGCGGGTATGGAGCTCGACAACCGTAGTCATTGCGAAGGAAAATTCGCAAAAAGCGAGACAAACCAAAAACATCGTAATGATTCTTTCCGAGCTGTCTGCCAGCGAAGGAAATCGGATTTTCGGCGACATGTTCGCGCCGTCTTCGCCATCAAACAAAGTGCTCCAACGAGGTTCGAGCGTGAAAAGGACCGTGGAAAAAAAGAGGCGACAAGAGAAGTAAGGGTGAAACGAAACTTCGCGGGAAAGTAGACGACGAAACCTCCCCTTCGTATCGGCGTTGGCGGTCGGGGAATTATTTTAGACTTGTTAATGCAATTTCCTTAAAAGCTCGCGCGATACGTCAGCGCATAAATGCGCGTGCATTTACGTCACCATGGCCGTCGCACGTAAGAATGTTCCTACCGTCTTTTGTTTTATGCTTTGGTACCTGCTGAAACTACTACAATACAAGGAAAATACGTAGCATAAAAATATGGTCATAATACATGTAGTACATGTAATATTGACATGGTAATAATGATATTCGACATGGAATCTATTCTTTGAAAATATAACATACAGATCCATAGTCGACGTATTATCGAATTGTTTTTATAAATCTTGAAATATTCATTTATTTTATTTTACTTTTTTTTTGGTGGAAAAATCACCTAACGTCAGATTTTGGATTAGAAACGTAATGGAAAAGTATGAGGAAAAATTAACGAGTCCCACCAAATAAAAAAAAAGTGGAAACAATAAAATAAGCACAGACCTTAAAAACTAATCTAAACTGAATCGTTCTATGAACTAATCTAAACTGAATCGTTCTATGAGACGTTGCTGTCAAAGGAACTATGTATAGTTTGCTTATTCTGAAGTTAGACACTGAAACCGTAAAATAAATCGTAGTGCAAGGGGTTAATAAGACACTTAAGATTTTTTAATGCAATTTAATGCAAAGAAAAGATGTAGAAGACGTGTATAATTTTGTGTATCTTGCATTATTTCATATTACATTTCACATGATATATTTCTGCCCCTACATTTTTATGTCGAACAAACTTGTGCTAAATAACTAAAGGATAAACTATCCTCCTGTCTGTTTCTTTTTTGTTTCTGAAACTACTTTAACGCACGCGAATGTAATCAAAGTTTTTCGTTCTACAAGCGAGTCGGGAGAGAGTTAAAGAATACGAATAAATTCAAGTTTTCTCATCGATAAATACCAAAATTATGCGGAAGTCCAAGCAGTGGCAAAAGAACGGGGTGGATGCTGCAGACAAACGTGTGTCTGGGGACTTTGGAGGAATTAGGTGGTAAAAAAGGGTTGAAAAGTAAACGGTCGGTGCGCAGGGGAGAGAATTCAGAGGTAGATATAGAAGGAATCGAAGCTTAACAGGAATTCCCAGCAGTACGCGGATTTGCATGGCAAATGGGTAGTTAGTAAATATGATCATGGGATGCTCGGATTTTCTAATGCAATCATTACCCTATAAAGCCGCACATAAATGGCGAGCAACGAGTCGCAAAACAAATATTGCGACCATACAGCGAGTAAAATATCAAAATGAAAATTCATAAACCAAATTTTACATGTAGTAGATGAATGTTTATAAGTGAACTTCTAAAAAGAACAGTTAATTTTCAAAATAAGCTTTTTTTTAAACGTGTTTGTATGTTTATAATTTTCTACAAAAAGTCATCATGACATTCAGGAAAATGCACAAAACCGTTTTGTGTAAATGTTATTTGTACAGTTTTACTATTGAAAAAAGACATTTTCAATTTTGAGAATTTCTTCCTACTTTATCTTTTTCAAAATTAAACTTCTCAAAAAGTGAAGACGATGGGGAGAAAAACGGTTATCAAATTCGTATGCACCGTTAAAAAACATATAAGAATTAGTTAGTAACTAATTAAATGTTAATACTAATTGAATGTTCTTTCTTACAATGTGTGTTTGTTATCTCAGATTGAACAGTAAATATTGAAAGTCGAAACATTAATAATGAAAAGGATACCAATTATCAGGTTACTAATAAAACAATACTCGTAATGGAAATATAAAAATCTAATGTGACAAACATCTGCATATTGTAAAATTGTACAATCTCAAATTTCATTTAATAATGATATTACAAACTTACTTTAAATACTTATCAAGGTTGAAAAACATTTTTTTTCCAGACTAAACTATACTTCTTTCCTCGTGCATAACACGAAAGTGGTGTTCAACGGAACAAACTCCAATATGCCCAAAGCTGGATGTCATAGTCATCCAGGAAAGTTTCTATCAGTGGAAGCTAACTTTGACCACTCGGACAAATACATGCACACGAACTCGGAATTTCCTATAGGAACTGTGAGCTGGTAGTGTAAATTGTTAGGCATTGTACCCGTGGAGCTGTCGCAAATTGAGACAATTTCGGAATACTGCTGTCTTGTCCACGTTGAACCTAAACACGATTATTTCATCGTTCGTTGCGGAGTACAGTGGTAATAGGATAACATAACTAACACGATTCGCCAATACAATAAACTAAATTGTAACGACATTTCGAATATAGTTATTAACATATACGCTGCTAAATTAGAATGTAAGGACGATACTTGAAGCTACATATTTTTATTAGTGATTTGTCTTGAAAAAACAAACTATATTTATCATACTCTTACAGAATACAGAATACAGAATATACTAGTTTACAGAATCCCAACTCTCCCCCTCACCCCCTTTAAGGTGTCCCAAAAATGTTGTATTTCCTTAAAAGTGTGGTGATTCTTCAGCTTATTTGCAGTAATGTTTTCCTTTACGGAAATCTGTTCCGCGGATTTGTTAAGGACTTCTGAACGAAAAACAGGGACCAATCAAAGCATGGCTACAGCGAACGAATTCCGGCTCGACTAATAGCAACGCTAATGTCCGCTGTAGCCGAGCTCTGATTGGTTCGTGCTTTTCGTCGACAACTCATTTACAAAATAGCGGAGATCATTTCCGTAAAGGAAAAAATTATTTCAAATGAACTCAGGAATCACCCTTTTCAAGGAAGTACAACATTTTTGGGACATCCTCTATACAGGATCTTCTAAAAGCTCTGAAACGGTGAAATATTAAAAAACTGAAGCATTCTGGGAAAATTGCTTGTCACCAAAGTTTTAAGGTTTCAAAAGTTCTATTGAATGGTCATATCCGTTGAACTTTGAGCGGAGAGATCAAGGTCACGTTAATAGTAACATGTTTTTTTAGTGAACACTGATAGCAAGACTATCTTAGACAAAAACACTACGCGATGCCCTTCTTCTGATACAAAATTTTCTGAGTTATGAGCTTTCAGAGATGTACTGCCGCCTAGCATTGGCATTATTCAGGGTGTGAATGTGTATTTGACAGTTGTTACTACATTTCGTACGATATCAGTAGTAATAATAATGGGGGCAATTCTATTTTTTGTATCACGTATGCCGGGTGACATTAAACAAATTCTGAGTACAGAATAATTGAACATTTTATATGAATTCAATTATTGTATATTAAAACGCAAAAGTTTTATGAATAGTGCCATCGATTGGCAGCATTACTTCCATTTAATATAAATAATACGGGTAGTAAAACTTTCCACGGAGCAAACGATTTTTTCTTTTAGTAAAATTAACGCAAACCATAAGGTCAAAAATAAATTAGCCAGTTAGAATAAGTGTGAACAATTTATTGCAGTTTATTAGCTTTTTCTACGGTGCGTAAAAATACTACAAAATGCATCCCACATTAAAGATTTGGCACGTTACCCAGTTACTATAGAAACGGCCTACAGCAGTACTACAGGAAGAGTATACAGGGTGTCCAAAAAATGTTGGACTTCCTTAAAAGGAGAGGTTCCTGGAATCATTTGAAGTAACTTTTTCCTTTGCGAAAGTGTTCTCCGTGGCTTTGTTAAGGAATTATTAACGAAAAATGCGGACCAATCACAGCACGGTTACAGCGGACGGATTCCGGCTCGCCGAATACCAACGTCGTGCTCAGTGGGATCCGTCGCCGAGTCGGAATACCTCCGATGTAGCCGCGTTCTGATTGGTCCATGTTTTTTCTTTAATAATTCCTGAACAAAGCCGCGGAGAACATTTTCACAAAGGAAAAAGTTACTTCAAATGACCCCAGTAACCTCACCTTTCAATGAAGTACAACATTTTTGGTACACCCTGTATGTACACCGAAAATTGTCTACATTTTGCCCCACAACTCCTCCTTTTAAATATATGACAGACGTCGCCAAGTTTAAAATTCGCAATACAGCTTTTTAAAAAAAAGATTACTATTTACCTAAATATTTACCTATTGAAACAATTACTAGTAATTATTAGTATTAAATCAAGGTTTGACTACTATTAAATCATCAGGTTTTAATTTTCAATTTGCTCTGAAGTAGAGAAAATAATAATTAATCGAGTCAGGCAAAATTTTATAAAAAAATTAATTAATGTCTTTACTGAAAACTGAAATCTATATCATAAAATTTTCGTCATGTGATTAAAACATTCTTCATCTGAATAAAAATTCTTCAAAATATTTGTTCTCAATATTTTAACATATCAACGAAAACTGTAATTGTAATCTTTATTTCCTTTCACATCGATTTTTATTAATTACTTTCTTTACGTTGAAGATGAAATCTCCAACATTAAATCATTCTGTCCACATAATTGCTAAAACATTGTTAAACAATATATCTGTTTAATTAATTAATAGTCATTTGCATCGATCCTCATTTACAATAATTGTTACAAGCTGTCGAAAATAAATTTTTATCATAATAAGAAACGTTTTTACATTAAAGTAACAATTTACACATACAGAGTGTCCTAGTTTTTTCGACCAAACTTTGTCATCGTGTTCTACACGCAAAAGTAAGAAAAAATGTTATATGAACATATGCTCTTAAATGTTTTATTAAGGAGTTATAACAAATAATATAAAATGATAATGAGCTGGCATTTCGTCGACATAGCGTACGAACGTATTCTGGATATCTCTATTTGTGTTTACTTAAACTCTAATGTTTACTTGCTGTAGTAGTTGATATCGATATTTTTTATTAACGTTTTATTAACGATTGAACATCTCAAAATGACGTCTGTTATTACGAATACAGGATTGGCATCTAACAAAAATTGATCGCATTAATAATTTCTTCTTCATTTTCTCTAATCGCAGCAAATGCGTCTGTAATCCTCCGTACTAACTGCTCATGAGTGTCAATTTGTGCTTCATAAACTTTTGTTAGTTAATTATAAACATTTAAGAGCTTATGTTCATATAACATTTTTTTCTTACTTTTGCGTGTAGAACATGCTGGCAAAGTTTGGCTGGAAAAATCTGGGACACCCTGTATAGGTATATCGTGTTACGTGAAACGTATACCATGATCTGGTTTAACAAAACGCCCGTAAGCAGGTACACATCCAATTAAAGTGTAAGTTTAACGCGGTAGGGAGTTGCGTAGGAAAACTTTATTGGAATAGTCAGATCTCTGAATTCCGTATTAATTTTCATTCCAGTCTAGTGAATTTGCTCAAACAGGTTTGGTTTGGCGTGGAAGAAAAAATACCGTTCCATTGGCATGCTAATTATTGATGCTATTAAAGTAATCGCCAATTTGAATGAAAGTGTGGCGGACTTTTAACGTGACAAAGGTTTTATTTTTGAGCATAAAATTTTACAATTCCCAGGGCGTATCGCATGAACCGAGCTCGGGTGCAAGTAATAAAATTGACGATTGCCATTTTTCGGTCGGTGTGGACGGAGTACTGGCTATTTATTCGGTTTTCGGAAAAGGACTTTCCCTCCGCGTCATTGAAACACTGAAATTTTGTTTGCCCCTGTTTTCGGACAATTTCAACTCGTTCATAAGAACGAAACGGCAAAAACCGTTAGACCGCCATTTTAGACACACAAATCGAAGAAACCGACCAAATCTCGTTTAAATATTTCGGATTTCAACAAAATTCAGCTTTCATTGAATTGCGTATATGTTATCTCCGCTTTTTGTATTACAATGTTTTTTCTGGCTTATTTTATGCTGCTTTGTTATCATTCAGCAAAATTGGTTGTCATGCACATAAAAATCAAGGCTTTCCAGGTTGAAGTCAGTCATGTCTTCAACAATCTTATTGTTGGTGTTCAAATGATCGTAAAAATGTAAACAATCTGCTGGAATGAGATGCATTATTTGTTGTAAAATTTTAAGTTTTGTCTCTAATATAGTTGGACATTTGGCTAGAAATTTGGTACGTAAATGCGGAAAAGTATACAAGATATTATGAGATAATCAAAAAGGAACTACTGCTTTGTAGTTTTAATAATTTTATGATGTAATATTTAATCTATGGGTTTGAAATTTTTCACACAATGAAGATAATAAAATTTTGAGACCGGTACTATGTTTAATTAATTTTTTTCAATTTAGAGGGTTGTTAGAGTTCTGTATAATAGGGCCCAATTCCACATTCGATTCAACTCTCTCGTAACACGCAGAAATAATGGTAACAATTTATTCATCATACGGTTTTGCATAATGGCACGATTTAATAGACTTTGACAACCGTCGTATAACCTTCCCCATTCACCTACTTTGTATTACTTTAAAGTTTCATTTAATACGATTTCGTATTCTCGAAAACATTCGAGAAAACGTATTTTATTGAGGCATTTGAAATTTTTATGGTAATTTCTTCATAAAAATTCAGATTCTTAAAATTTTCATTGCATCTTGTTAATAACATTTACATTTCTTCAGGGTCTGGTAGAATTAGTTTCCTTAAAGTTTGTTAGAAATTTCTTTTAATCACAGAATAATAATATTTTGTTACTACCATATCAATATGAAATTTTAATTGTGCCATCCATACTTACGTGAATAGAACACTGAATGTCATTGTCATTATTAAAATTTACGAATACTACGTGATCGCGTGAGCTCCAATTGTATGAAATAAATTTGGAACACGAATACCCTATACACTTATTTATATATACGAACATTGTTTTACGAATATTTAGTTTTTAGTGGTTACCTAAAATAGATTATAATCTCCTTTGTCGTCGACGGACAGAAGGACTGAAATAAAAAATTCTCTTCGTGAGATTCATTATTAAGTTGTACCTATTCGAAGGTAGAATTGACACGAAGATTGTAATTTGAATTCCTTAAGTTCCACGTCTCTCTCTCTCTCTCTCTCTCTCTCTCTCTCTCTCTTTCTAAACCAATAAACGAGGGATTACAACTTCATAATGGAAAAACTTTCCAGTTGTAAGTAGACAGTTTATTTTCGCAAAATCAATAAACGTGACTTCTATTTTTCCTCAAGTGAACAGTGATAAATCGGTTCGTCGAGACTAATTAGACTGTTACGTTTATTTTATAAGTTAATTTACATGAGAAAATATTCAAAACAAAGCTCCAATCAAGAGTTTATTCGTACGTATAATACAAAGTTGATAACGTAACCACAGTAATATAAGTGAGAAATATCAAATTTTTTAGGGATACGAAAATATTTTCCAGCTCCAAAGTATTTACACAATTTGATTTTTTTTTTATGGAAATGTCTTCATACGTATATGTACTATATTCTAATAAACAACACACAGTATACAGGGTATTGAAAAAAACCATTTAATATTTATATGGTACATAGATATTTATACGGTACACTACCCTCAATAAAAAAGCCTTAGTAAACATAGATCGAAAGGTCAACCATTTCTGAGATATAAACATTTTTGTTTGTTAACATCATGATTCATTTACTACTGGCCTTTCAATATTTACTAATAAGATCCACAATCGCTGATGCACAACTAACTGATTCCGGATAAAATCTACTGTTGAAACATGAATGAGGACGTGCAGACCGCGGTTTATGAACCACTATTTATTAAAAAGCATCACATAAGATGCTGCAAGAAAACAAAAATGTTCATATCTCAGTAACGGTTGATCTTTTGACGTATGCTTACTAAAGCTTTTTTACTCAGGACAGTGTGTTCAATATAGGATATAAATATTGAATGGTTCTTTATGAACACCCTGTATACTTTTTTTGTATAATAAAGGTACAGCTCTGCATAGTGATACACTGTATTCGCGCATTCTGCATTTAGTGTGTAAATAACAATGGCGAATAGGACTTGTATCATGTAGCTGATTAAAACACGATCAAGAATGTTCTAGCGAAAGAGTTTGTGAAATGTTCTATGCGTGCAGTCAACAAGAAGAGAAGATAGATGTAGATACCTAATTGTGTAAAACATGTATAAAACAAGGCTTGGCCAGTATTTCCACATGGCGTAGGATAATGGATTCCACTAGTTTCATTATACTGATTTATTAACATAATTGGTAAGTGCACAGAATAATTACGTATTTCTGCCTTGGCTACTGAAACGAGAACGGACCCGTGCAGTGCGTCGTCAACAGCGTTACAAGCAGTGTCGCCAGATCAAGACTTTTCTCCCACTCTAACTTACCCCCTCTACAACACCATTCCCCTATTCCCCAGCTGCGAGCATCCCCACGCTTCCACCACGGGCCGGTCACGTGACGTGAACCGCGCACCCAATTCGCGTTGCGTCTGCGTCTGCGACGTGACTAACCCGGTAATGGCAGAGAGAGGATAACTGTATTCCCCTCAATTTCCCCGGTATAGCGACAATGCGTGTCACTGATGTGTGTCTCGTGCAGAGATTTGCGAGAGGGGAATCTGATGGTGGAGGGAGAAGTGTACAGACTGTACGTTGGTCGTGACAATAAAATCTCAAATATTTTTCATTTTTTCCCATTTTTCGTGGAAATCGTCCATTGTGTGTCGCGGCTCGGCGTCCGAATCTCGGATTCACATGTATAGGATTGATTCCTATGTTCAGGCCCATTCCCATATTCAGGGGCATACTAATAAGCAATTCTACAATATAGGAATTTGAAAAAATTACGTAAATTTCATATATTTTGTATGATAAAAAATGACGGATATAAATCTCAGAACTTTCAGCTTGTGGTGAAATATGGTGGTGTTTCTTATATCTGTACGGGGATGCATAAATGTTGCAGGGCAAGGCGAATTCTGTGTTAATATTTTAAAAATTCATGTTTACTGTAATATAGTAAAAAAATGTGAATCGACGATATTTATGCAATAATGCAAAAAAATTTTTCGGAGATCACTTACAATACAAGAAATCACTAGATGCGATGAAGTACGGAAATTTCCAAAATGGTATACGATATATTTCTTTTATAGAAGATATTTAGATTATTTGTACAGTTAATAACAGTCTGACAACTTTGCGAATGCTTATCAAGCATGATTAACAACCTTTGATGAATTTCTATTCATATTTACAGAGGACAAACTAATTACAATATGAACAATATGTTTGTTTTACAAATATTGTATAATGATCGCAATTATAGTACAACGTTTCAGCATAAATTGGTGAGTACTTCTACATTTCAAACTAGATTTCAAATTAAATTGGTTTTTATTCAATAACATACTTGAGATTTAATATTTCATTGAAAACGATTCCATTTGGCTTCATCATTAAAAGCTATGTATGTATTGACTTCAATGCTCTCTTATTATCCTTATATTCTCCTTTATAAATAATAATGGCTCCGTATTTTTCTAGAAATGAATTGATTATTAGCTTAGATTTTGTTTCCAAAGCTGTCTGCAGTTTCTACATGTTTACTAGTCTGTAACGAGCATTAACAGCATTAACGTAATTAATTATTTCATAAAATTTCGAAATTACAGGTTTCTTACAAATACTTCTACCATTTAGATATATTTAGGATTTGATCGATCTGGTGGTACAGGCCGCAAGGACATGAATCGAGAAAAAAATTAAACCGAAAAAAGTATTTTTTTTTTCTTTTAAAGTTTCGTTTTCGAGATCTGAATCGGCTGGTGCGTCTGCTCATGACCGACCAATTCTACTTCTTGCAAATACTAGAGCACGCGAACCCAACGGACCTACAAACTAATTTTTTTCGAAAACAAAATCTTAAACGAAAGAGCATTATATTTTTTCCGACTTAATTTTTTAAGCAGATTCACCTCCTTGCGGCTTGTGCTTTTTGTGATCGGGCACACCCTGTGTGTAAAGGGTAAAATTAAACGCTGTTTTATCGTATCAGTTTTTAAAATTGTGCACTCATGTTAGACAACTAGTTTCTTTTCTATTAGTATAATATCATATTAGTAAGAATAAAGTAAAGTAAATATTATACCAGTCTGTGTTTCGCAAATCACGTGGAGAATATCTTTATAAAATCAGTTTTTTATGTGATTACTGATTCGATGAATTATTCCATGATCGTAAATCACAGAATATCGAGGGCACATAAAACCGATGTTTCCGGCAGCAAGAAATGTTTCGTGAAATGCATTATTCGCTCCGAGCGACTTGACGTGTACTGTAATAGATTTACGTGTCATGCAAATGGCGTTGCAAATGTCAGGATTGAAAAATCTAACGTGTCAAACACATTTTTTGATAATGGAATTAACCATAAATGACATTTATCTTCACAAGACTTAATGAATGTAGTATCCTGTTAATTGTATGACTTTAATATTAATTAATTTTAATAATCAGGAATCGATTAATCTATTCCATGGATAACCATTACTATTGAAACTATCGATGTAAACAAAAAAACAGAAGATTTAAATATTTTGTGTGATCGTTTTTTTTTTATATGACCTTTCTATTATGCAAAGTTCACAATATTTTCTTTTTTTAGTATATGTATATGATATTCAAATGGTATCGCAGAAACGTATATGAAAACATTAAGATTACATTTGCAGATGGAAGAAATACAGTGGATGTAGAAAGTATTCGTACACCAATAAATTTGACACAAAAGTTCGTAAAACTGTTGTTTACTAATTATTTGCAGAAAAAAATGATTTACTTGCATAACTTACAAAATTAACAACCAAAAAACACAAAATCGACAGAAATACTAAAATATTATTATTAATTTGCATAATCAATGTAAAAGTTTGGTAGAGATTTCACGCATTGTAAGTAGAATTCGATCTACGATACAAAGCATAATTGATAGGTACGGACTTCGAAAAACACTGAAAAATAACGCAAGAAGTGGACGTCCAAGGAAATTTAATGATCATACTGGCCGAGTTATTATTCGAATGGCAAATCAAAATCCAAAAATAAGTGCAATCATAATAGTTGAACACCTTAAAAATAATTTAAATACGCATATATCTGTTAGTGCTGTGCGTAGTTTTTTACGAAATCAAGGATATCATGGTTGGGTAGCACGTAGAAAATATTTCGTAAGCGAAACGAATAGAAAGAAAATATTACTATTCGCAAATAATAATGTCACTAAGCCAATGGAGTACTGGAATAGAGTGATTTTCACAGATGAAAGCAAATTCAACATTTTTGGATCAGATGGACACTGTACTGTTTGGAGAAAAAAAAAAATACAGAATTGAATCCAGAAAACTTACGGCCTACAGTGAAACACGGTGGAGGTTCAGTAACTGTTTGGGGCTGAATGAGTGCAGCTGGTGTTGGCACGTTGCAATTTATCGACGGAATAATGAACCACAGGGTTTATATTGACATTTTAAAGTGCAATCTTCTTTTCAGTGCAGAAAAAATGGGCATTAAAGATAATTTCGTTTTCATGCAAGATAATGATCCCAAGCACACTGCGTACAATACCAGAATGTGGATACTAAATAATACCCGGCGTATCTAAAAACTCCTCCGCAATCTCCCCACATCAACCCCATAGAACACTTGTGGGATTACCTGGATCGTCAGATCAGAAAACATGAAATTTGCTCAAAAGAAGACCTAAAAAATGCTCTCATAGAGGAGTGGAATAAAATTCCGCCACACGTAACATTGAATTTAGTTAATTCGATGCCAAAAAGGATTGCAGCAATTATAAACTCAAAAGGATATCCTACAAAGTATTCCTTTCCAAGTAATCCTTTTCTATAATTTTCTAATGTTAAATTAATTTAAATTGCGTTTTTTTCGTCAATTTCTGAAAACTTAGTTATTGCTTGTGTATTTCTGTCGATTTTGTGTTTTTTCCTGTTAATTTTGTAAGTTATACAAGTAAATCATTTTTTTCTGCATTGCATCTATTCTATAGATGCCCTAGAATATGTTAATACTCATTGTTTATAAAAAATAATTAGTAAACAACAATTTTACGAACTTTTCTGTCAAATTTATTGGTGTACGAATACTTTCTACACCCACTGTATGTATCATAAACCTTCTCACGAAAAGTGTTTTAGGCGCTGCATTCTTAATACATTACTTTCCGGAAGTCCACTTATATAGTTCTTAATTATTTTGTTACATAAATATATATGTATATATATGTAAAGGTATAAAATATTTCATCAAATAATAATCCAAAAAGACTTGAAAAGATTAAAAATGGACTACAAATTAGAAATTTTTAAAAACGATTTGAAATTCTTTTGTAGATAACATGTTAAAAAATTAATATATTTCAAGTTAGTGGATAGCATTCATATGGGTTTGTTACGTTTTATTTATTTTTGCTTTGTTACACTGCATTTCTTGAACAAGATTGGAAAAAATACAATGAATGGTGCACATGGTAAACACTAGAAAAAAACTGAAGAGGAGCTAGTTGTAGTATATTTTACTAGCAATATGATAGCGTATCTCAACTTTTTGTATTTTTAATATTTTTCTAGAAACAAAGGTGTCCTGAATTTTTTTTAAATGGAATGATACATATTTGTTTACGCCACATGAAGAGTTCAAGCATGTAATATACTATGGTCTTCAGGGTCATACAAGGGCAAAAATAAAGGAAATAGATTTAACACTTCGTAGTATTGTATTTACTACTATGTATGTTGTAGTGAGAAGGCTACATCTAGTGTTCAATCTGATCTCCATTAGCAAGAATGCATTTCTGAGTTTTAATGACTACATTCCTGGTAGTTTCTGCCAATGTTGCACTAGATATGGATGCACAGGCTTCTTTAATCGTAGTTTGCAAGTCGTCTAAATTTCTCGGTGGTGTAGTGTAAAGTATATCTTTAATATGTCCTCACAAAAAAATCTAGTGGTGACAAATCGGGGGTCTTGCCGGCCATTTTATGGGTCCGTATATTCCGATCCATTTATCGTTAAACATATTATGTAAAAAATGATTTTGACTCTACTACAGATCCTGTTTCATTGAAACGTTTATTAAGATGGAGAAACTGAATTTCACTAGGTTGTAATTTCTGTGGATCTCTTTCTTCGTACACTAGTTTACTTTGTCTCTTATTTTTATTACACTTGTAAAAAGTACTTAACATATCCACTATTTCCTGCGTAGAATAACGATACATAATGATAACGTATTGTTCCGTCGCAAGGAACGATTCAAGTCGTGCTTGCCTTCGGACAATTATTATTATTATTATTATACAAAACGCTCTCGCGATCGAAAATAACGATCAGACACGAGACGAACCCACGCGTCTAAGGCAGGGCCTACTAGATCAGCGTTACAGACGAGTCCTCTGGCAGGTCTAGGACGAAACGCGCTTCCGACAAAATTTTTATTTGAAACGGCTGTCCAAAATTAATTTGACGGACATTAATCGTCGGTGGTATCGGGAGTGACGCGTCTGCGTTTCACTTCTAAAACCCGCAACCGAACACGTATGGTTTGGTTGGTTGTATCGCACAACTGTACTGAAACTAAAAGAATAAGCTTATAATAAGCTTATAAATAAGCTTATAAAGCCGAACTTGGTTTAAATAAAACATATTGTCGTGTATTATGTATATTCAGATATATTTTCGATATTCCAAAATATTCGGTGTGTTCTGAATGCATTACTAAATTGTAGACATTTCCAATATTGTGTATTATTTTTTCATTCTGTGTAGTTCAAAAATAATTTACATTTCATTACACATTCCCGGGGTAATGGAACATTCTATGTATGTATGTCAACTCTTCTTCAATTTTTACTTTCATTTTAATATTACACCGGAAACATAATATTTATCTAATGTTTATATATAATATTTATCTGGAAATCCAGAATATCTCAGAAACTGTCGATGATACTAAAAAATGTTCCAGATATCTTTTTTTCTATGTGGATCCCTAGAAGTCATATGAAGGTCAACTTTGTTTTTTTAAATTTACTCGACGCTACTCGTTATTCCCTACATAAAAGAACAAATCACTTATGGCGAAAGATCATTAGTTTAGAAAATGTTTTGATTTTAACCCTTAACGGACCAATGCCGCCATATAAGCGACATGGCACTTTTACTTACTGGGTCCAATGTCGCGTATATGGCGGCAAAAATAAAAAGAATATAAATAAAATATAAATAAAATATAAATTAAACAAATAAAATCGATCTTCATATTATCTCTACGCGTCCACATTGAAAAAAGATGCTTACATTGGAAGCGTTCTCCCTGACTAAGGTTGGCAATCCCGCGCTACTTTCAATCCTGCGGGACTAAGAATTTAGTTCTTCAATGTAATATGTATTTAATAAAGAAACTTAATGAGATAGTCATATGTAATCATAGTAATCAAAATGAATTAAGAAAATTTAAATCTACATAAATTTCAATTAAAATATGTCTTTTGGAAAACAAACTATAATTGAAATATTTACTAATATTATACAGGGTGTTCCGCGACAGGCGTAAGGCACGTGAAAGTGTAACTGCTGATGTGATTCTAAACAATTTTTTACTTCACTTAACTTTCTTAACTTAGTTAATAATTCAAAAACGATTAATATTAATTGCTCGGGTGAATTGGGAGAATTTTTTGCCTTTACCGAAATGTTGGTTAAGGCTCCGCTTTTAAATTATTAACGAAGTTAAGGGAGTTAGGTAAAGGAAAATATTGTTTAGAACAAACTGTAGCGACCCGACGGCTACCACGCCCCGGGAAAAAACCTGGTTCGGTTATATGACCGGAATTACCCCGAGGGTTCTTCCTAGGCCCATTACGAACCAGACGAGGATGGGCCTACCAGACATCTGGCAACCAGACTCGCCTGGTCCGATATTGTCTCGCCGATAAATGGCCTTGGTTCGCGACGGGTCCAGCTATCCCAGGCATACATACATCCATACCTGATAGCTGGCCCCGTACGGCCGAGAAATTTCCCGCGGACGTTTCCGCATCTTGAGGAGTTTTCCGGTGACGACCTTCGTCTCCCCTCCAGGAGACCCGTTGTCCCTTGGTAGAGCACAAAATAAAAAGTCCTCCGTAGGCGTCGGAGGGCCTCATTGCCATTACTGTGACTGGGTCGTTACTGTCGCCGAATACGATCCCGCTACCTCGCGTCTCGCTAGTCCGCGCTCGACATTTGTATATTCCGCGAGCTCTAAATAAAGTCTGCCTTTGCAAATCCGAAAGTGGATAGACTTAACATTTAGGTTACAAAACAAAATTTTAATTTATAGAACTTAGAAAATAAGATTTTAAAAAGCAAAGACCATTAATTGTTGTATCTTCTAGACTGTTAGGATAAGTCGAATAGTTAGTAGATATTAGTAAGCCATACGTAAATATTTCCCCTTTTTGCCGATGCTCTCAAAAGAACTCATCTCACTTTTCTCGATATCTTCTAACAATTTATTTGACTCAGCTTCTTCGAAACAATTTTCTTGCAGTTGCAATTCTAATACTTCTTGCAAGGATATACTAGACTGTACTAGACTGATTTTTTATCTTTTTGCGTATTACGTTTTTTTTTTGCATTTCAAATGTATTATGTCTTACATTTTTACATTTATGTTCATATTTATTCGGATTTTGCAAATTTTTCCACAAGTCCGTGCGACGGTGTCCTATCCTTTTACGAAGTGCCGTGGCTAAATCAGTGCTGAGAAGAGTACACTGTTTATCCTATTTTCTCAAAATAAATTTAAAAGCTGTTTCTGCGGTGATCAGAACTGAATCTCTTCTGCAGATTACTTCAAGTCCCACCTTAACTGGTTTCAGACATAACTCTAAGTCATTTATTTTAGACCGCTCTTCATCGGTGAAATATATTTCCGACTCGATGCCGATTAAAGCATTGCTTATGTATAATCCTAAATTGTGAGTGTTCCACCATATTCAGTAAACTGTTCCAACGAGTCATACAATCTAAAATTAATTCTTGCTTTTTGCCTTGTTCTTCTTGCACATATGTTTGTGAATAAATATTTTGTTGATGATTCGTTAAAAATCTTCAGAGCCTTTTTCACTTTCGCAATAAGGTCTTTATAATTTGTAACCACTTGTGCAGATGAAAATCTTGAAGTTACTAATAAAGAAGCTTCTTCATCTACATCTTCGTTGTTTTCATCGTCAATGTTGGGCATATTGAATTATAAGCGTGTTTCTTCTAATGACTCTTGCTCCGAATTTTTGTTTGTATAAAACGTCAATAAAAGCAAGTTGCATACCGTGTGCATAACAGAGTTGTTGATAGCAAGGTATAAGTCTACCAACTTTTACCATCACACTCGTTCCATCTGCTGCTACACTAATAATGTCGTCTTTAATGTTTAATTTGAAGTTTTTTAGACGTTTCTCGGTCATGTTGACACAATGCGCTGCCGTATGTAAACCATCGATTCGAACAATACCGAGATTAAAATATTTATTTTGGTAATGTTCATTTATACTTAAGTATATCCTAGTTTATCGAGATGTTCATTCATCAAATGTTAAAAAAAAATTTCGGTTTTGATCCGGAAGTTTAGTGAATTCTGTTACCATATCCGTTTTTACAGAATCTGCAAACGTAAGAATTATGGCTCTTATCGTATTAGAAGATGTTGGATGTTTAAAACCATATTTTATAAACAAATTTCTTAAGTCTACAGATTATCAGAGAACGTTAAATGTCACAAACGATTCGTGATACCATTTTTCCATAGAATTTTCTTTAACGAAACAGCTGTCAATTGCTTTGGCCCTTTTTGTTGATATAATATTTTGACAATTATCGACAATTTGTGGTTGGAGTAGTGTTTGTGATTCGTTACATAAATTTGCAGGTTTTTTTATTTCAATGCAATATTTGCTTCTTAAGTGTGTCACCAATCCTGTTATTGATCGTTGACTTATTTTTAAGATCGCACAATGCTTCAAGCATTTGGCACTTTCAATAGTATCACTTTTCACAAAATAATTGCAAAGAGTTTTACTGGTGTATTTTTTTCATTATCATACAACAATTCTTTACTGGACATTGTAGTTGCACAATACGAAATAATACATCGACAAACAGTCACGTTTCACGGCAACGGAAAATGTGAAGAACAGAGTCGTGAAAAAAATACAACAGTGATTTAGTACTTTTATGTAGGGAATAACGAGTAGCACCGAGTAAATTTAAAAAAACAAAGTTGACCTTCATATAACTTCTACGGATCCACATAGAAAAAAAGATATCTGGAACATTTTTTAGTATTATCAACAATTTCTGATATATTCTGGATTTCCAGATGAATGGGACACCCTGTACATATAAATACGTGCAATTGTATGTAGATACCTATTGTAAGAATGTAGTTGCGGAACGTCCGGATGTGTGTGCGCGTGTGCGTGCGTGTGTGGGTATCTAGAATCTAGAATTCTAGAATCTAGAATCATCATTTTTAATTTCCAAATCGGCAATGCTTCAAAGTGACATCAAATCAAAAGTAGCATCAAAATGAAGAATATTATTTTTACTTCTTATTTAACGTTTACAACCTTAATACCAGTTCTATTTGAAATGCTCACAGCAACAAACGGTCAGCTCGATTTAGATATGACTGCTCACTCAGATTTTCTAATCATTCGGAGCAACAAACAGTCAGACTGTAAACATTCCGAAATTTGTGCGTTATTCAACATTCGCGCCAAGTAAAGATAGTCATACGAGTACAGGACACAGAAGCGATCGGTATGTTTCCGTGAAAAATGGAAAACGACAGTGAATGTGTTGATAACAGAATCAAAGTAAGAAAAAGAAAAGAAATCCAAATAAATTAAAGAAAGAAAGCATTTTTAGAAGGACAAAGTCATACTACTGTGCGTAATAAAAAAAACCAGCAAGGCAAATCGGCGATTCTTGTGAATAGAAACAACAATGTTTTAGTAAATTTACAAATGAAGAGAGACTGAAGATCTTTAAACATTTTCATGCCTTCGAAAATAAAGTCGCTCAAGATACGTACATTGTAGGTCTTATACAAGCGAAAAATGTCGAGTAAGTGTAATGACAACTGTATTTTCACAAGTTATGTACTATTTTTCCTTGACTAATTTTATTAATCTTATTTCAATAGTCGAGATAATGATGAAAATGATAAAAGCGAGCGTCCAGAAGAAATCGATAAGATTTGTATTGAAATTTCTTCCAAACGAAGAAATTATTTTTTTCTATATAAGATAAAATTTGTCGACAAATATTGTTTATTTAAAAACGTATTAAAATGTATTGAGTAGTATTACTACATAACTTTTTGCAAGTTAGTCACGTGACATTGTGACGCAGGCAGAACGGCGTCACGTGACCGGGAAGCATTTCCTGATCTGGCGACTACACCTCTCGATGCGTTCTAACGTTTATTCGTTTCCGCTCGGAAACCACATGTAGAATTATTACCGATTAAAGTCACTCTAGAGACAGAATCACTGCGACTATTATTTATACACTTATTTCCTACACTTTGATCCGTACCAAGCCGGTTAGTCGTAAATATGTGCATTAATTTTGTATAACGAAATGAAGAGCGGTAACTAATTTCGTAGCCGAGTATGGATGACCAGGTAGGTCGCTGTTCGAGGTTTAATTGGCTTTACTTTGTGAATTGACTCGTTAATAGCTATAGCGGAAAGAAGTGGAGTTCTCTAACTACAAATTCCCAGTAACCGGATTTACCTCGGTCCAAAAAACTTGGATTGGCCGAACAAAACAATTTGATGGAATGGTTGCTGCTGTCCACTTATTATTGCTCCGTTGTAAAATCTAGCAAACACGACTAGTCAACTATTCTGACACGTATTCAATTTAGATTTTTATCAACGAATAAAAAACTATAGTTTGATTAAGCTATTTTTATTAAATAATTGTGCAAAATAATTTGCTGGAAAAATAGCTTCATTGACAATTCTCTTAACTTCACACGTACAGTATGACAACGTTACCTATCGCAACGTTGTAATTTAAAAATTTTGAACAACTGAAATAACACAAAACTTATTGAAAAATATTTGAAAAAGAGATGAAAAACAAATTAATGAAGACTTCGGTCCATTATTTCATAATTGTCAGTTTATTCTCACTAGAAAGGAAAGAATCATTCTTTACCAAACAAGCGAACGGTTATTTTTGCGCGGTAGGGTATATGTAATTAACCGACGAGTTATAACTAATGCAATGCTTTTGTTGACGATCGCCGAATAATGTCAACTTTTAGTCAATTATTTTACCACGGCTTCATATTATACAAAGACCCAGTTGAGCATCGACCATTCATCCTCTGACCTGCGTGGCTCTCATTTACTTGCCAAAAAGAAATCGCAGTTTCAAAAATTCGTATAAAACGACGCCGATAAATGCGTTAGCAGATTTACTCAAACTTTTACAAATATCCGGCCAAATATGCGGCCTTTTGCAAATATTTTCCTGCATAGATTGACGTATACAGTCTTTACTCGATATATGTCCCAAATATCTAGTTGATAAAAGTCCTGGAACTATCTCCTCTGCCGCGAGTTATACCCCGTGAGGGGCCCTAAAGCTCGAATGGCCTCGGTCGCCGAGGAGTGTGACGTTATACGGGTCGGCTATATCGGTGTGAGAACAGGAAACCACTACTAATCCAATGACAAAAATTCTTTATTTTTCATTATATTTTATGGGACTTTCACCAATATATTCGTAGAATATTTTTTTATTAAAATGATACCAAACACGGTACAATTTGAATTATATTTACACTAATTTTCCGTTAATATAATTGTAATGTGGAGTAACTTTCGTCGTCCATTACACAAGTAAATGTCATCGGAATGGCATCACATTTGGTATCATGTTCATTAAAAAATGTCACGAATATGTTGATGAAAGTCCCATAAAAATATAATGAAAAATATGAAGTTCTAGAGTTACGCTGTCCTTTTCAACGTTCGGTACTGCATCAAAGAATAGTAGGATCTCGTCAGCAGCATTTCCCCGCTGTGACTTGTTAGTCAGATAACGTGTAGGAAACACGAATTAGGACGTGTTTGCATACCACGGCAAACTGTAAATGGTGGTGACTATCGCTGTCCTTTCTTTTGATCTTTACGCAAAATAGAAGCTTGTCAAGACCATTGTATGGAACAAAATTGAATTGAAAATATATTCCTTCTTTTGATAACTTCAATAAGTTGAAAATAATATAATTACATGCTTAAATTCATTTAATTTTACAATTTTGCATTTGTCCTATTCATTTTTGTCATGAACGCATATAATCTGCAATCCAGGTAGTATAAATAATTATAATATTATATTACTTTATAATACAATAGTTAGAGGGAATTAGACAACTAATCTCATTAGTAGACTGCGGATCTTCGTGCAAAATAAAAATGTTTTGCATCATTTGGCAGAAAGAGAATCTAAATGGACTTTTTTTTCTTCTGTAATGATTGTAGAAAATCAAAAACAGTGTATGGATTTTGTTAAATTTATTTATTGTGTTTACAGTTTTAAGTTTTACTGTGTCCTTTTCGTCAGAAGTGCATAAAATTTGCAGTCTACTCATTAGTCAACTAACCATTAGGTCTCTCCTATTAGGAAAGTCCTGTCTTCGATCATCAAGTGTCCTATACCATTTATGCACGATCCTCTAACAACTGTTCTGTTATGATCGTATGGAGTTTTCTGGAATTCGGTCAGGAGATATCCTCTCAAAATCGTAGTGCTTGTTAAATTGTGCCATTTGACGTCACTTTAAAAATCGCGCAAAATATGGCTAACAACAAGAACGCGAGACAGTAGTCGAGAACGTCCGCAGAGTCTGTTTTCCGTTAAAAATTGCAAATAAATTGTGTCACAGAATCAAGTGTTTACCTTTCTGTCTCGTTGGATTGACTATTTACATACTCCGTTGTTTCTTCATTACGCATGACTCAATACGACAGTTGAAACATTTCTCAGAGCTTTTGTTAGTCGCCGTTTATACCTTGGATAGTTATTCCGAAAGCAATTAGAACAGAGAGACCTGTTATTCAACTACATAAACAATTTTTAAACAAGTAAAAATAATAAATATTTCACGAATTACATATTTTTTGGGGAGGTATGCTTTGAAAAACAGGTATTAACTGTTGCCACGATTTCAGTCCTTTTGCTGACTGAAAACAAAAAATTAGGAAGCATATTAATCAGTATGAATATGGCTATGGTGGGAATCAAACTGAATTAAAAATTTGAATTATTTACAAAATAGTGGCATTTTGAATTGAAATGATTGATTTTTTAAATATTTTCATATCATTTTCCACACATATTCTAAAATACTTATAGACTATAAAAGTGCAAGAAAACCGATTTTGTGAAAATGGAAAGTTAGATACCTCCTTAAGTAAAAACGATACTTAAGACTAAAAGATGATACATAAGCAACGTACTATTTGAAAATTGGACAAAATAATTAAAACTGTATCTTCCATAAGGAAGCAAAGTTAATTACTTTTTATCGGACATAATATTTCTGCACTTTAAATCAGCTTACATTTTCTTTATCTCTAAAGTGAATATTCCTAAAGCCACAATTTTAATACGCTAAAAAATGCATTTGGTGAGACTATTTCATTAAGGGATTTGGTCCTTTTGAAAGCTTCCATACTCAAAAGAAGCTCCGTTTTGATAATAGATAAAACAAAAGCGTAATGGAATGTATCTTTCTGTGAAAGAAAATATCCGGTGGACAGAACGTAAAATATGAGCGACTTTACAATGCGCTAAAAAGTGTGCCATTATTGTGATATTATCTATAAATACAATAACTTTATTAGATATCATACCCAAAAATTCTATTATACTTCGTTGAAAGGAACCTGTTACCTTTTTCAAATTAATTTATTTTTCTGACAATTATGACTAGACTTGTAAGGATGGCCAAAGGAAAAAAGGGGGGTTACACTCAGAATACTTAAAGTCTGTTTATTTGCGGAGTCCTAGAGGTTGCCCTCGTGCGCGCTACGACAACTACAACAATAATGACAGCTTAACAACGACAACTACTTAACAACTCAACAACTGCTTAATAACTCGATAACTGCTTAATCACTAACTAACCCTCTTTGCCTCGCTCTACCTTTTTAAAGGTTTCCGCTTGGTAGGCGGTTACCTCTCGATGACCAATCGCAATAGCCAAATATTACTACACGCCCTCGAAGAGGCGACGGGGTGAGGAAAACTTAAAGGTCCGCATTTGGTCCGCAGATGTCTTACAGTACGTCAACGACTATTGAGACCTTTAGCTAAAAAAAGGAAGTCTCTAATAAATCACCATAAAACAAGAAGTTTCGCTAAATCTTAAAAATAGCCTGAAGTCACGTCCGCGCCGTAATCATAAACTGCGCCCTTGGTTTATGGTACCCTGCCGCGGCCCGCATGGGCCTCAATCGCCGAAATCCTTACAGACTGCGTAACTTTATGCAAAATTGTTGGATTCCGGGGTGAAGTGATCGAACATAAGTTAATATTATAAGTGCACTTTATTTGCGATCAACTTCCTCCGTTTTCACATTTTGTTTAGAAGAATTATAAAGACGCGCGACGGCGCACAATGGTGACGAGGCGGCAAAAAATCCATTTTATAAATTTTCGATTTTTATAAAAAAAAATATTTTTGTATCCCTAATAGTGAGTGCATAATGTGCCAAATAGTGCATAATGTGTCTAATATTTTAGAAGTATTTTTTACGGAGATATATGCATGGTAAATAACTTTTTCTTCTTTTCTGGAAATTCATCAGTTGTCAGTGTGAAAATTGCGTAATTATTCCGCCTGTAATTGAATACTTAGGGGTCTACAAGTTATATGAGTTATTACAAATAGCTTAAACTATTAACTGGCAAAAATAATTTTTCAAAAAAGTTGTTTATCATTAAGTAATATGGACTAACCTGAAGCCCCTTTGAATAGATTCGATCTGAAACTAATCGTTTTGGCAAGTTATAATATTGATCTAGCTTTGTGCAAAATTTCATGAGATACTTCGAGATGCTTTCGCCGCAATTTAAGTTTAAATATCAACTTTCGGAATTTTCAAAAATGAATCGCACGGAAGTCACGATTATATGATGTTTCAGGTGAAATTTTTAAGGGTTACATCCAGATAATAAAAAAATGTGACATTCATACATATAAAAAATATTTAATAACAATTTTTATATTAAATAAACAATGTTTTCGTTCACTGGACCACTGTCGCAAAAATGCAACAGGTATTTTGTGGTAGTGCTCCAATGAACGCTATAAAAATAATTTATGTAAGATAAAAAAAATTGTTATTAAATATTTTTTTATACATAAAAATTAATAAATTATATCCACTTCACATATTTCTTTATTAATTAGAAATATTCCAAAAAACTTTCACCTGGAACATCAAATAATCGTACCTTCCGCACGATTCAGTATGAACCTATGTATGTCGAAAAATGATTAATGTAGGAGTTATTTAGATTTAAAAAGATTTGTTAATGTCGTTTGGTGAGAAAGTCTTAGATTAGGTGAATCTAGTGCTCGAGTTATTAATAACTCATGTACAGAAATTCAAATTTTAAAGTTTCTTTTATCCACCGCTGTATGAAGTTATAGTTGTTATGCATATTGCATTATACAGCATACATCGTAAGATCTTTTGTATCATCATTGTAACAGAAATGAGTATGCAAATACATTATTTGATCCACTGTAATACATCATCTGTATTATAATGTGACAACACAGACTTGGAGGAATTCATCGCTTTAATAGCTCACGTTTCTATCCGATTTAAATCTTTCCCGCACTGCATTGTCTGTGAATTCTTCGCATTAGCGTCTTGCTGAAATAATATTCCCTGCATAATGCACCGAAGGCATTCGCTCCAAATTGTAATTTACTTCTCAGGACTTTATTCGCATGCATTTAGATTCAAATAGATTCTGCATTTTAGTGAGAAATTCGGTCGTGCTGAAAAACGGCATAGATCGATGTTCCACGTTACATAATTTAAAGAATAAAATGTTTAAATCAATAAAATTGAATTTGTCATATAAATTGTTAATGTTATTGTTAATTTCTGTGAACTTAACTTTCTGTACTTTCCAATTTCCATCTATCTAATTGTTTTAAGCTGTATAAATTTAAAATGATTAGAATTGTTAATGTGGCTTGTGGTATTTTCTAGTTGTCGAATTTATCGCGGTGCATTTGCGCTCGACTTGTTAATAAACATGTACTAGAGCTACTTTAACACTTATTTATTAGTTTAAACGTTATTAATACAAAATAATATAACTCGAGGACTAAATAATAATACTGGTTTCTAGATCACACACTCACAAGGGAACATATTCAAGTGCGACACGCCGATTTTGATGAAACTTATGGGAGCTATAGTTCCTTGAAAAATATTTGACACGTGTTTTTTTTTTATCGGCAGACATCTACTTTGAAGGGGTGAAAACAGCCCTCAAAGTTGGGGGTCAAAACCATATTTTTTGAGATATCTCGGAAACCAGAGGTCGAAAAAATTTAAATTTTTTTTTAAATTGTGTGTTTTTCAATGCGAAATGTACTCGCGCAAGAAAATTTTAACAAAAGTTTTTTGTTTAAACAATATATTAAAAATTTGATTTTTTTTTGCAGTTTCTTTTATTTATTGGTAATTCATTTTAATGTAAACTTGGGTGTGTGATCTTTGATCCAAAATAGGGGATACATGTTTCAGGATTTTCTTTTTTTTGCCATTTAACAATAATTAAGCATAATAGAAGATAGTCTTGCACCTCGCGTGCGTAGGAAGGAATTCTGGCTTGTTCCATCGAAATATAAACATTTAGTATAAGCGTGTATAGTATTTTAAACAATACCACTGGGTTATGTGTCGTTTATTGTTTTATTAGTAGCTAAAGAAGGTGGCGCAGTTAGCAGCGTGACGCGGTGTTAATTACCGCGGTGAAGTAAGGGTACCGACTTTTAAAGCCAATTCGCCTATGAATTTCTGCAGTTGTTGGACCTTCGGTTAAAATATACTATCAGATTTATACAGATGGGAAGAACAAATTAATAAAGGCGGAAGTCGTTACGATAAACTTAAAGCAATTGCACGTGGTACCCTTGAAAAATTTATTGTAGCAAGAAATAATAAAATTTTGGTACACGACATAGATTTGAGACGGTGGGCAATGAACGAAAATTTATCAATAAATTTTAGCAGGATTTCAGGCATCGTCCTTTTGGTTGTGGAAGTTTAAAGAAAACTATAATATAATATCAAGAAAAACGACGAAACTCGTTACCCGCCATCATAGTAACCATTTAATAGATTTGACCGCAGCAGCAGAAGATTTTGTGTGATATGTGAAAGGGTACTTTGAAAATTATGGCGCAAGCAATATTTTCAATAGTAATCAAAGTGGGTTCCAGTTGGAATTGCACTCTGGTCGAACACTTTCACACAAAGGTGAAAAAGAAACGGGTGCTCTTGCCCAATCCATATCATCAACAACTCACAGCTACACTATCCAGCCCACAATTTCGAAAATCCCGTAGAGTTCTGCTTTACAAAATTAGATGATCTAACGTGTTTCCATTATTCAAATGTAGTTGTACTTCAATGTTCTTGGTGCAAAGAACATTTATGTTTTTCTCATTTAATCCTTGAGTATCATTATTGCCAGAATTATGTAGAATAATCTTTGCGGACAGCCCTTCTTTCGAAATCAGCTCTTTTCAGAGCTACCATAAACGACGAGGGAAACTCCAGCTTCGAGGATTCACAGTTTAAAAAGGCTGCAGGTATATTTTAACCGAAGGTCCAACGACTGCAGAAATTCATAGGCGAATTGGCTTTAAAAGTCGGTACCCTTACTCCACCGCGGTAATTAGCACCGCGTCACGCTGCTAACTGCGCCATCTTCTTTAGCTACTAATAAAACAATAAACGACACATAACCCAGTGGTATTGTTTAAAATACTATACACGCTTATACTAAATGTTTATATTTCGATGGAACAAGCCAGAATTCCTTCCTACGCACGCCAGGTGCAAGACGAAACTTTAGTTAATTTTGATAGTCCAATAAACGTTTATTTACAGAACTTTTGTTTTATTATTATCAGAAATAAATTCTACGTTTTAAATTCACCGTATCCATTCAACAGTCTGCGCGCCTTCTTTCTATTCTATTCTCTTCTCTATCTCGAAACACGACACGTTTGTAAGTTACAATAAATCTGTGCAATATTAGTTAACAAGTCTGTGTTTGTTTAAATAAGACTGATTCTGGTCCCGGCTGTATATCCTAAACCACTAACTCTAACATAATTGTTATAACTACAAATACTTATTAGTTTTTAGTTATAACTAAAAATATAATCGTATTTGTATTTTTCAAATGTAAACTCGAAAATTGTGTAGTATCGTAGTTATTCGCTGTAATCTTGCCGAACGTAGGTTTATGTTTATAGTTTAGGGTTCTGTAGTTTTTAGTGCTTTATCTAAACACGTAATTTTGGGGATCGAGCGTAGGGCCTGAAAGGGCCATAAATATGAAAGTGTTTAGGCCATTTGGGAAAAATCGGGGGTATTCGGAAAAGATCGGTAGGGGCGGAAGGACTCATCGGAAAATGCGATGATGCCTAGAGTTGTTGAGTTGACGTCGAAGCGAGCGGTGCGTGTTATAGCGAGCAACAGTTGCTACTACTTTACTTTTTAATTTAATGCGTATAATCTCACTTTAAATAAATTGTTTTAGTTCCTAACCGATTCATTGATCCTACAATAGGTACCCCTATTTAACAACGATATTGTTCAGACATGTATTCTAAACTTTTAAAGTTTTGTAGATGACCGAAATTTTCTAAATTTTTAAAATGTTTTTCTTTCCGAAATAAGACTTTTAACAGCATCTACTACTAAAAAATTTTGAAGATATTTGTTATCAAACCTTTCGAGAGTTAGATATACCAACGATCAACAATTTAAAAATGTTGATAGGTTAAAATGCATTATTGAACGAACATAGGAATAATTACGACAAGAAATTATAAGGAAACAGATGATTGTTTGTGTAAAAAAAAATTAAAAAGAATAAGAACAATTAAACAAAACCGTTCAGCATTTAATTAATTGCATTTGTTAAACGAATATGTAATAATTTCATTTCCATAATGTTTGTTATATATGTAGCTCAATCTACATATTGGTATTTATAATCTACGATGCATTACATGTACTGTATTATAAATTACATTTAAATCATACATTGAATAAAAATGAAAATATTAGAATGTTTCGCTATCTTGTCATAAGCATCTTGCTTATTTTCTTAAAAAAGAAAGACAACAGTAGCTCACATATCTGTTTCATTGGTCAATTTTATACATAAAACGTACATATTTACGACAAGAATAAGATTACGATTACACAAACGTGGAAATAGTAGACATTCAGAAAAAATAGAGAAAATCCTTGCAAAGTAGGTAGATGGATTATAAAATAGAAATTGCAATTTTCGTTTATATTAACTACATGCGATTTTAACAGGTAAGAACGCCGCCATGTTGGTATGTTCTCAACATCGCGCGTTATTTAATGAGGGGAGCCGTCCAACCTTCCCAACCAGCCAAACTTCTCCCGGCTGCGCTCATTGGACAATATTTGAGTCCATACAAAGTATGAATATTTTCTGCTTTGAAAACAATAGTTAGTTAATCATTCTGATTTTTTATTGAACCCATTAGTCAGTAAAAAAACGAATTTTGGGATCAACCTAATATGACAGTTACAATAAACAAGTAACTGATATAATGCAGAATTTTCAGTAAACTAAATAATGTAATACAACAAAGTGTAACACTCTGGTAGTACAGTATGCAAATGATACCTAATCTGTAATGTGATATAATTACTTCGATACATTTTCTTTTTTAAATATAGAAAATTCGCAATTATGTATAGAAAATGAATAACATGAAACATTCACAAAAATTAACTAATTCATTGAAACTGTTGGAAACTGTATTTAAATATTCGGTAGAACGTGTATATTATGTTGTATGTTTTGTGAAGTATGTTCTATGCATTCTCGTTTTGTAGTCAATTGGCACGATTTTGCCATGTAAACACATCCGTCGTTCTCTGTACATACAGATTTGATACCATTATTGTTAATCGTTGTTAAATTAAAATACGTTTGAAAACTTTGCAGTTTAATCCAAAAATCTGATCAGAAACATACACACGGAATAATTTACAAAAACTTTCATTAAAATAATGAAATTAAATAAAAATAAGGTAAACAAAGTATTTATTCTGGTAGACTACTAGAATACTAGATTTTGAAGTCTAACATTTCGCGATATTACACTTACAATGACTCGTTCTTAAAACTGACTAATTAGGCTGTTCTTAGGGATTAGAACTTAAATTTTCAGTGAAATCGTTTTTTCAACCATTGCCAACTGCTAGCAGGCGAATGTGTTTCGAGAATTGTGTCTGTAATGCAGTAAATAATGCAATTACTCTGGTAGTATTGTAAATTCAAACTCTAGAGGCTGTGGAGCTAATTTTCTGTTATTAAATTGAAAAAAATGAATTACCGGAAAGTGAGCGGGCAAGCTGCAGCTTGGGATGAACATAATTCAGGCTTGGGGAACAAGCATCTGGAAGTGTAGTAATGCGATAAAGAAACAGAATTAGAGATTCTGTTTAGTACAACAGTGGAAAAATTCGGCGAAATGTGGATATGTACACCGTGATTTATAATTCAGTTCACCGCTTAATTCTATCATGTAGATATAAAATATATTCATTGGATTTTTTTCTATTGTTTAAGCTGACTTTAGTGCTAAAGAAACTATAAAAACATCCTCCCTTATAAAGAATAAAATTCATAAAATATATTTACTTCAACAGATAATATATAAGTACAATTTAATAAATCAATTTAATTAAATTTATTGAAACAATTACTATAGATAGCAATAATTAGTGTAAACAAATAGAAATAAATAATATCTTTACCAATATACTTCTCCTCATTGTCGTAAAATAAAAATTGCGGTATGGTAATAACTGCCTCCTAAATTGTGATCACAAAATAACCATAGGTATACATATATCATACACTTCGTAAAAATGTTTTAGTAATTACTACAAAATGGATCTACTATGCACGATACTGTCTCGGAGACGTTTTTTAATCTTGTCTAAAATCTCTTTCATAAATTGAATATTGCCGTTCATATATAAATTGTTATTAAAAACTCACTTTTACACGAGTAGCGATATTATTTTAAGTTTACTTTTACAAATGTCAAATTTATGACAAAAAATTCGATGAAATCGAGTGTCACTTCACAGTGAAATTGAAAATTAATCTCCAAAATGTATTCATATGCACGTCTGTGTCGTTGAAAGTGTTGTATATAATTAAATTGGTATTCGATGATCCTTACTAACGTACGCGGTCAAATAACATATTTCGTTGAGCCTTTCTTTATAGTAGAATCATTTTTCTTCTTTGTCAGTCACTATAAGAGTATATAATTCTTGTAAGAAACAGTTTTATGAGAAATTATTATTACCAAACATAACATAATATTAATATGTTTTAGATAGTAATGTTAAATGAAACACCTCGTATGCAGAAGTTATGTCGTATGCAAACTCAATGTTTGTTTGGCGTATCAACGTATCTCACACGTCTAAAGGCCGATTTAAGCTCAATTTCAACTACCGTCACAGACACGTAACGTGTCCGACCCGACAAACATTTTCCAATGCATTTTAGATGGAACTGTTTATCTGACCGTATCGACATCGCACAGAAACGTATCGGCACAGGCCCGACTGCCCAACATTCTCCTGAAGAATGTACTGTCGGTACCGTGCCGGATTCGGTACCCGTCGTTGTGGATAGTATGTACGCGTTCCTGAAACGTTCCGACACCGTACAGTCACAGACACAATCATGGCAGCGCGAAAGGACTTCTTCACTCATATTTAATAATAAATGACTCGAGATTTTTGTATATCTATTCATACCATAACCGGTAAAATGACAGGCTCTGAAATAAAAGTTATTTCTTGCCAAACTCTATACATTTTATAACAGTGAATTTAGTATACGAAATGATAAACAAAACAACTTTTAGATAATAATAAAAGAAAATATTAATTTTTTATTTGTGGCTTAACGGCCTCAAACAACCTCTCTGTTGTTTGTGCAAGCTGGACTATGCCGTTGAAATAATATTCCCCTCGCCGCCGTATCGAACCAGCCTCACCATTGTTTTACATATTGTGTCACTTAAAGCTATTTTTTACAAGGAATTACAACTATAATTCTATCCATAATTTAAACGTCTCAATTTGATCAGCGCTATGTTTACAGAGGGTAGTGTTTATACTAGTATCTCTGGCGGAACGGTGCCGTTACAAATATATTCCGTGTCGGTGACGATAATATAAATGGACCTTAATAAGTACACAGTGCAGGTCAAATGAATTTGGATACAAATATTTTTCTTTCTTGTCCTTTCACTCACTTTGTTTTTCACTCTAACCACTACAGAAGTTAAAAGAGGGTACATTATCACAGAAAACAAAAAGTGCCTTTCTATATATAAATGAACAAAAATATTCAGACAATCTATTTTGAAAAAAATGATGGTGCGAAACAATATTTCTTTAGAAATATCATATTTGACTGGTTTTCAAATCTATTTTAGAGTAGTACCAGGCAAAAATTTACCAAAATTAAAAAAAAATTATCAACTTCTTAAACTGCATAGAGTCAATATTTACATTTTCTCAACGTTTAGATCTCGCGTACTTTTCAAAGTTTAATAGAATTGCTACAAAAGATCGTACAACGACTTTTGAGTAGTTTAGTGTAGTTTCGAATATCAACTTTGAAATGGTGAGTGCTAAGACCTGTCAGTTTAACTCCAGTACTCAATATTAAAATCAAGATATCTTTTAAACTAATGATTTTTTGTCATAAGTGGTTCAGTACTTTTATGTAGGAAGTAACGAGTAGTATCGAGTAGTGCATTAAAAAATATACGATTGCATTTAAACGAACAAAGTTAACCTTCATATGACCTCCATTAACCTTTGTCTGGAAAATTTTTTAGTATCATCGACAGTTTCTGAGATACTATGGAATTCCAGATAAATGGGACACGCTGTAGGTATATGTACTTCTACTTGTTAAGAAAACCAGCAAGGCAAACTTTATTTACTAGTAGGTTTTTTCATACTTTCTCTTTTTCTTTTTTCAAAATGCTATTAAGGCGCTCTAAAATAAAAACTTTTAAACTGTTAGAGATAATTGAATGAAATTTAATACAAAAAAATTATATTTAGAGCTTCAAATTGTAACAAAAATCAATATGAATTTACGCGGTGCTTATTAATTTCACGGGTTGTAAATAAATGATCGACTTGTGTACGAGAATTGTCTAACGAACGGAGGCAATTTTTAGAATGCGATTTTTCCGCAGATATGGACAATAAAGCGTCCTCATTTGGGTTTTCCCATAGATACATCATCCTAGTATCGAACTTGTATTAGTAAATAACGTTCCTCCCACGAAAAGGATCCAGAAGTCTTGTTCCGTCGTAAAAACCCTCTGCAAAGGGACATCTGCACGACTGTGAAGGTCAACTAGCCACCCGCGGCATAATGATCCTGATCACCATAAAAACCTAGCATAATTTAACGTAGTTATATATATATATATCCTTTATTGATTCCGCTCGGGGTTACAATCCTTTACACTCCTCCTTCTTGCGATCGCTCTTAACCTAAACTTATTCTCAAATTTATCCTAACTTAACTTATCCTATATACATGAGAGAGCGAGAGAGCGGAGAGAGAGAGAGAGAGAGAGAGAGATCTTACGCCTAATGTCACCCAGCGTTCTTATTTTACCCTCTCCCACACATTCATACCTCTCTGATCCCTCCCCCCCCCTAACCTCACTCATCCTTCCCTCAGACCTCCTGGACCCCCTCTTCCGGTTGGTTTTCTCTTTCATTCCATTCTTACTCATTCACTCCCTTCATGTAACCTCTCCCGTGCCTCTTCCACTCATGCTCTTTCTCCACTCATCCACCTTCCTCAGCCATTCCTCTCCCTCTCCTTCCTCCACTAATACTTCATAATTTAACGTAGTTGAATATCCTAGTAAAACTCAGCACATGCTGAACTGCGAACCATTCTAGTACCTAGATTTATTTTTTTGTAGTCGTAGCCGCCTGTAACCAAATGTACCTTCTACTCCCACTCTTCCTAATTTTCCACCACTTCCAACACCTTCCAAAACACATCCTTCAACCAATCATAGACAACTTCTTAAGACCACACCCACATCCGGCCTTTCCTAATTCCATACGATTGTAACAAGATTAGAACTACTTTAAAAACAGAACTGTTTCAAACACCGAGCTGTTTCGAATACCGAGTTACCAACGGCAAGCCAAGTCTTGCATCTAGCAATAAAGACCAGTTCTCCGGAGTTAGACTGTACAATCATTCGCCGTTAACCCATTATCTAGTCGCGATCCGATTTCTTCCAAGTCCGGGATCGACGCGAGACCACAAGTCTAGATTCACACCTAGAACGGACAATCCTTTCTTTTCTTGCACCCTGTACAAATGTTTCTCCTTTCATTGTTACAACTATTTTAGAAAACAAATGTGATACAGTGAAATGTATACAGTTATTTGGCAGAGCATTGGCAGTGGGAATCACGCATGCGGTATGTGTCTTCGGTAGGAGGTATTTGGGTGATGAAAATAAAGAAAGACATATTTGTTGCAAATTAATTTTTTTGCATCGTTTGGTCAACAAATTATAGTTTATCACAGTATAGTCGGTGCTAGGTTCTATTAGGTTCCGACAGAGACGCGCATGTTTAAAGTTCAAATTTAAGCGAAAAACTTGCTCACTTGAAAAAACTACAATTTTAACAATTACTTGTTTTAAACTCGTTTTAAATCCTAGAAGATGTAAGCCTTTGTATTGTCTAATCTACACCCAACTCAGCTATTCCTAATAGTTTTCTTTTTAATTGCACTTGAATATTTGGAAAATCATGTGCAAGGAGACAATTTCACGTTCTTAATTTTTTCCTCAAACTTTATCGGCCACTTGTGGGTCGTAGAAGATGATAAAAAAATTATTTTTTTCGGATTTGCTTCCACTGGAATGTTCTTAAAACATTCCTATCACTCATTTATTTACGTAACAATTACGATATTGTGTGTTTTATTCAGAAACTCTATGCAAGCTCCGGAGAAGTAAAGATAGCACGCATGTGGTATCATTTTCTCCTAAAAAATAGATGATATGATACATGTTGTGCATCATGCTATGTAGGTACGTTTGATAAAGCAGGAATTCTATGTCCCCTAGGCTTCCAACGTAACAGGGGTAAAGTAGAGAGCGAAATGAAAAGAAAATGAGCGTCGAACAAAAATGCTTGGCCGAAAGATGGCCGGCACGAAGAATATAAGAATTCTGGGCTTAATGGGAATCGCGGCGCGGCGCATGGATTTGCATGGGGAACGGGGTTTCCGGGGCGAGGAATCCTGCCAAGAGGATCGTCTCAGACTAGCGAGGGCCAAGTAGTCTCACGGGTACCATTTTCCGGAATTAATCGCACCCGGTTACAAAAGAAACTCCGTCGTTCGACTATTGTGCTCCGGCTAAGGCTTGGAAATAATTAGTTCAAGCACCGGAACGCTTCTTACATTCTTTTCGCCGTGGAACGCAACCAGACGGACCCCACCGAAAGAACAGTTCAACTTTTTAGGTTTCAGAAAGACGAATTATCAGTTCGAAACCGTTCTCGTCGAACAACTTTCGAGACACGTACCATTCAGCAAAATTGAAACGTACTCTGGAAATACCTAGCAGCAGCGGTATGTATAGTAATTCGAAATAAAATGGAAACAAGTCTGTCAGGGCAGACCAACGAGTTTAGCCACCTTCAATATTACCGCTATTTGTAATAATATGAAAAAATGATATAATATAGAGTGACCCATTGTAACCTATATATGCAATTATCTCGTCACATATTTGTTACTCGAAAAAGTGGTTCGAACGAACTTGTTCTGTTTCGAGTAGGAAGTAATTTTACAAAATTATTGCAATCGTAGAATTTTCAATGCATTAATCGATCCATCTCGGCATCAGCTGTAAGATATTTGGATTGAAATACTGCGAGTCCGTACTATTAATGCACGAACATCTGAATAGATTTATATTTGGATTATATCTCTTTAATTATTAGGTTTAGAACATTTGAAGGTCAATAACTTTTTCTGCAGAATTTCATACTCCATCGATTCACGATACAAAAGGAAGGTCGTTTCATTTAGAGAAACAAGGTGACCATTTTTCTGAAGCGTGTATATAAAAAATGTTCGCATGACAATATTTCCTTTTCTTCACCATGCAATTTTTATATATGTATAGTTTTATATATCATTTTTTAATATTTTTACAAATAGCGGAAATATTAAACGTGGTCAAAGTTATTGGTCTACTCTGTATACATAATACATATGTATGTGTATTACATGAAATAGAATTAGTTCGACAGTGACGTTAAAATAGGAAAGGACTATGAATGGCACCTCTACATCGAAATTTACTATAGTACATGTACACATTTTTTAAACATACCTGCGTTGTAGTCTGTTTCATCTGTTGCTAATGAGTATCCGTATATAATGGAGAGTCGTAGTTTACGCGTATTTGGTAATTGCATGTGTATTAACGCATTAATATTTTAACTTGGTCCTGCATAAATGAAATTCCATTTGCCAATCAACACAAGAGCTAAAAGTATTCATTCGTATTAAATTCATATGGAAGCAAACTAAAATGGGAATGCAAATGATTCTACATTTAGACGTCTCTATTCCGCGTATATTAACGCATCCGCGTCTTAATTTGTTTTTATATAAATGCAATAAAGATCAACATGCAAGTTAATGTAGTATAGTCTGTGTTTAACTCACACACATTCAAAAGAAAATTATAGTATGGGCGTATTAATACGCACGAGATAACCTACAAAGACACAGATGCATATGTACTAGAAATGGCGCATATCGCATTATTGATATTTACAGTTAATACACGCATATATAGGGTGTCTAAAAAATGTTGCACTTCTCTGAAAGGGGTAATTAGCCTGAGCATATTTGAAGTACCTTTTTCCTTTTCTAAATTGTTCTCCCCAGCTTTGTTAAGGAATTATTAACCAAATGCACGGACCAATCAGGACGCGGCTACAGCGGACGGATTCTGGCTTGGCCAATGCCAACCCACGCTCAGCTGGACCAGCCCGGAGTGCGCCTGCGTTTGTTGTGCCATTATTGGTCCATGTTTTTCGTTAATAACTCCTCAACGAAGCCGTGGAGAACATTTTCGTAAAGGAAAAAGTTACTTTAATTGACCTCAGGGATTACCCATTTCAAAGAAGTTCAAAATTTTTGGCACAACCTATATACATGTTTAATGTTTCATCGAAATCGGTTTACGCATAAAAAAGTTACGGGCATTGTGAGATGTAAAAATCTTTGAATTTAGCGTTTGCGATTCATTCAAATTGCAGATGCTTATAACTTGATGCTTTTATTTTCAAACAATTACATTTCATAACAATCTTGATCAATTTCGATGAAAGTTTGTGCATTTTTGCATTTGATGTTGAATAGAATCAAAGTTAAATAGACATATATTTATGCACTTATGAATGTCGAGTCTCTCACGCGAAATATGCATAGAATAATTTAATATTTCCCCAGGAATAATTACATTTATGAATATGCAAACCGTGTAAAATCTGCCCAGACTTTGTAAAACAAACGTGTCAAATTATATTCATTAAAGTACAACAAAATAAGGAACGTAATTAATTTCGTAATTATTCGAACAATAGAAATTTCATATTATGTGTAAATATTCATATTAAGTGTAAATATTCGATTTTTTTCTTAACGTAGACGACTTTACATAAGAATTATTAACATTTCTTCATTGTACTATAATGCTTTTAGTTGTATCTATGCTAGTTTAGAATTGCAGATGTTATTATTAATTAGAGAGTTAGATAAAAATTATGCTACTTGTAAGGATAGAAGACAGCACAAAACACAGCCGATAAAATGGTAGCACAAATGTTAATAAAATCAACGCGACGAATATTACAAATAGTGTAATCCAAGCATTAACGAAATTGATTACGATAGTATTGTTAACAGTAGTATTGTTCCTCAGCAACGAACGATACCGCAGCTGTGATCGGATTGTACGACTTCCTTCACATTGTGTGCTTTAGCCACTGCGCCCGTCGCATAATTTCGCGATGTTCCCCAAGTGCACGTTTGTCCTGAAATACTCTGACTCCGTTGGGACTAACTTTGACCATGTGCATGAATTGGCTAACAAAACAACACGATAACTTTCTTCCTCTTCTTTGGTTACATACAGTATTGTGAATTCGCAATAGGTCCTCTGGGTGCATTGACAGCTAGCAACAAATCACAGATGTCTTCATATTGCACCATTGTCACAAGATAATTTGACAGTGGCAATAAAGCACCAAGCCAGGATGCATGATGACGCTTTTTAATGTTAACTTCTTGCTTCGCAATATCGAATCCAACTTGTGATGACGTTAATGCGCAAGCTCAATATGCGGTATATTATTTTAAGCCAAAGAAACCACTTGAACGTAGGAGAAACCAAAACATTCGCTCCAAACTATCCCATATACGACAATATGTTCACGAACAAATATAAGTACACGTCTGTACAGGGTGTCAAGAAGTGATGTGTAAAAACCATTACAGCGTGATTCTACACCTTAGGATCGGCGAAGATTTGTTAAAAAATTTCAGTGCAACATTGACCTTGACCGACCCCTTCAAAATGAAACATTTTTTTTATTGCATCCTATAGTACTCATCGCGAAAAACAAAAGTTTTAAAATAACTATAGGTCTCGACTCAACTGTTCTCTTAAAAAACAATTTTAAAGTTTCGTAAACTATTTTATTCTCCATGTCTGTATATGTATAACGAGAAACCAAAATTAGCAACACCATTCTTTTTCGCACTAAATGACGAATGTCCTGTTCTCTCGTAATTGAAGGCTCTAATAAGTAAATTAATAATAAATAAAATTCTTCTTCCTGACAGGCTGTATATCTATCACATATTTACGAGTGCGAATTAATTTGAAAGTTTGACGATGTATTGTGTTTATACCAAAACTGTACATAGTCCACAGAAAAAGTTTGTTCGATTTAGGATAGAAAAAGAAAGTGACTGCAAAAGTATAGCGAAAAATACAAATTTTACAAAGTAGAAAACTTTCTGCGTCAACCAAGGGGATAGCTACCATTCGATGTTCAATGTTTATCTGGTTTATACACACAAGTATAAAATACATAAATTAGTATAAAAATACACAAGTATACGTATACGTGTACAATTAAACGTTTGTGAAACATTGCAACGTTGTCCGATTTTAATGAAATTAAATTTGTAAGAAAATGTATTTTACAAAACGTATTTTTTAAATTTTCAATATAGGTCCACATAAAAATTTGTAAACAACAACTTTTAGTATTTTTTCTGTAATTTAGAATATTTGCAATTTAAAAAAAAATTTTTTGCACCTCATGTAGTAAACTAATTGCTGTAACTTCTAAAAAGAAAATTCAAGTTGTATGGTCAAATATTAATCTTTTTTTAATCTATCTTTTTTTTTCGTAACTAATTCTCTGAATTTCGTTTTCTTTTTCTTACTTTGGCACTGTTATCAACAAATTCACTGTCGTTTTCTATTTTTCACGGAAACGGTCCGATTGCTTCTTTGTCACGTACTTGTAGACTCGGTATAGGTGTAGCACGCGTATAGTGCTACATACAATTATGAAGCAAACAAATACCAAACATATAGAATAAACATTTGTATCTCAAATTTACTTTATATATTGATTATTTCATGATAAAACGCCAAATTCTTTGAAATTATCCTGTCCATTCTTTCCGTGTACCGCGTAACGTCACGACCCCCCCCCCCTCCTCCTTGCAAGAGGAGGCATTAACAAGGGTTGGCATTATTCTTATGGTCCGTGGGTTGAGGAGCATAGCTTATACATATTTGGAACCTGTGACGTCACGTATTCCTTCATCTTTTCTTGAAGGAAAATTATCTGTTCCGGGTCTATAAGTATACATATATGGTCTAAAGTCGTCAGTTATTAATCGCAAGTGTGTCCATAGATGGTGCAACTCTACCACATTGAGGATATTTCCAACACAAAGATAGCTCGCCATCGAATTAAGGATGCTTAAAAGTGGAAAAATTTCTATTTTTCACGATTTTAAACGACTTCATCGTCACTTTCATCATCACGATTTTAAAGTCATTTTGCTTCAAATAGTGTAGCCACAGTTTTGCGCGTTACTGTATGTGTAGTGCACATAGTGCACACGAGCTCATGATTCTACTCTTGGCAATTAGAAAATTGAATTCAATTTTGTTTTCTTTACCTCAGAAGCAAAATAGACGTATAATTTTCTAGCAGCAACATCCAATAGAACAGTTTAGTTTCGAATAGTTCTTAAAGCCTGTGCTCATTTTATCGTTTTCATTTTCTGTATTTTGTGGAACTATTTAGGTTTATTACATTCTTTGTTGCTAATAATTTTATAAGAACAGGGTTGGAAGTTGACAAAAATAATAATGCGTACAGTTGCATTCGTGATAAGAAAACCATGTAATACATTGACAAATTATGGGATAATACAAACGTCGCGTATACGATTTCGCGGAACACAAAACAAAAGAGAGGGCAAAAACAGAACAATAATTATTAATGTTGAAGAACATCGTTCTCCCGAAAAGAGGATTGATTACAAATGCCATGAATTCCATCACTTTTCATTTCATCAATTTTTTAATTGTTTAATAAAATGCTACTACCCGGTATTAAGTTACTTTCTCCTACGTTGCACTTTTTAAGATGATCAATTCTGATTAACAATTTCAAAGTACATTGTTTACGCCAGAGTGCTTTGATTTTTGCATAAATTCATAATTGTTAAAATGTCATTGACAATCATTCGACTGTAGCAAACAGAAACCTCAATTCCGTATCAATATTTTAGTATAATTATTAATCCGTTTTGTAGGTATAACGTAGTCCGAATTACTGAAATAGCGTAATAATCGATAAAACGTATCAATACAGCCAAAATAATCGTGATATGATTATACGAGATCAAACAATTTACTACCGTGTAAACATATACTCGTATCAGCGACACAAAACACCTGTAATGCTGGCATGAATCTTTTATGATTGGTATTAGTCCACGTGAGATTGTTTGGACAACTAACATGTTGATGTAATCATGTTTCCAGATCTAAATATTCCTTTTTACGGTGATGAAGTGTGGTTCTAGTCTTGTTTAGAAAAGTAATTAACGCAATAACACAATAGGATGAATAAAGGCAAATGACCTCAGAAACGGCAAGCTTTACAATAAATATGCTTCTTACTACTTTTTTATTCAGAATTTATACCATTCTGATAATGGTAAATGATTCCACTAAAAAAAAACCAAACTGATCTTCATATCTCCTTTTCGTGTCCACCTGACAAAAAAAAATCTGCTATGACTATATTATTAATTGCTTTTTAATCTCTCCGCGTATGGTTTAAAATAACGAAGATACTTGAGGTGGACAGAGTTCGTGGGACACGCTGTATAAACGAAATAAAAACGTAGTTTCTCAGGATAAAAATGTATTTTTTTAATCCAATAATTTCAGGTTAAAAAAGCTTGAAATAATCGTTGGCTGACGAGCTCTCCATACCGAAGCGTAAGCTTCCATTTTGTGGTTTATGCGACAGATATACAGGGTGAGGCACCTAAAACAGACCACCTAAATAATTCGGTTGCTGTTAGTGATAGAAAAAAAATGTGTCAGACGAAACTTACGTGGCTTCGTGGATGGCATAATTCCATGTTAATAGTTTTTTTGTAGGTGGACGCCTAGAGGACATACGAAGGCCAATTCAGTTTTTTAAATTGGAATGATATACTTTTCTATGTACCACTTAATAGGCGTTTTAAGACACGTACAGTGACCTACAACTCAAGGTTATTGAAGATCGTTGAAGGTCAACTTTTCTATCACCGACAGCAATCAAGTTAGGGTCGGTTTATACTAGGTCTGAACCCTGAGGGTGTATAAACGTTAGATATAAAAACAGTTTAATACAAACAGATACAAAACCTGCGTTTATACACCCTTAGGATCCGGACCGACTAGTATAAACCGACCCTTATTCAGGTGGCCTTTTTAGGTGCCTTACCATGTAAAAATATGTCAATCCTTCTCAGTCTTCCTCAGTCTTCTCTACTACAACAGACAATTAAGGGGACTCTATGATAAACCGTAAGAAAGTTAATTTTCGTCGGTCTCAGAAATGCAGGCAACGTCAAATCTTTGGAGGGAAAGAGGGAGGGTGGAGACCGTTTCTCGAGAGGCAATTAAAGGTCGAGTCAGTGCCGATCAAATCTGGAAAAGTGAACGGACTTGTTGAAGTCGAAAGCTTGCGCAAAAACGGAGAAAGAGAACGAGACACAGCGGACATGTTCTTCGTATTCATTGCTGGCTGTCGTTCACTCTTTCTTCTCATCTCCTAATCATGCAAGCCATCGGAAGAGAGCTTTTAAATTATTGCCAACTTACGGACCGCTCCTCTGCGTTGTGTTAATTTTACGACGCAAAGGAAGATTCTAGCGTAGTGCTTTTTGTCGCTTATCCGGCTAGCTTTGAGCTTATCGATTTTTTCTGAACAGAGCCACGTTCAATTTCGCCTGCCACTTCATTACCGACGAAGCAATTACAGCACCCCTGCGCAAAACGTAATCAGAACGTTCCACTGCACAACCCCAACGAATTTCCATGAGTCGAGCGTAAATATGTACGAACAATCGGTATATAAAAAGCTTTCGCTTTCGCATCGATATTTTTATACATACACAATTACATAATCGTTTGTAGCAACGGTCATGTTTGTATTACCGACGATTCATTAGTACTGTCTCATAGGCAAGCGCAATACACAGTAAATCCAAAATGTATTTGGACAATAAATTTCCGATTTGCGAAAAATCGTCGATATTTAAACACTTTTATAGACAATTTTACACGATGTAACGGGTGAAAAACCGGATAGATGTTTTCCCTTGAGAATGCTACTAATTGAAACGCGATAGAATTAACGATAGGTTTGAAGATTGAAGCCTCCCCTTTGCAACGCCGTACAAAAGCTTCGTGTACGATTCATTTTTTGTGGGCGTTTTATTAAGCTTTGAATGCCAGGTGCACTGCCTTTAAAGTAATACCAGGTACATCATGAGGGTTTTACACGACCGAACTTGTTCCTCATTTTTGTTCCATAAAATAGTGAAAAAAAATCGTACGCTAGTTTCTAAGAGCTAGTTGCAAAGGGCAGGTTTCAATCTTCAAATCTGTGATGGATTCAGTTCCGAAAAGTATTTTCTAATGATTTTACAGACATTTCAATTTACAGAATCTCATATGAAAAATGTGACTTCAGTTTCCCACCCGCTACATTATGCGATAGAATTATAGAAGGAAATGAGAAATGTTATTCGAAACGAGAAGTTTCACGTTTCAACATGAGTCCAAATTTATTTCTTTATTTATTATTTTTTACGAAATTACCACAGATTAAATATTGATCATATTTTGAGAATCGGATATTTAGTGTTCAAATACTTTTTGGATCCACAGAAGCTTGTTAGCAGAATATTTATAAAAGACAGAAATGAATTTCAAGTTTGCTAGTTACTTTAGACGACAAAGATTGCACGAGATGGACCCAATTAATTTTTATGTCCGCACTGCACGCTTTTGCTTCTTTAGACGGCATCCACAATTGTTCCGCACGAAAAAACGGTTCGCAGAGTTAATGAAAATAGGAAGAAATCAAAATTTTTCGTACGGAAAATTCAATTGTTTTTAAAATACTACAAATTAACAAATCATTTTAATTGTTACAGTATAATGAAAATATTGCTGAAATACAAGTTTTTAAACAAATATATACCATAGAAAAGGTATAATTTAGTAGTTAATTTTTATGAATTTGAAGAAGGAATTTGATTTCTAGTTATTCTTTAACCTCTTAAGTGGCTATGATAGATATAATTGCCATCACAATACAGGGTGCATCACCTAACGTTGCACCTTAAATATCTTTGATGTTGTGAAAGATACATCAATTATTTTAAGGACAAAGTTGAATGATTAAATGGGTCTCACACGATGCTATACAAATATTTATTTTTGTGTTATTTTTTTTTTTTTGAGATCTCAAGGTCACCTTCATTTTTTTAATGGGAACACCCCCTTTTTAAACACCAACGATGATACTCCCTTTAATTAGGAATTTGGTGACTACAATTACTCAAGATCGTTCAAAGCCCCAGACGGAGGATACCTATGTACCTTCAGTCAGTTATGTCTTTGTTCTTTGATGAAGTGCCGAACGGAGAGAACCACAGCGTTGCTCGAGAATTTCTTTATTTTTCATTATTTTTTGTGGGACTTTCACCAACACTTCCGTGGCATTTTTCTGATTAACATGAAACCAAATATGATATGATTCCGATGATATTTACTTATGCAATGAACGAGTAAAGTTTCGCGTAGGAAAGAAGGACAGCGTATGGGAAAGAAAGAGACGCGGAGAGTCGAAGCGTTTGGGAGAGATGAAAGACTGGCGCGAGCTGAAGCCTTTAAATCAAAACTTCAACTTTTTTATTATGAATTATTTTTTTACAAGGCTTTCACCAATATATTTTTTGAATTTTTCAACTCGAATCATATTTATACTAATTTTCCGTTAATATAATTATAATGGGAAGTAACTTTCATCGTTCATTACACAAGAAAATATCATCAGAATTACATCGTATTTGGTATCATTTTCATTAGAAAAATGCCAGGAATATGTTGGTGAAAGTCCCATAAAAAAATAAAGAAGTTTTGTTATTGGATTAGTAGTGGTCTTCTGATCTCACACCGATATACCCAACCCGTGTTATGTTCACACTCCTCGACGGCGGCGGCTCTCAAGCTTCTTGGCCCTTCACGGGGTATACCCCGCGGTAGTAAGGATAATTCTGCGACGGCCAACTCAGAATTGTCAGCGATGTATATCCCGGATTCACTGTATATAGTATACATATGTATAATCACGAAAAATGATAGAAAAGTAATAGAAACGTTAAACGACATACGTACAGAGTGTTAGGCTGTATCAGAATATTTCTATGCTAAGAAGAAATTAATTTAAAAATCAATTCTATTCTATTACAAGATAAGTGTTCCGTCGTAAAAACCCTCTGCGAAGGGACATCTGTACGACCGTGAAGGTCAACTAGCCACCCGCGGTACAATGACCATGGCCGTCATAAAAAATCCGGTATAATTTAGCGTAGTGGGAAATCCGAGAAAACTCAGCACATGCTGAACTGCGAACCATCCTAGATTTATAGTTTTATAGCCGTAGCCGCCTGTAACCAAATGTACCGTCTACTCCCACTCTTCCTAATTTTCCACCACTTTCAACACCTTCCAAAAACACATCCTTCAACCAATCATAGACAACTTCCTAAAACCACACCTACATCCGAGCTTTCCTAATAAAAGCCTATACGATTGTAACCAAGTCAGAACTGCTTCAAAAACCGATCTGTTAGAAATACCGAATTATCAACAGCAAGCCAAGTCTTGCATCTAGCAAATAAAGACCAGTTCTCCAGAGATTGGCAATATAATCATTCGCCGTTAAACCTTTACCTAGTCGCGATACGATTTGCCCCAATTCCGCGACACCACAATAAGACCGGTTCGCAGATTTGAACAGTGTAAGGGTTTTTGTACCTTACATCACAGTATAGGTGTCTGAGCGTAAGTATACATGCCTTGATTGTTAACAATATCGATTAATGCTTCGTTTGTATTTTTTATCGCGCAGCAAATACAGTGAATCCAAAATGTGTTAGAACCATTAAATATCCAATTCTCGAGAAACTGTGTACGTTTGAACCGTGATAATTTCATGAACAACAATTTTTTATGCATTTACAAACGATTCAATTTGTAATATTTTTTCGGATAAAATATTGTCTCGGATAAAAATAAACGATGGATGGCGACAGTAGAGGTTTCAGGTTTTCAAATGAGTCCAAGTTTATTGTTGTATTACTTCTTTTAATGAAGTTATCAGTTTAAATGTTGACAATTTTTCAAGAATAGGAGAGATGTTGAAATATACTGGGTGAGTCACCACATATTACCACTTAGATTTACGTAACTACTACAGTTCGAAGCGGAAAATGATTCACGTAAAGTTGAATGGTATCAGGAGGAGCACATTTTGACGTTAGTAGATTTTTTGTAGGTGGACGCGTAGAGATCATACAAAGGTCATTTACCTTTTATTTTAAATTGTAACGCATATTCTTTATTGCGCCACTTCAAATCATTTACTTAAGAGATATGAAAGGTTCAACGTGACAATCATTTACATCATAACATCCGCAAATACTTACTCTCTCCAGTATTTACGACGAATTTTTTATGGCAATTTTTATACGGACCGTTAATAAGAACTGTTAAATTTTGAAAAATATTGCCCGTACGAGTTAAAAAATAAATGGTAGAAAATCAAATGCAAGCTCGTCAAAGCGTTTTGTATTAATATCAGACAAGCTATTAAATTCTGTCTGATCCCTTGAACCAACCCGCTCTCCCGCACGTCAAAGTTTTATTCAACGAATCAAAAATATGATTTAGCCACTGGAAATGAAAAGCAATACGCGGTGCATGAAAACTTCGTTGGTCGCACCAATGAATTTTCTGTACGTCCGAGATTTTAACGAAATATTAACATCGCCTTTATCAAAAATATATTTCAAAAGTAAGAAATCATGTTTACACCAAGTACTGTTTTCTAAAAAATGACATACCGTTGTAACTCACTATGAAAATAAAATATTGACTAAAATAGTAAAAACTCGACTTGCTACATATTTAAAAGATTGACTAATAACTAGTAGTAGACCCTTTCATTTACAAGGTTGCTTTCATTGTGCATTTATATACGCGTAACAAAAGAAACGTTTCTATTATGAATGTTGTATGAATATAACAGTGACAGAGATTAAAATAGTTTCATGATAACGTTTTTCGTAAAAATCCGTAAAAATTGCTAACAACGAAGAATCTTATCGATCAAACAGTTCTAAAATTACCAAAATTATAACGAACGGTGTTGTAAGTAAATAATTAAAGAGCTTAGTGCATCAAACGGTCAGCCCAATTTCAACGTGTCTGTAAAAGAACAAATTCGATAGTTCGGTGCAACAAACGGAAATATCATAAAACGTTTATGACTGTTTGTTGTTCCGAACGAGATGAAATTCTCCCAAAAATTTGTCGATATTCCTACAGATACGTTAAGAGCAATAAACGGTTAACTATTTGAACTTTTCATTTATTAAGTAAAAAAATTAGAAAAAATTAATGATATATTTATTTTATTGAACAGAATTTCATATTTTATTTAACATAATTTCATAACTAGACATTTTCATACAAGAAGCTATACTTAATGCTATCATCTTCACAGCCAAGATTCAGTTTTCGTCACAAACCTTAATGTACCCACGATATATATTTAGTAGTAATATTATTGAATACATTTTATTGCAAAATGTAATGTAGTAATTATAGAGAAAAATTATATTATTTCATAACAAAAAATAAACTTGATTCACAAAACATTTTGTTCATTACCATCATTTTTACCACCGCGCTTAAGGACTCGGGATAGCCACGTGACTTTTTAATTAATAATTTCCATTCACAGCCTTCAGATTCAAACTTAAGATCCGTCTTGGTCTTAATCCGACGGGTCTTGAGTCTGTGACAAAACTTGTCACATTTTTTGCTCTGTATTATCGATATTATGAATTCTGACACCAGAAATGTGCTTTAGGTTTTTGGCTTTATTTCGCAAAAAATCAAGGCAAAATATAGCTCAAGTTGTAGCTGGAGATATTTTCTAGCTCTTGATTTCATCAACAAAACTCCTCAAATAGCATAAAAATGCTTGGATTCCACAGTATGCACATCGTCAATTTTTGGCCTACTTCTAACGCTGATATTACCAAATATCTGCATAATCTCGGTAGCTTTTGACCAGCGCGCACTAGATTGAACCTTCCTCTTTTGAATGAGCCTTTTACCAGCGACAATATATTCTTATATAAAGACGAAAAGTTGAGGTACGTAAATCATTTGTTGACGGCAATGTAGTCACTCTATCTTATCGCGAATCTACGGAGACCAGGCTCTTAAGTTTATTATACCAATCATGATGTGCTGATGGTATATATTGTGATACTAATTTTTTTACATCATCAAATTTTTTACATTACATTAATTTTTCAGGAATACAGTCCGATCGCTTCTGTGTGCTGTACTCGTATGACTATCTTTACTTGGCGCGAATGTCGAATAACGCACAATACCGAACGTTTATAGTCGCTTTGTCTGTTGGTTGCTCCGAACGATTCGAAAATCCAAGGGGCAGTCACCTCGAAAATCAACTGACCGTTTGTTGTCCACAGACAATTAATTTTCAATTATCTATAGATTCAAATACGTTTCGTCAATTACCAAAAAGTTTATATCCTCATTTAAAATACGTTTCATCTTAATTTGTAGTGTAAAAAGTAAGTTTATAAATGTCAAACAGAATTTATCATTCAAAAATTTAAAAATAAAAACAAAATTTTCTGTTGTAGCTCTATTTTTGGGTGTGAACAAATCTGAACTAATGACTGTTTATTTTACCTGTATGTTTCATACGTAGTTAGTACTTTCTCTTTTATTCTTTACGAAATCTATTTTTAAAATTGTCCCCTTGTTTCAAAATCTTCTTTTTTTTTCTTAAATCATGTCAATAATAACCCAAACAATCTGGTCTCCCAGTCTTAAAATTTTTCTTATCAGTGAAAATTGTTCTGTCTCAGATATTCTATTTTTCGTACTGAAATTCTTGCCTATACTATGTGAGGCATAGTTACAATAATGTTCTTTCTAAATATTTCTGGTATTTACACCTGCTAGATCGTATAATTCATTCATCAATAAAACAATTCAAGTTAAATTGAATTGAAATTTTAGTTAATGAAGCTCCAGTCTACGAAATTTCCCTTAAGATTGCATGCTAAGAGATTATTAGAGAGAGGATTTGTCAGTTTTTAGAAACTGATTTTTTAATCGGTTTCATTGCTTCAAGAATGGTGGGGTTTAGGTGGGGGTTGTACTGGTGTAGCCATGATAAAAATAAAGTTATGGAAATAAATGAGTAGAAAAAGTAAACAGCAGGACACTATGATGTATAAAATCTGTTAATATACAGGGTGAAACACCTAAGAAAATGTTTGGTTCAGTGGGGCAATTATTGTAACGGAGAAGTTTTTTTTCTTTAAGTCATATCTTCGGATATTTCAAGATCGTTGTCGTTCTTTTTTAATGTAATAACGTATTTTGATTAGTGTTACATAATAGCTAGTGAAAAGACAAATTCAACCATGTCTAATATGTTGACCTCCACATGACTTTCGAAGGAGTTATTCTTCAAAAAGTATAACTTAACGTACGAAGTCCATGTTCAATATGTTCATGCTTATTGTACTCTACTACGGTTCCGTTGATGTAAACATTGAAACATTATCGGAAGACATCTTCTGTTTAAAAACTGCTATACCACGCAGCACTTTGTGTTATACTATATGCAGTCGCAGCGAAAATTTGTTTCTTCCTCAATCCTTTTTCAATTACAAACTTTTATTTTATAATAAAAATGAGAATATAAAAGCTTATGTTAAGAAATACTTCGGTTTCGCAACAAGTATGATGGCGTATTTACCCAGTCAGCTAAATTCCGCCAGCATGGTGCAAGATTAGCCCAACATAACTTCGGGTGATTTACCCATCTGTTTCCTGGCAGCAGATTTTTATAAGATGCCACCATCTAGCGGCGATTTTTGTGACTCGCTACTCAATCTGCAATTTCTACAATTTTAATTTCCACGACAGAGGGCGCGCATATACAATTTAAAGAAGACTAAAAGCAAATATTTTAATTATAATACATAAATTCTAGTAAAAATTGCTAAAAATTCGAATAAATGCATTTCTACTTGTCCTATAAAGTAATGAAAAATAAATGAAATGTATAGTTGTATATACGCGCCATCTACCGTTGTAACTGAAATGGCAGGAATTGCAGTTACTATAATTGTACCAGCCGTCCGCTGCAAATGTGCTGCCTGCGTTTCCTAGAGACTCTGCTGATTTTCTGTCATTGCCAGGTTTGACTGACTGCGATAAGTCTATAATTACTTACAGCATTATGTATAAATATATTTCAATTCGAACAAAGTCCCATATATTTGAATTCAAACAATTGGTTTCTCAAAACTAATATTGGGTTGATACGAAAGTTCGCAGCGTTTTTTAAATTAAAATTCAGAGATAAAAGGAAGATATTTATATATAGCTTTATTCAATAACACAATAAATTACATAAAAAATATCAAAAAGTAATAGAGCAGAATGGGAAATATGTTATTGAATAATTCTACGAGTAAATATCTTCATTTTATCTTTGAAATTTAGTTTAAACACGCTGAAAACTTTTGTCCTAACTCAATATATGTATGCATATTACTAGACTGCGGATCTTAATGCAAAATAAAAATTACTGATTTAATAATTTTAATAACATTCAACAAAACGAACATTCATTCGTCAACATTGTTAAGTTGTTTTAATGTTTTCAATTTTTCCTACTCACGTTTGTTATAAGTGCATAAAATCCGCTTCCTGTTTACTTTTAAGGTTCTGTATGACACAGTTTGTAAGGTTAACTGTAATCTTAGGAATGATATAATATGAAGAATAAATGGAAGAGTCATTGAATTATCCATTGCAAGTTTGACAAAGAGTTCAATCTGTATAAAAGACCTGAACGACATTTCGCTTTCCCAACAAAAGGTAAAGTAAAATAAAGTAAAGTAAAGAGGACAAAGGGGAACGTAACAGGCAAGAAGACGAGACAGATGAAAGAAGATTAGATAGATGAGTGGAAGGTTAGATGTTCAGGCGTTACGACGTCCACCATAGAGGATTTATTCCTATGTAAAGGAAATCCCTCCTTGGATAAGAGCATTTTCGCAAATTCATGAGGGTTAGCATATTCGCACGAAACACTGGATTTTTCCCTTACTTTTGTACGAAAAGGACACCATTCATAAATACGCCTTTGAAAAAGAATTATTCCGCTGCTTATTTGATTTGCGAATGTTTTTCGCGATGAAGTACGCAGGATTTACACAAGCAAAAAGCTACTGACAAATTAAGACGAAGTAGTGTAGTAAAACCCCGTGGAGAAACCTTTCCACTGCTCTACCATTTTTATTAAAAATTTTATCAAGGATATCTATCTCTCACATTTTTCCAGTACTTTAAATACATTTTTATCTCAACATTCTCGTTGCCTTCAAGAAGTTCACTCAGAAATTTTAGTTCACAACTTTGCACAAACCGTTTCTTTTTTCTTCTCCAGTTTCTAGCATTCTGAAAACAGGTTATTATATATTATTCTCTTTTTTGTGCATTTCTTACCTCTTTTCACTATTTTAAGCAGTTTCTGAAGATGTAACGCCAGCTGAAAAGAAGATGAAAGGTGGCGGAAATACAGAAGAGTGGAAAGAAAAGGACTGCTTTATTCCGAGCTTGCAAGTGGACTCATCAGTAGGGCTACCCATAGGGAACTGTGAAGTTGTGAATTTATTTTAACGAAATAATGTCGCATAAATGGCATTATAAATAAACTTATTATTAATATATATAATTATTAAAAACATGCAGGATGTGTCACTTTCATCGAAAGATCTCCGTTGTTTTTAGTAATAAGAGAAAATATTTGTTTCAGGGGGCAATTATTGTGATGGAGAAGATTTTTTCTCTAGGTCATATTTTTCGATATTTTAAGGTCATCGTCGTTTTTTAAAAATGTAATAATGTATTTTGATTAGCGTAACGTTATAGCTAATGAAATGTCAAATTCAACCGTGCATAATATGTTGACATACAAATGACCTTCGAAGGAATTATTTTTCAAACAGCATAATTTAACGTAAGAAGACCATGATCATGCTCACCGTACTCTACTAATGTTCCGTTGATATAAACACTGAACCATTATTTAAAGACATCTCTTGTTTACAAACTGCCGTACTGCCCAGCACTTCGTGTCTCAGTTTCAAAATGTCGTATTGAATCGATGGAAAAGGTGAATAATTCCTTCGAAGTTCATTTAAAGGTCAACATAGAATCCATGGTTGAATTTGTCTTTTCATTGGCTATAACGTTACACTAATATAAATAAGTTATTTCATTTAGGAAAACGACGATGACCTTGAAATATCGGAAAATATTACCCAGAGAAAAAATAACAATAATCCGTCACAATAATTACGCCCCACTGAAGCAAACACTTTCTCGTATTATTAAAAACAACACAAAATACTTTCGGTGAAAGTCTTAGGTAACTCACTCTGTATATTTTAGATCTTTAGAGCAGGAGAAGACGAAATGATTGACCTTATAACTATATTGTTTCGATCCTTGCATCTCGAAGATGGAACAATGAAATTAATTCGGATCCGATAACGTCAATAAATGTCCTCAATGATGCATATCACAAGATAAACATACGTTCCAGTACGAATCCGTGAAGCAATAATAGTTTGGCAACGTCAGAAAATATTGACACGAATCTTTCGAGATACCATCAATAAATACCATTCTATTTAAAAAATATTATTGATCACTCTGGATCACCTTTATTGATCTCTGGAACAATTAATTGTTCTGCTACTTGTACCTCTTGAAGTAGTATACAATTATCTGGAGGAAATGTTTCATAAAACTGAGTATTACGGAAATAATTGCAAAAGCCATTTTTATGATAAGAACGATTCAAGTAACGATAATTTAGTTAAAATTATTTTAGTGGACTTCAACAGTTTTAAACTTATCATTCATCTTCAATGACATGAAAACTTGTTCCCTAACGAAAATTTCATAAGGCCGATTCAGAATGAACGGGAGAAAGGACTTCGAAAAGTTTTTAAAAGGCGTTCGAGAGAGAGAGAGAGAGAGAGAATAATGAGGATCTCGACTGTGTTTTAAATTCATTGTTCCTTGGAAGACCCCTTTGACGTAGTCATTATAATTGCGACGTTCTCAAGACGTTGTCCGACAGCAATTTGTCTGGCAACTAAATTTTATAGAAGAGAAAGGAAAACAATTATAAAGGTACACGTGCAATACTGATAATTTTTACAGTTTAATCACAATTTACAAACTTCTTACTAGAAATGCTGTTATTTCTATTATCTTCTGTTTATCTGTATTTAATTTAAAAAAAAAAAGTATGAGTTAAACCGAATGTGTATTCAAGTAATACTTAAATTATTTGCTGTACGAATTTTTAAAAAATATTGCATAGTTTTCAGAGGGACATGCAGTGCTGCAATCTGTTTTCTGTTGGTATTTTTCTTTTTTATCAACATATGGGGTTACCTTCAGTTTTTTTAATGCAATGCTCATTATTTCTTCTCGAATTCGAACGAAGTACCCAATTCTCCATAAAAAAGTATTACACCAAGTAGGGTTTGAAATGAATGATTCTTATAATATTTATAAGACAAATTTTACTTCAAGTAATGCTCGAAATGTAGTCCATTACGATCAATCCATATGCGTAATCGCCTTATGAGTGAACGAAAAACTTTTTCTAGTGTTTCTGCAGTTTTGCGATAGATGCACTAATAATAGAATAAGGGATCCAATTACTTTGGGGGTGCCAATTACAGAGCCTACATTAATTGTACTTATTTTTAAAATATAATGAATATGAAGAAAGAGATTTTAAATTTTTTTATTAAAATCTGTTAATTGTTTGTCTATTAAAATTAAGTGTGTAAAACATAGAAGCTCTTAAAGTACAAAAGAAATCATTTCGAATTTTTGTTACATAACCTAGGATAATTTCGTGTAAAGCTTATACATAAGAAACCTTAAGAAAACACTGGAAAAATGAAAGGCAATATTTGGTAATTTAAATAATTCTAGCACACGTAGAATCGTGTATTATATTAGTAAGACGCATTTAAATTATGAAAAACACACTAACACGAACAATTTTAAAACTTTTTGCTTTCCTAAAGGTTTTTGCTTTCCTGTTTGCTTTTTGTTTTCCTAAAGGTCAATTTTCCTCAGCACGTCTGGACGCAGCGTTTTGCAATCCAAATTCCATTCGTCGTAACTCCGCTGTGCGTCTGGACGCTCTAGTTTGCGTTCGTACGATGAGATTTCGTGATGTCTTTTCTTCTTCTTCACTTGAGAAGAAAGAGGAAAGAGGATCGCCAGAACGCAAACACGTGCGACAGTTGATTTACTGTAGACGCTCGTCGCGCACGTTTTCATTTATACCTTTTGCATTTTGGGCGCACTGCTTCCGAAGCAATCGAGACGCAGACGCACTCGTTTTGCGACCCACTGCTCCAAAATACATTTCTGACTACTGATTTGGATTTTGTACAAAAGATATGTTGTAATCTGTAGTGATATATGAACGTATCTCAAAGGATTTTTCGAAATCTTAAAAACTGTTGGTTTTACAGACGTGTAAAATAAAGTGTCAACATTTTTCCATTAAATTATAATGGTTGAACGAACAGACCGATGAAAATAAGTTTATACGAAAATTATCTTTATAAAACAATTTATATCTTGGTTATCATTAAGAATAGAAATCGCGAAAGACTGTTTTGTTTAAATAATTTATAAACTAGCGTGCAAATGTAATTTTTTAGTGCAAAAATATTAAAATGTGGAAACATTTCCCTAGAAAAATTTTAACAAATTTTGGAAAAATGTGACCGCACACTATGATTGTTTCTTTTTAAAATTCCATTTCTTAATTCGGGGACGCTTAAAAATTGCGAGCGGAACAGGCCAGCGACAGAAAATCCGTAAAAACGTAAATATCCAACGAATTTGTTTGAACATTTGTGAAAAGTTTGCCACGGGTCCTACATTTATTCGGCAAAATAATTTTTTAAAAATGTGGTTTAACATTAAGAAATTTGGGCCAATTGGCACATTTTCGTACAACAAGCGTCATATTACGAGAGTAACATGTGTATTTAAAAAATTGTGTGCTATTCAATATTTAAAAGATTCAAATTTCCTTTAAGATGAATTTCTGTATCGTTACAGAAAATCATGGTCATGAGGGTTCCTCTTCATGATTGTGAGCCAGCTTCCATTATTACTCATTGTAAGTTCAGAAAAGTAGAAATGACTTAGAAATATGAACTTTTTATTCTGTAGTATAAATATGAAATCTTATTTAATTTCACATCATCGTAATAAAAGAAAAAAAATTTATTTAAAAGTTAATCGTTTGATATTAATTTTGTGATATAAACAAGAAGACATAAGAAGTAAAAATAGGAAATAAAACAGTGGTCCTGCAAAAATTACACACATGAATATCTGCACATGAATATCTCTGTCATTTTTGAAAATATGAAAAATCTTTGTTAACCAAAGTTTTTCAGTATAAAGAGGACTACAATATGTCTGTAATAGTTTTTTTCTGTAAATGAAAGAGTAGAAGATTTCAAGGTCACCTTCAGTTCTTTATACGGAAATGTATATTTTTCTATGCGCTATTCGATGCAGCTCGCCATTCTTTACTAAAAAACAGCAGTAACCTATGTATTTTGAAAGATTATTGATTTAAAAGATATTTCAACGTTGTTTAATTTTGTAGATCTTCTGTCGCGTTCAGATAAACACGAAACGATGGTAAGCAAAATAGACTTACTGAAATCACAGTATCGGACACTAAGATGGAATCGACGTGATAATCGCTATGTAATATTTCCATATACACACCGGTACAAAAAGACAAGAGGCAAACCAGACGAAAGTAGTGAACAGATACCCCCAACCGTCTGGCACAAACACTCGTGAAAACGAGTTGAGAAACTCCTTCTATGGGACTTTTAGGGTTGTTCCCACGAACAGGGACGGTCGACAGCCTGAAGGGGTGCGAAATAAGGGTAACGAAGCCTGTAACCGAATTTCAAATCGGTCGTCTCGTGACAATCCTTCCGGCGTACCGTGGAATCCCATTCTGACGAAGTGGAGCGAGAGATTATACACTGCACCCGGTTAAGCATATTATATTTCTGAACAGTATTATCCAATTGATACATGCTGATTTAATTGAAATTTTCACAACGCAAATTGCATACCATCTATAAATATTCGATACATGTGCCTTGCGTTGACCAGTCACTGTATCTAGCAGATGAAAACATTGTTCGACATTGGAAAAATGGAACCCGCTAATTTATTGCCGATACGAATATTTTTTGAAAGTAGGGAAGGAAGGTTGAATAACTTGAATAACTTGAGAACTTATAAACAGTGGAAATGTTAACTGTACAATAAGTTCATTACCTTCCTATGAAGGATTTTATTCAAATAAAAATTATAAAGGTAGAGGTGCTTGAAGATGCTTTAAGTAGCCATTAGTTAAAAATATTTATACAAAACAATAGATTCTCATAAAACAGCCATTCATTCACATGAATGAATTTTTTTGATTGAACGTAATCGAAGAATATAATTTAAATAAATAACATCAATTTATTTAACAACTTCACATGAGATAATGGGCGGAAAATCGACTTGGATTTAATATAAAACGCGTGTTAGTGAAGAGATAGTTTAGTTAACAATTACTTGTATAGGTATACTTGTATACAATAATTCATTGTACTTGTGTAGAGACAAAACTTTTTCTTTTAGTGATAACAGATAGAATGGTAACAATGGCTCACGCATTTAGTAGATACATGATGGTGTTGTGCCTAATTTATTTGTAGGTAATTAAAAATTGAACGCTTTATGGTAATGAGAGTTGTAGAATTGTATGAATTCTTATAAAATTCTATGTAGAAATCATAGAATAAATAGTTTGTAAAAGCTTTGAAGAAAATTTTCTATAAAAGAAGACACATACAGGGTGGCCCAAAAATGTTGCACCTTTTGAAAAGGGTGACTCCTTAAATCATTTGAAGTTTTTCCGCTGTTTTGTTAAGGAATTATTAACGAAAAACACGAAAAAATTACCCCTTTCAAGGGAATACATTTTTGGGGCACCTTGTATGCGTCGCAATAGGTGTGAAAAATTAGAAACCCCTATTTCTCTGAGTATCTAGTAATTGTATGCAGCATCTTTTTAACCGTCGACTATCGTTAGTTGGCTAGTTATTAGTTATTGCGTAGTGTAGCAAATACGATTGCTTCTCGGTTCCCAATTTCGTTAGCCATTGATATATGTATAAGAGCGAAAGCCCAACGCAGTAATTAACGTGTCCGGCAGGCACTATATCCCCTGGAGTTTGATCTCCGGTGGGTTATGCAATTTATTTATTTCACTCCCACGCGCACTATGGTAAATGACAGCTTTCACTTTGCCAAACGTTTAAATATAAATTACATTTTCGTTTCAGGATCTTTTAGCCACGCAGCAACTTCTTGAACTACCTCTGTGCATTGGTGACGTAGAGAGACACTATTTCTACGATTGCGTGCATACAGATGATATAACTTCTCTTAATCTGGGCTAGAGGCCTACAATTTACTTTGCTACTCTAGGTTTTTAGCGAATACAAAATACAATACAAATAAATTCAGATGCTAACAAATGCTAGAATTAGAGATTCCGCAAGAGTGTTTCTTTCGGCTTTGGTGAGTACACCTATGTGCAGAATTGTGAAAAATACTGTTTCAAATAGTAAATAGCCTACTTTACTTTAGACATGCATTGATATGAGTGAAAATAATATATATTATTTACAATAATTTTTTCAAATAGAATTTTAAATATTTTATTTATAAGAAACATATTTTAAAATTACCTAATGTTTTCATGGAGCACATTTTGTTTTAGATTTTAGCAGTAGAGCATTATTTGCAATATATCCAGGATGTAAGGAATGATAGAATAGTTTTCAAATGTTATGAACCTTTGAAACTTCAGCAATCAAGATTATAAATTCCATATAATGATTTTTACCATTTTTTGGAGGCCTTAAACGATTATAGAATGGGACAACGGGTGAAATTCCATTGACGTCAGAGTAACTGCTGCATTTATTTATATATTTCGGTATGGTCTATGCATATGGTTACGTGTAAATGTAATCCATGCAGTTAAAAGTATATACAAAATTTTATGCGCAATTTCTTCTTTAACCCTGCGTACAATGGAAATTCCACTATGGAACAAAATGACCCTAAATTCGTGTAGCACGTTCGTTCCAGAACATCTGCTGCCATAGCACTAATAAACGTCACATGACATCATATTTTGGTATTATAACATGAAATTCAGTTATGAATTTAAAGAAGCAATCGAATTAAATGTCGACCAAGTGTTTCCTACAATGTAGACAATATGTCGGACGATTATCTTTTATGTGCTCAATCGATTATTTGTAAAATCCCTACATCATATCGGGACATTGAAAATATGAATGATAAAATTCAGTGGGAACAGGCTGTTAAAGAAGAGATCAATTCACTTTTAACAAATAATACGTGGACCTTAGTCTCAAGGCCTGAGCATAAAAATATTGTTGATTGTAAATGGATGTTCACAGTTAAGAACGATGAATTTGGAAACCCATTGAGATATAAAGCTCGGCTTGTTGCTCGAGGATTCAGTCAACAATATTTAGAGGATTACAATGAAACCTTTGCACCGGTTGCTAGAATTTCTAGTTTTAGATTTATATTAGCTTTTTTAAACCAGTTTAACTTGTTGATCCATCACATGGACGTCAAAACTGCCTTTCTAAGTGGAACGTTAAAAGAAGAGATATATATGAAAGTTCCTGAGGGAGTTAATTGTGATAATAATCAAGTGTGCAAATTAAATAAAGCGTTGTATGGATTTGTTACGTATGGAGACGTTTCTCCACGATTTATTTTCGTTTAGACGTTCTAATCTCTCTTCTGAGAACGAAAAGCGTCCCAACAGGCCCCTTTGTTTAATGATTGTACTCCGGCTGGACGCAACTGGCACAGAGCATGAGCATCACCGTACGATTTCTTAATATGGAAATCCTCAAAACATCCCCTTCTGGAATATTTTGTCAAGATAGTTCTCGATAGGAAACATCCTGGCTAACCCTTCGTTTTTACCCCTTTAAACAAAAGATCCAGCTGCAAACCTTAAACTCACCGGAAACGTCAAATACGAGTACGCGATCGTACAATAATACATACACATTTCTCTCTCATTTTTGGAGTATATAAACCCGTTCATTTTCATTCTCTTTGGTTCAGTCGAGACGCGGTTCTGTTGAGATTCTGAAGTGGTCCGGTCGCGGTATATCAATCGTGAAGTCACGTCGCGTTACTAGTATCGGGCTAAATTCTGGTGAGATCGGGTTCAAGTCCCTTTTGGGTCAAACGTTAACTTATATAAGCCGTTAGTTAGTGTAGTTTCTATTTTGCCTTCAACAACTGCTCTCCGACCCCGCATTGCCAGTGCGTCAACACCGTGCAATATAGGTAATCAATTTCTATAATTGTACATTTATTACCTTCACTCGCGACACAACAATCACAATTGTAACCTATTCGAATCCAGAATAAATTGTTTTGTTTGTTAACTCGCGTAAATTACAACCCTTAATCATTGCCAAACATCCTAATCTAATAATTGAACGTTCCCACACGATACAATCTTACCGCTCGGATTGTATCAATTAAATTATATAAGTTACGAGGCTTGCAAATGTTAAATTCAGATTAACAAAGATTTCCAATTTTGAATCCATATTCTTGGGGTAACAACCCCTCGCCGGCCTCTCGCGTTGCTCGCAGCCCTGGCTCGTAACAGATTAAAGCAAGCTGCCAGATGCTGGTTTGAAATCTTTGAACAAGTTCTTCTAGAAAAAGGGTTTAAAAATTCACCTGTTGATAGATGCATTTATATTTTAGATAAAGGAGATATATCGGAAAATATATATGTTCTCTTGTATGTAGATGACCTAGTAATTGCAACCGCAAAAAAAAAATTGACACAATGAATAGCTTTAAGAATTATCTTAAGATAAAATTTTGCATGACAGATTTAAACGAAATAAAACTTTTCTTAGGTATTAAGATTGAGAGAAATGGAAGTAGGATAAGTTTGGATCAAAGTGCATATATTAAAACGATTTTGCACAAATTCAATATGTCAGATTGTAACCCTATTAATACGCCTCTTGAATATAAATTAGATTACACAGCATTGAATTCCGCCGAGGAGTATGATGCTCCTTGCCGAAATCTTGTCGGATGCTTGATGTATGTGATGCTGTGTACGAGGCCTGATTTAAGCACAGCTATTAATATTTTAAGCAGATATCTGAACAAAAATAACAAAGAACTTTGGTAGTGCTTGAAAAGAGTACTTAGATATCTGAAAGGTTTGCAAAATATAAAATTAATTTACGAAAGAGGTAATTATATTAATCTTCTGAGCGGCTACGTTGATTCAGATTGGGGAGGCAACGATTTAAATAATAGAAGAAGTACAACAGGATATCTGTTTAAATTATTTGAAAGATGCACAATATGCTGGAATACAAAACGGCAAGCATCTGTAGCAGCTTCATCTACAGAAGCTGAATATATGGCTCTTTTTGAAGCTGTTAGAGAAGTTCTTTGGTTGAGATCTTTGGCAAAGGGTTTAAATACAGATGTTTTGCAATCAATTGCAATCTATGAGGATAACAATGGCTGCATTAGTATTGCTAACAATCCAACGAATCATAAAAGATCAAAACACATAGATATAAAGTACCATTTTTCTAGAGAGCAGGTTGAAAAAGGCATAATTAGATTGTTACATATGCCCACAGGTAATCAACTGGCAGATATTTTAACAAAGCCGCTACCTGCAGTCACATTCTTACAGCTCCGAAATGGAACGGGACTAAAATAAAATCTATATCAATAGATTGTTTAATTTTATAATAAAAATATATATTTATTTATTTATTTGTTGCTTTAAACCAAGTGGTTTATATAGCAAGTACAGTGTTATGTGTGATTATTGAAATTTTTTTATTATTGGATGGTCTAATCAGGTTTTCTGGGTTTCCCTGATTCTTTGCAACAAATGTTGGACCATATGTAGTTCCCAGGAAAGATAAGGAAGGACAATATTAATTCTCTGATACCCAATTTAATAATATTTAGAGTAATGGCATTTATACGAAAAAAAAATATATATATAAGCTTATAACAAATGTATATATGAGATACATCTAAACACAGCCGATTCATTTTTGAGGAGGCGTGTTGGATTTTTCATATCTAACTGTACATATAAGCAAAAATGATCTTTGTGTTGAGAAACACTTTAGAGTGCCAGGAACGCGGAGCCTGAATATTACTCTTAGCAATGGGTCTCCGGCAGTACCCCGACTCTTAAGGGTCGGGGGGTGTCATAAACACATTTCAGGCCCACGCCTTTTCTTTCGTTCCTGGCTTCAAACCTAAGCAACGGTTTTCCGTTGCACATTTTTTGTTAGTCTCGTCCAGAGTATCGAGGTATAGGGAGCTAAAGGAGTCCTTCCGAATCTCTTTAAATAAATCAGTTTTCTTATTAAATCAACTGAGTGTTTATTATAATAAACTCCATATACCAATACTATGGTTTGTGAAAATCAAAGAATATATTTGAAACGTAATATATACAGGTTGATGACACTAAAAAATGTTCGAGACAAAAGTTAAATGGTATTGGAGGGCACACTTTTCCATATAGATATCTTTTTTTTTATGTGGATGCGTAGAGGTCATATGGAGGTCAACTTTGGTTTTTTAATGCACTACTCGATGCTACTCATTATTTCGTACATAGAAATCATCACATTAAAGTCCCTACATAAATCACTTATGGCAAAATATTAGTTAGAGGATATTTTGATTTTAATAATGAGTACAGGAGTTAGTACTGTACAGGTTTGACTTTAAGTGAATGGGTAAAGGTTAGAGTTAATATAATTAATTTTAACATAATTTTGTACAGAACTGTGAGAATACTAAAAGGTTTTTCTGTCTCCTTTAAAGTGTTATATTTTTCGTGCAAAGTCATTTGAACGTTATTTCCGTTTTGATGTGTGCTACAATGTCGCATGATAAAAAAACAAATGCAAGATAAAACAAACATCCTGTATACATACATATATACGCATTGACATGACTACAATCTAATTAATTTATTGTTTTGCTACACGGAATAGTATCACATAGAAAATGGTAGTTGAATTCGTCTCGACACTTGCTACAATGTTACGAATACAAAAATACAAGGTACCATGCAAAAAAATTAGTTTGGCTCCCACACAGAAAGTATTTACGGCACATAATATCTAATCCTTCGAAATATTCCACCAACCGTTTTTAAATGTAACACTCTCTATGAACACGAAAAGAATTGAGTGTATTAATCTTGATTATACTTGAAACCTTGCTGAAATATTCATGTTTCGTAAGTTGAATAATACAATTTCTGGGTATCGTTTGATACACTCTGTACGTACATTGAATAGCCCGTTTCTCGCGAAGAAGTAACCCTGATTGACTCAGTTTCGTACAGTGTAGATCGGATTACATCGACAGACAGAACTTCTCATCCAGCAACTTGATGAAATTGCTCTGCGTGCTTCTAATTTGTATCTCGAGTGATTTAAAGGGTAGATATTAATGTCTCTTGTTTGCTCTCTCACAATTGTCCCTATTATTAGTCTCGTTAATAAATCTTTTCGCGGCGTTTAAGCTCGACTGCTGTCTACTGCTAATTGCAGAACTTTTATGGAAGATCTTAAATACGCGGGCATTGTATCAGTATGGCAGGAATTGCTGCGAGTCTTTGATGGTGCTCGATAAGTCGAACGTAACATGAAAGAGCTGTTGCTAAGTGTTCAGACCGGGAGTCGAATGAAGCTGTTAAAATTTTTAATTAGCTCAGATATGGCAGTAATTGTTTCATTGTTAACTTGTCTGTTCTAAGGAAACAGTTATAAAATGTGTATTCATTGGCAATTCTAGTATTCCACAAATATTCATACAAGAAGAGAACTTCATTTTGTTGGGAATGGGAAAAAGTTCTAGTTCAACAATAACAGTTATTCTGTTTTGAAAAACTCAAAGCTTTTTCTTGTGATAATGCTTTGCTACGTCTATAACTAATTTCAGCGAATATCTAGATCAGGCCCGGGTAACTTCTTCGCCGCTATCGCTTCACGACTCCCACCACTAGGGTACCGATTTCAAGCGGTTTTGACAAGTAAGGACGCCGCCATATTGGTATGTGATGTCGATAACATAGATTTGCAAGCATAGTCGGGTCGTCCTGACGGCCGGCCCTCTCCACCCCCTCACAAACCAAACCCAGACCAACCTTCCGTCGGCTCCGCTCATTGCAGAAATCGCTCAACTTTGCAAGCGTATAACTTTTAAAGGAGTGAACTCCGCGTTTTAAAGCTTCCATTTTTGGAATTTTCTCGTAGAAATCTGCAGGATTGTACAAAGAAAGTGTAAAATATTTGGTCCAGGAAGGTGACGTTCAACCGATCAAAGATTTAAATGACCATTTCTTAATCAACTAGCAGTAGTATTTCACAGTGTTTCTACTACACAAGTTAGCGTGGAACGAGCATTTAGTGCTTTGAAATTTATTCTTAGTAACTATTAGTGAAAGTACTTTCGAAAATGTATTACTCATAAAAGTAAACGCTGAACACTGGACGTACAGGAAAATAATATCTTTTGTTTTCTTCCAGTTTTTCCTTCAATGTAAGAGTGTAAACTATTTCCAATTCCTTGAATAGTGCTGAATGAGAAAATAATATGAACTTTTATATTTTACTTTAAAATATCTACTTAATAATATATATTCCTCGGAAAGTTTTATTAATCTAATATAAAATAACTGTTATAATTGTACGTACTTTATTACCAGAATTAAGGTAACTAAAGTTAACTTAAAACGGGAAAGAAATCATTTAAAAGCATTAGACCCATTTTACGCTGTAGAGCTGATCGAAACAAGGTCGACGGGTTTTTTCAAACTTATTGGACAATTTTAAAGGCTTCGAAACGAACTGATATTGTTCTATTATTACTTTGACTGGTTTTCAATTTATCTTTCGATGGCCAAAAAAGCATCTTACTTTTATCCAAATATTCCTTGTTTCATTTTCATAATATCCATTTATTTCAAATTTATCCAGTTAATAACATTAAATAACATTGTTTTTGACACTACATACTGTTCTATATTGCCAATACAAAGAATATGAAATAATATTTTGGTACAAATTATTATTGTAAAAGATTAGTGAGGGAAAATGAGGTTTTAAATATCAGCAACATAGGCTGCAGGATTAAGTCGAAATAATTACATGCTATTTCATCAACTTTCAACAATTCTTTTAACGTCCTAACATATCCTATTACAAAAGGGAGACTTTTTAATAGAAATTCTCTTACATTTCAGTCAGTCAAACTTTTTGCCCATAATCTAACAAAATACAGATGAACATTAAAGACTTGTTCCTGGTTTATATTCCTTCTTTCCCTTGTTTGTGTGTTTAGCTTTTGTTTCAAGAATGTTTTATACAGGGTGTCCCAAAAATTTACTTCCTTGAAATGGATGATTCCTGGAGTGATTTGAAGTAACTTTTTTCTTTGCGAAACTGTTCTCTCTGACTTTGTTAAGGAGTTATTAACAAAAAACACGGACTAATCAGAGCGCGGCTACTGTTGCCGCGCCCTGGTTGATCCGAGTTTTTCGTTAATAACTCCTCAACAAAGCCACGGAGAACATTTTCGCAAAGGAAAAAATTACTTTAAATGACTTCAGGGATCACCCATTTCAAGGAAGTGCAACATTTTTGGAATACCCTGTATGATTACATCATACTGTTCCTTAGTGAAACAAGTGAGCGACTCGATAATGACATTAGCTGCAGATACTCGACAATCTAAATCCTACGAATAATTAAAATAACTTGCTCTTTTGTTTTAATTTGTCCATTTAAACTCGCATCAACTTCTATGCTATTAGCGCATTTGTTATAATGTTGTGTTAAGCCGCTTCGATTCCAATAAGCATGTACTGCGAATATGTACAAGTCAAGTTTATTAAAGTTCTAAATACCAATTATGCGTTCTTATAAACAAATATCAATTATGTGTTTGTGTATTCCGTTCGTGTAACTATTTATAGACATTGTTGCAGCTTAAGAGGGTAGGTCTAAAAATTCGAATAGCTGCGAAAGAGATAAAGTAATTCTGCTAACTGGTGACTAGTGTACATATGTATTGTGGCTATCATGTATACACCTCTGTAAGTATGCATGCGACGAATGCGCCTTCCCACGGTAATATCGAGAAACTATTTAGGATGAACATAGTATGAACTACGGTGCGTGAGGTATTACAGTAAATTCCTGATATAAGTCATTTGCGCGGTTTTGGCGAAGGACATTTAGACGAAATCTATGGTTCTTGCCGAACGTTGCATTTCAAATACACAGTGTACACTGGCAACGTAAATGACACTATCCGTCTAAATATCCTAAATCTGTGACACATAGACGGATAGTGATAAGAAGGTTGATAAAATGTCTTTCTCTGATACAATGTTGCACGCAGAAACGGACAGCGAAGGTCGAGAGTCGTCGCCGTTGAGGAGTGTAACATAAAACGATCGGGTATATCGGTGTGAGACCAGAAGACCACTACTAATCCAATAACAAAGCTTCTTTATTTTTCATTGCTTTTTTTATGAGTCATTGACAAACATATTCTTGGTATTTTTCTGATTAAAAAGAAACCAAATATGATATAATTCCCACGATATTAATTGAAATTAAATTAATGAAAAATGCGATGAAAGTTACTTTCCAAATCAATTGATGAGCAGAATGTATGGGTCTCGAATGCATAACCATGACACTGGAAGAGGGGATAGACATATAAACCCGCATAATGTGGAGAAGAAGCTCTATAGAGGTGATGCGTAAAATGTAATTAAACGGAACCTGAAGCTAAATATGTGATTTTATATTCTAAGCCACATGTGCCATCATCCACAACAATATGGTAGCAAAGCGTGGTTAAGCGGTAGAACGAGGTAATATAGAGAAAACGGTGAAGAGGTTAGAAAAGCACATGGCACAGAGAATATCGAAATCGATATGGCAGAATCAATCTTACAAACGCATAAAACTACTAACAGAAAAAGATTATTGCGTCTGGGTACTAAAGGTACGTGCAGTATTAAAGGCTAAGAAATTATATAAAAAAAGTGATTGAAAATGAAGAGCCTTCTGAATCAGATAGTGTCGAGTCACAATAATACAAAAAGAGACAAGTTTGAGGCATTCGGCTTAATCATAACCACATTGTCTGAAGGACAGGTAGGCCAATTCTTTGTAGAAACAAAGGCAAAGATGGTTTGGCTAGAATTTAAAAAAAAAAATCATAATGAGGGTATACCAGACAAACCCATAGATATAGGACTACACTTAAGTATCATAAAGATGCAAGATAAAGAGTCGGTAATGGGTTATATTATCTCATTAGAGCAAAGAATATTGTATTAAGGAGTGCATTTTTAGGATTTCCTATACTGGAGAGAGAATTGAATTATCACATCGTCCGACGAATTCACCCACGACTGGAAAGAGTTGATGCAATTCCAAGGACACAGGGAGCTATACGATTGGACATAAGAAAGACATTGGAAGAAGAGAAAAGCAGACACGGAAATAGAGATGCGAGACCAGGTCCAAAATAATGGCTGCTTTGTACTTGGGAGAACAAACCACAAGAAGAAGACTGCTTCCACAATAAAGATGTAAGACAAAATAATAAAAATCCATGGAGAAACCAAAACCGATCACACAATGGAGAGGGAAAGCAACATAGAAAGGAATTCAGCTGTATATCAATGGAACCAAAGGAAGAATACAACTTTTTGACAACTGGACTCAGACAAACCCAAGAGTAACCTAGGTGGAAGAACGACGAACAATTTATGTCCCTGCTTTCTGCATCGATGACACCGAAATCGAAATCCGTTTTTATTGTCGGACTTGCCACTTGCCGTTTTGCGTGTGTTCGAATATCGACTCTTAACCACTTCGCGACCACAGACGAGTTATCTCGCGACGAAATACCTTGCGTACGATAACCACAGACAAGTTATCTCGCGACGCAATTTCGCTTACGCTGTGTCACAGACGAGTTATCTCGCGAATAAGTTTCGTTTATAGGTTGGTCGTCTTAATTCCTTCAGACTGGGCCCATAACCTGTTGGCAGGTACGAATAGTATCAAAGGAACACGAGAGACTATAACGATACACGATAATATTTATTAATGCTAAAAGAGTGAGCGATATACAACGTGTTGGTAATAAAAGAATAAAAGAAGGAATGAACGTACTGTAACAGGCCCGTTAGAGGGCGAGGAGCCGCGAGACGGGCGCATTCGTAAAGCGGCTCTTTGAGCCCCGCCAATCGCGGCACGCCGTCCGAACATATCCGTCGTGTGACCAATCACACCCATGGCTCACACGAAATGAAACTATTATTTATATTATTTGGTACTTTTACTCACGACTTGCACAATCACTTTTCACTTCGAGGTTCATATAATTACTTGACTGCGGACTTTTATGCAAAATAAAAAGTGTTTGCAATAATTACAAGATACAGGAGCTACATAAACATTTTTTTCCTTTTTTTAAAATAGCTCTAAAAATAACAAAAAAATTCTGAAAATAACAGTACTTTTAAATTCTTTCAATGTTTCGCATTTAAATTCGTAGTCTTATCATCACACAGTAACAATAAATTGTAAAAATTTATATATTTGCCCTTTTATTGATAAAAAAAAACTGTCACATACCTTTATCATGCAGCAAATGCAAATTAACGTATAATTATTAGAAGAATGAAAATCTAAATCGGTTTCTGAGTTTTTACAACAAGAGCGTATAAAAAGATTTTCTGCGGAAGTCGAAAATGACTATTCTTGCCCTAAATAGTTTATAAATAGTCAGGATTGTTTCTAAATATTTTGTGTTTTAATTATTTTTACTTTTAAATCATGTTGAAATGAATGCAGAATAACTTGTAGAGATTAATATTACTGCGTGTACTTTCTTTTTCCATAAATCGCTTTGTTAAATACTTGATAGATGAAATAATTTTATAATTATCATGAAAGTGTCTTCATTACCTTTATACGAATACTCAAGAAAAATAAAATTTAATCTATGCATTATTATTATGATGATTATGATGATAAAAAGTTTCAGTACGCTCCATATCAAAACGATATTATCCGCTGCGTGTATTATTCTAATTTCTAGTTAAGCGTACTCACAGATTTTCGTGGAAGTTCGAACTTTTTGAAAATATTAATGGGAGAAAACCCCTTGTGTTGGCCCTGTCGGACGAGCTTTTAATAATCAAGTGCCCTTCGGAAGAAACAACTAGCTTCGATAAAAGTTTCCGTTGCTGCAGTTAATTACGCGAACGGTGCAGGTGGAAAATAAATTGCAGCAGTTCGGGCGCGCCAGGAACATTTCCATTTAATTAATGTAATGGGCCTGGTGACGAGCAACAATTAGTCTGTTAATAAACTTCGGAAATTAACTGCTAGATATACTGGAGGAGTGTGGATTTCCGCTTTTCCCGGAGTCAACGCGGATTGTTTTCGATTAATGGGTCGTTGTTGATTGGACACTTTACTGTTACACGCAATGCTTTCATACAGGTTTAAACCGCGCAGTAGGGAGTGGAAAAGTATTACGCGTAACACGCTGTTCTGTTCTTTTTTTCGTGGAAAGATCTGATAATAATTACATATTTTGCAGACTTAAATGAACGTATTTTATTCTTTATTTCGCACAATAGTTGTTCGCGGAACATTCTTTAACGAGGTACTCTAATGTGAACTTTTGAAAAAATCGATTAGAAATTAACCAGATTAACTGAAGTACATATAATTTTTCTTGTATGCATGTGTAGGTAACTATTATTGGTATAACTTAAAACATATTTTACTCAGATTTATGTTTTTTAAAATAGAGTCTATATATGCCGAAATATTATCTGAAAAACTGTTGCAATGTTTTTATTAAAGAATGTCTTAAAACACTTAAAAATATACAGTTTACAATAGAACAGCCCTTCAAGGAAGACCATTTATAATAGTTCTAATAACAAATTGCTAAAACATCTCGATAAAAATTATCAACATCAACATCTATAATTACGATATCTATATATCAGATTCTTGGTATTTTACGTAAATTTGTCATTCGGTAAACCAATTTTTCTACCTGCTCAACAAAAGTCAGGTCGTTTGGTCCAATTTAAAGAAAAGGTATACTGTTTTAAAGGCCGTTCGAATACTTTCGTGAGCCTGTGTATATACTCCAATTCTGAATATGGTCGTCAAATATGCAAATTATGAGACGTCTTTCGACGAAACTGGTTGTTGGATCTATGTTACATAAACCTCTTCAATTAACTAATATAACACCGTCCACTATCACAGTCTCACATTACTTCACGAATTCCATGTGATTCAACGGGAAGAATAAAAGCAATAGGTATATGTTATAATCGTTATAACAACAGTAGTTCTAGACAACAGAGAAAAAAACTCACAAAGCTTGCGAAAATTGCAACAAACCTACTTGTAATAAACATTTCCGAAATACAAAATTGTATAGAATGCATTCAACAACAGTGGATACATTTTTGACAATGTTTGTACTGTTACATCCACCTTCGACTTAATAACAAATTTATTTAATAATAAAATTAATTTTATTGATTTGAATTTATTTCGCAAACCCTTTATTACAGCTTGCGTCAGTTTCGATTCACTTTTATATGTGAACCCGAGTACTCCGGTTACGAAACGCGCCTTGCAAACTCCGAAGTCGAAATCTTTTTATTGACAAACAAATATTTCAACTGCAAATACATGAATCGATCGGAACAAAGTTAAATAACGAGGATGTGAACGGGTTTAATGATATTTTATCGATTGTAAAAAGTTTCTAGCTCACAGTTCCAAATGGATATCCGAGTACCCGTTTATGAACAGAAGGGTTAAAACAGGTGCTATTGTTGTTTGGCGAAATGTTTTCCCTAATGTATCTCACAGTAAATTTTGGAGAGGAAGACATTCACAAACGGTTGGCGTCGCGTATATTTCGAAGCTGTAAGATCAGGTGATACATCGGTGTTGTGCCGCGGCGGATATTATACATGTATACAGGTGATTTATCGCGGATCGTCGCGTGGGAACAATAGGCAATGTGTGCATATGCACGCCGCGCCAGTTTGATTGCCGATTCTCGTTACAGGACTCTCCGCGCCCCATTGAGTCCATTGAAAGCTCTGAAAATTTTTCCACCGCGAATGTCAGCCTGCGAGAATTCAATCGCTTATCGCAAAAAAAGCAGTCAATCCACTACGGAAGTCCGGTCATTAGTTTACTAAGTAACGACGCATTGTGCTGCGCCATGCTTCTCCCGCCCCGGTGGTTTCTCCACATTTATCATCAATCGAAGTCTCACATTTTTTACGTCTACCATGCACCCCGTGCCATAAGCTACACAGATAATAAATTAAATATAAAATTTTCATATTCTAAGATATGATAATAAACATTCTTCTTGTAAAGTTTAAAAAAATGTAAACTAACTTTGAAGTGTGCTAAAAAGTAAAAAATTGTAACTGTTTCATTTCTACTTTATTTGCGATTATTTTGAAGGATTAATGTATTGCAACAATAATAGTTACCAATAAACAAATACGATCATTTTTTAACGAAATTACCGGGAACATCCTCCACAATCTACAAGATACAAAAGATTGCATTCCGATAGATCCATCCGTTCCTAATAATTATAATGCTTGCATTTACAGAGAATATCTCGGTAACTATTAGATTTTCATCGCACATACCCTTATAGTTTTTTATTCAGTATTCAATTCTCTCTTCAACCACAAGATTAAAATTTACCCTTGACAATAAAGATACTCAAGATAAAAAGGTGACCCTCATATCTGGATAAAAAACTAATTATTACATTGTATGTTACTGTTGAGATCATACAATTTTCGTTTCAAGTATTTTTTCATATATCAAATAGTTTAAATGTAAACAATTTAGGAGGCACACTTAGCTGAATATATTTTAAATGGAATAATAGAAGCAGCATAATTGGTTTTAGATAGTTTTTTGTTATCGTGTCCGAGCAGAAATTGATTGTTTTTCACTACACTGGTGTGTACGAAAGAAGACGTGAATGCCTTTCTTTCTCTTCGTAACTATTGAAATATGCGCTATGAGAATCGGTTAAGGCATGGTCTTAATGATCGTAAGCACATGTTAATATTAATATACACTTAGTTTACTATGAATAACCATATAATCTTCCACGAGATACAATCATCGTCGTTCGCCTCTCTGTAGAACGAAACACTATTGTCCAATCGTCGTGCTATACCTCTATGTATATATGCAATAGAACCGATCGCATCGGTAAGGTAGATTTCCTGTATTATGTAACAAGGAAATTGGTAGCGTTAATGTAGAAAAGTGAGTGAAGAATTTTTTGTAACTATGAATTAACATTCTTTAAAGCATCAATAATGATTGTATTTACTTTTCAATCATATTTACGCGCCGTTTACTGCTTTATAAAGAAAAATACTGGATTTAGGATAATATTTTTTTCTTTGAATCATGAAACTCGAGCCATTCTATAGGTTTATTCAACCATTTCACGTTTGCAGTGGCACGTAATCAATCGGCATTTATGAAGGAATTATGGAAGTGGAGCTCCGTTGAATTCAAACGTAAATAAAAAAAGAATGAAAGAAAAAAGTAGTTCAATGATTGTTCAACCGCCCATGATGGTTCCGTTAACGATGGCAATCGATATTCGAGATCCAATTGTCTTGACTATTAAGCGGGTCAATATTTGAAGCTGTGGATTGATATTACGAAACGCGATTCGAGTAGGTCTACCGTCGAATACTGCCGAGGAACCATTTCGTGGTGTGCGATTCTTTTAAACAATTATAAACATGCCCGATTAATTGACCAAAATATTTGTCGGCCATTCGGTTTAAAAGCTAACGTGTTGCAAATATATGTCACTACTTTTTCGTTAACATTGCAACCTTCAAATGTATGAGTCACAGAATATCTAAATTGTACGCCCATACACGCAGCAGACTATTTGAACGATTCGACTACCATTAACGATAGAAAAAAATGCATCGAACTAATCGAAGGAAAAAATCTGCGACTTTCACCATTAAGCTTTTATCTTGGAACGTTTGCAACACAAATCGCTCAACTTTAAACATACATAACTTTTGAACCAGTGAATTCCTAACGTAACAATTTAAATTATTGGAATTTTCTTGTCAAGATCTACAGGATCATATAAAAAAAAAAGTAAAAAATGTCTGGATCCTGTAAGTGAAGTGCAGCCTAATTATATTTAGTTCTGATAACAAAGTAATATCTATTTACTACATCTTTCAAGTTTGAAAGAAATTGCGTAGACGAACATAATAGACATAACTTAAACTAACTGATTATTTGACCATTGAACTAAAACCTTATATACAGCTTGTCTCTATTCAAGAAAATCCAGCACTCTGCTGGAACTACTTCATTTAGACTGTTGCAGCTCAACAAAATTTAACTTGTGCTGATTGCCGTTTGTGAAGCAACTGAAGTATCCTAGACCATACTATTCAGGTTATAGCCCTTAATTTTCGTCATAGTCCTCAAGATGTCCCTCTTAACTTCTCTCGCACCTGTTGCCAAATATCCTATACTACTATTTATTGTATACTGCAGTACACACTCTTTCTCTCAATAGTTCGGTATGCGGGGCGGTAAGGGAACATTTTTCCAAGAAATTAAGTTCCCCTACCAATTACTCTCGTACGCGGAGAACCAAACAAACAACAAAGTTGTCTCCTTAGTCGCTAATTCTCTCTCCCAACATTTCGCGAGGCTTCCTCGTGCATAAACATGATCATGTGTACTAATCGTTTGATATTTATTTGTGAATATGTAATAAAGAACTTGATAAGATTAATTTTATTACATAGAGATAATTTATATTTTTTTTTGTAAAAATATAAATTATCTCTATAAATTTAAGATCGCGGATTTCAGAACGCATTTCAGAGCTTTGCGGGTCGCATTTTGGGAACCCCTGCTCTAAACTTTAGATTCAAAAGCAAAGGTATTGGACTGCGACATTGTAGCTCCGTTAACTCCAGTTGACTTCCAAAGAGTGTTCAAAGTGAATCTGAGAAGATCTCAGGGTACATCCTACTGCGTCGAGTACAGGACATTTTCTACTTCGCTTCTCCATCGTTGCACCACACTCGCGCGTGACTACACGTCAAACAGAGGACGAGTGACAGAGCAACGGACTATGCAATACATCAAAGATAGCATGCAATGTCACCGCTTTCTGTTTGGATCTTTGTCCACCAATGTCTTTGCCGCCCTTCGCGAGTTGAACTTATCTGTTCTGAGGCGTTTAGATTTTTTCAACATAGACAATACTGTTTCTATAAGGATAGGTATATAAATTAATTCGTAGTTCCTCATTTTTACGTTTGAAAATAATCTTCATCGTTACAAAATACAGAAAATATAGGGTGTCGCAAAAATGTTTTACTTCCTTGAAAGGGATAATTCCTGACGTCATCTCAAGTAATTTTTTCGCTCCGATAAACGCGCTCCGATTGATCCGTGCTTTTTGTTAATAACTCCTTAACAAAGGCGCATAGAACATTTCCGCAAAGGAAAAAGTTACTTTAAATGACATCAGGAATCACCCCTTTCAAGAGAACAACATTTTTGTGTCAGTCTGTATAAGTATATTTACTTCATATTATATGTACAATGACGTCTCGATTTATGAGAAAATGTGAACAATTTTTATTTTTAATTACTTCTTATAAATTACTTCTTAAATATAGTAATTCTATTTATTGTAAAAACCAGTAAAGATTTAATCTAACATTGTAACAAGGTAACTGTCCGATTATTTCATCAGTTTCACTGATTAGTACGGATAATAGAGGTTTTACTATGCCGCGAATTATTTGATGTAATTTCAGTCAGAAATATGTCACGAATATGTTGGAAAAAGTTTCAGGCCCCAATATAATTACATACATCGGTAGAAGCTGAACAGAATATACACTAGGCACGCAATAATTACGAACTACTTATTAATTTATTTTAAATACAGAAATTATGTGAATTTTGAACTTTATGAATAATGAATTTTTAGTTTTTAAATAAAAATATTTTAACAAATTCTATTAAATTAAAAAAAAGGAAATATTATTTTTGTCCACGTCTGCCTATCCATTCGCCGTACTGTGTGTGTGCACAGATTGGTTTTATGGTTACTTTACTGTGGGTCAGTAAATACAGTGAATTCTCGATTAGTGTCAGCAACACGGGTTTTGGTATCGCTTATTGTCCAGGAGATACTATTCTTTGATCTACACCGAAAGTAGGAAAGGACACCGATACTCATCGCCGAGGCCTCTATGAAGCCAGTCTTATCAACTATCCGACGCATAGAGTAAACTGCTCCTTGGCTCACCGTATGCATCATCTTCTCCTGACGCATAGAACAACCACTAAGATGCCCTTTGGATCGCAAGACTCATCATCGAAGATTACGTGCCCTTTCGGACCCCAAAAACTGTATATAAAGCCCACGCCAGCTCAATAAACTAGTCCAGTTGTGAATACCTTACGACACACGCTGCTATTCTACCCTGTCGGCTCCGTATTTCGTACTAGGGTTCAGAATACGTTATTTCCAAAGTATTAACACGTGAAATTGCGAAGTAATCATTGTCAATTCCCGAATTATGACAATTTTCCCGTGACACCTCGGTCGCTAAGGAGTGCGAACATAACACGGGTCGGGTATAACGGTGTGAGACCAAGAGACCACCAGTAATCCAATAACAAAACTTCCTTAATTTTCATTACTTTTTTATGGGACTTTCACCAACATATTCATGGCATTTTTCTAATGAAAATGATATTTACTTGTGCAATGAACGACGATCTCATTACAATTGTATTAACGGAAAATTGGAGTAAATATGATTCGAATTATATCGTGTTTGATCTCATTTTAATCAGAAAAACACCACAAATATATTGGTGAAAGTCTCATAAAAAAGTATTTAATAATAAAAAAGTTAAACATTTTATTTAAAAATCTGAGCTCACGCGGACCTTTAAACAAATATGTTGGTGAAGGCCTCATAAAAAAATAATTAATAATAAAAAAGTTTAAGTTTTGATTTAAAGGCCTGAGTTTACGCCAGTCTTTCATCTTTCCCGAACGCTTCCGTGTCTCTTTCTTCCCCATACGCTGTCCTTCTTTGCGTCCGAAACTTTTATCGTTCATTACACAAGTAAATATTATTGAAATTATATCATAATTGGTGTGATTTTCATTAGAAAACCCCACAAATATGTCAGTGAAAGTCCCATAAAAAATAATGAAAATTAAGGAAGTTTTGTTATTGGATTAGTAGCGGTCTCCTCGTCTCACACCGATATACTCGACTCGCATTATGTTACACTCTTCGGAGACCGAGGTCTCTCAAGCTTCTTGGCCCTTCACGGGATATACCCCGCGGTAGTGGGGATAATTTAACGACGTTTATCAACCATGCCTCGGCGACATATATAGAGAATTCACTGTACATAGATTTTCGAATGGTTATTTATTTATTTCTCTCGTGAATATATGCTTTCCTGTCATGGGGGAAAGCCTAATTAGAACGAATGCCTTCGTTGAACTATCTATATTGTGCAAGACAAGTATTTCAAGAGTTAAAGATAGTATTGATTGATTAGAAATTATGCTTTGAATCCGGTTTAGCTACATATCTTTGACAGGGAAAGTACTTACAGTATTACCAGTGACGTTAATTAGCTATGCTTTATACATTAGAGCCAACCTAGACGCTGGTCTAAATTTGGCTATTCTCCCCTATTAATAATTTACAGTTATAAATATCTCTGTATTCCGAATACAAATAGGTAAATAGGAACCGTATAACGAGAATAAATGTTTGTTTACGATCTACTGTACCTTACGAACGACTGATACCTACTGTATTTGTAATCGATTACAGAAGCGATATATTAACAACCAATGAAGGCACGTAATATTCTAAATAATTGTGTCTCTTATAACTTCTCTGGTAAATATTGGATTATAAAATTTTCCTTTAACATTGTTAAGCCACAAATATTTTGCTCTAAATTATTAACGCTTTATCGTTCAATACATAAAAGTGTTGCGAAGAAATTTTAATTATTCCCTTTATCGCGAATAAACGCTTGGGTTTTTGATTAAATTCTGTTCAGGTTGTAAGGCCGAAGATTGAATTACCGTGGTACGCGTTTGTTTCAACTGTCGTTCGCAGAATTAATTTTGGATGACTGGTATGAATGGAGAGCACGCGGTCTCTGATAATTAGTATTGTATGATTTGTGCTATGAATGCTTGACGGGATAAACTCGAACCTGCAGAAATGTTTGTAGAGGATTTCGAGTCGGAAATTTAATTGTTCAAACAACAAAAGTAAGAATTATTAATTATTTCGACTGCTAGAAGAATTTCAAAGTATAGTTGTCACGCCGAAACGATGGATAATTTGTTCCGTATCAAACCCTAGCAGCTCTAGCTTTCGTGAAGAATTCTTTCGGCATGCGCAAACAACTATTCAAATAGAGGCACTCGCAACAATATTTTGTTACGTAGTCAAAAATAAAAATTCCGAATTGGGAAGCAGTGTTCTTAAAACAGACATCAGCTACCAAAAATTCTCTGAATTCATAGATTTGCAACATCAAGAAATCGCTGTTATACACTCTTATCGTTAACTCATTCTTCTCCTAAAACTTTTTTACTATCACCTTCGTTTTCATCATTTGCTTTCACATCTGTTTCGAGAATTTGTATATCTGCTTGGCAACATACAGAATGGACCAATAACTTTAACCACTTTGAATATTCCCGTTATTTGTAATGATATTAAAAAGTGATATGTACAAAATTTGCAAGAAATAGAGACAGAAATGTGATGCAAATATTTTTTATATAGGTGAAGGAATGATGTACCTTTTGTATCGTGAATCGATGGAGTATCAAATTCTGCATGAAAATTTGTTGACCTTTGTTGGAAAATCTATTCAAAGTGCGCATGCGTCGGCGGAACATTCTAGCACTGATGAGATATCGGCAAAGTTTTCTCGCGCATGCGCGCCCAAAAAAGTGACGTATCTATATTATGAGGAAAAAGTAGTGGGGCTGTGATATTGGCAGGAAAGTACAGAAATAATCTCGCGCGCGCTCTAGCTCTCTCAGTTCCGATCCGTACACAAGACAAGTTGTAGAGTACACGTGTAATTAGCTTCATGTAATGAGTGACGCATTTATTACATACAGTTAGTTAAGTATCTAGTCTTGGTTATTGGTCCTGCCTCTAAACCTTAATGCAAAAGCCTTCGTATGTCCTAACGTAATAGTTAACGAGATATTAACGAAATCGTTTTGTAAACGTGCCTTACCACATTCAAGTAAAGGGACATAAGTTCAAGCACTTACTAGCTTTCAGGTATTACATATTGAAAGTTATCTCAAATATTATGAAAATTATTTCATGATACGAAAGGTAAGTCAATTCATTTAAAGAAATCAATGTGGCCTTGAATTCTCCGAAACGCCTTCACCAATATAAAAAATGTTTTCATTGCAATGTTTCCTTGACTATACAATGCAAGTTTACTGTATATATATAATTTTTTAAATATTATTACAAATAAAGAAATATTCAAGGTGGTCAAAGTTATTGGACAACCCTGTATACGAATTACTGCAGACAAAAAAATATGTTTCAAATACTTTCAACAAACTACAATATCACACGTGAATTGCATTAAGTTCACTAATACAGAAATGAGTAACTAACAGTGACCGAATGTGCGTAACGTGCAATTTAGATTAAGACGATAACTAAAAAACATATATTTTTGCTTTGCATGTCTAGGACAGTGTTGGGTACGGTTGCGGTCACTCAGACGCTTGCTTCCCCCGCCAATGTTTCTTCGATGCAGCGCTCACTTTCGCAGTGTTGCCAGTGTCACCAGGTCGAGAAAATCGAGGAGAACACAATGTACCCCCTCTCTGATGACCAGCGTAATATGTGACACGTTGCGTGTGCGCGATGGGGATTGAGAAGGACACCAAGCGTCGCCTCAGTTACGCGCGGCACCACATGGCCCGTCACGTGACTAGCCTACGGTCTTAGTGGGGGACATTGGAGTGTGCTCATGGCGGTGGAATGATATAGTTGGAGGGGAAAAGAAGGAGAGGAAACAGATACCCAAATGGATATCACTTGACGACATTGAGTGTCACCAGATCAAGACTTGTGACCTCACTCTAACTTCCCCTTTTATCGCGCTATTCACCACACTTTCGCCGCGGCCCACTCACGTGACGCGTGTCGTCTCTGTCGTGCATACTAGCAGAAAGAGAGAGAGGGTAACTTTTCCCCTCGATTCGTGGTCCTTCCCCTCATCTGCACCTTCGTCGCGTTCGCTGGTGTCTTCGTTGCTCCACTGCATGTAGCTTTGTAGCAAGTCCTCTCCAAGGCAACGGAGCTGACTGGAAGGGGATAGTGGGCGCTACCGTTGATACGGTTTTGCCTCAATTGAGGCAAATGTGCCCAGCCCTACTGCAGAATTTTGTATGACTTACGAACACGTCTTCACAAACGATGTTTCTTTGAATAAGAGAAGAAACACATAAGTAGATGAGCTACTGTGGAACGTGACAGAGAAAAAGCATCGGGCACGAAATTCTGAGAGTAGCTATGAGAATCGTGATATTAATTGACCTGGCCTAGAATATTATGTTGTACGTGTTACCGTGCTTCCTGCGTGGCATTGATGGGCGTTGGCTTACTAAAATGGTACGGCTGGCTTACTCGTGTCATCGTTTAACGCGCCAATGTACTTTTACACGTACCACCGAGCGTAAACATGTTTTTCCTATTCAATTGTGTAATCAGATTTTTTTTCAAAACTTGTACATTTAAACGATAGAGATTGCTATGGATTTTTAAAACAGCGGTTTTATTATTACATACTAGACTGCGAATTTTATGCATTTATGATAAGAATTAATTGATTTAGTTTAAACAAATGGGAAGATTAAAACAATTTAAGGATATCGATTAATTGATATTCAATAATCTAGCTTATTGAAGCTATTAACCACTTCGCGACCACGGACGAGTTATCGCGCGACGAAATACGTGCGTACGATAACCACAGACGAGTTATCTCGCGACCAACCTATAAACGAAACTTGTTCGCGAGATAACTCGTCTGTGGTCGCGAAGTGGTTAAAGCAAGAATAAAATTCCTGCTCAGTACCTGTTTCTTACAATCGATGTAGAAAATTTTTATTTTGCATAATGATCCGTAGTCTAATTATTACACAACAGTTTATGCAAAGTGTCGCAAAGTATGAGTAGTTCTTACTTTGTAAAAAGCAGCTTATCTTTTTTTATTTAGATTTGTTGTATAAAGTTAAGCATTATGTTTTATCTTCGATAGTTTCTTCTTATTGGTTTGGAATTCATTTTGTATTTAAATTGGATAAAATTATGCACATGTCAGACTTTTCTTAGAGATTTCTTGAAATAATTAATTGAAGGAAAAGGGGCTGATATTGGATGTTCGATTTTATCTGCAAGTACCTTTACAGACAGGATGCATGATTGAATCTTGGTAGAAAGTGTTTCCTTTTGGTAAGTTATCGAACGGATAATTTTTGGTTAAAGTAGGTTCGAAGGCAATTTCGACTCTCTTATTCGCCTCTTGAAGAAAACTTGTGTGTATACTAAAATAAATAAAAAATAAAGAAATTTCCATTTTTATTGTAAGGAGATTCATCCCTTTTCAGAACTAACAATAAGTTATTTAATATTTTTACTTATTTTATAATATTATGATATGTCGTAATAAGGGATATTTTTCTTACAAATATGATAAGGTAAGGGGCCTAATTACAGTAGGGGAATGCCAACTGCTGTGCCTATATTAATTGTACTTATTTTTAAAGTGCAATGAATATTAAAAAGAGATATGAATTGTTTTTTTAAAGTATAAAATATATGTCATATATCTCTTTTTCAATATTCATTATGCTTCAAAAATAAGTATAATTAATATAGGCACAGTAATTGGCACCTCCACAGTAATTGGGTTCCTTACCATACTTCTATTTTATCCTAATTTGCAAACTAATTTCGACGAACATCGGTAGAATAATTAATGCTAGAGCACAACTTTACCAAAAAACAACTTGACTCAGTGCAATCAAATCTTTAAATAACGGACTTCTGAAATTAAAATTTTCGTGCTTAATTTTAATTGTAAACATATATTTCCATAAACAAAAATAAATATGATAGACTAATATAATAGATAACACTGTCCAACAAAATCAAACATTTTTCGAGTTTTGCAATACCTGTTGGGTGATTCTTATACACTTTGTCATCCTAAAACCGAATCTGAAAGTAGAATTGCTCCATCACGCAACGTTTTCGAAAAATTTTGGTTTTTGTAAAAATGCCGGATTTTGATACAAAATGACGTGTTACGYAAAAACTAAACACGCGASAAAGTTCAAATTTRAGTMARGAGATWGAGGGAAYTCTCCTMTACATATTCATATAGTCAATTATATTTTTATGTACTTCCTAATAGTTGTAAATGGTTGTTAAAGTTTGAAAATGTGCCGACGCGGATACTTTGTACGCTCTATTTTTGTATTTATGTGAAAAATCCTTTATCCAGCAGGAATTTACTATATAGGAATGCATTCTACAGACATTTCTGGTAAAGAAACCATGGTAAAGAAAACTTTTGTATGTCTTGGAAAACAAGTATGTCTTTGCTTACTATGCTTAATTACATACATTTCTTTTTTGTCTTTTTGGGTGCCAATCATTACACAAAATTATAAAAATACGAGTTATATTCACATTTCATTGTGGAAGTGCTTAATAAAGAAAATTAACAGCAGTAATTGTTGTCTTATCTTTATAATTGTAATACCAATGGACATTCGAGATTCTTCCGATTAAAATAAGTCCAAACACGATGTAAATGGGACTMTTTGTATTGAYTTAAGTRCATAATTAAGACATGGATTGCTCCATATTAAATCGATAAAATGTCGCGGAAGTGTATAAATCAGCCAGACTGTTTTTGTTATATTGAATGACGAAATTATTTTAAAATCAAAACAAGGAATACAATTCCAGTATTAGTCTTTCATCGAAATATTTCACAAGTGGAAAAACGTTACAAAGGAAAAGACTTATATGCGATGCTTGCTGATTACTGTTGGACACTTGTTATTGAAAAACGGGATACCAGGAACAAGTATCAAGCAAGGCGGAAACAAACAAAAAGACAAAAAAAAAATGTATGTAATTAAGCATAGGAAGCAAAGACATACTTGAGTTGTACCAAAAGGTTGCAATGGCCGTCTGGCGCGAACGCGTCGCGCACACGCTGTCAATGACTATTTTCTTAATCTTCTCGTATACTAAGGGAACCAAATACTTTTCGTGAATGGTTTCATTACCAGAAATGTCTGTAGAATGCATTCCTGTATAGTAAATTCCTGCTGGATAAAGGATTTTTCACATAAATACAAAAATAGCGCGTACAAAGTACCCGCGTCGGCACATTTTCAAACTTTAACAACCATTTACAACTATTAGGAAGTACATAAAAATATAATTGGCTATATGGATATGTAGAGGAGAGTTCCTTCTATCTCCTGACTCAAATTTGAACATCCTCGCGTGTTTACTTTTTGCGTAACACGTTATTTTGTATCAAAATCCGGCATTTTTACAAAAACCAAAATTTTTCGAAAACGTTGCGTGATGGAGCAATTCTACTTTCAGATTCGGTTTTAGGATGACAAAGTGTATAAGAATCACCCAACAGGTATTGCAAAACGATTTTGCTGTTGGACCGTGTAATAGATTGGAGAACCTACTTTATTATTTTAATGGTGCCCCGGCTTTAACGAACATTCTCTGAATGGAATTGATCGAGATCGTTTATAAATCTGTATCTCTAAATTGTAAACGATAATAGATAATGCAGATGAATCAGATAATGGAGTTTCTGTAATAAATGAAAAAGTTTGTGCTATATTTTTGTTCATTCCGCGTGCGCGGTACCATATTGTACAATATATTTTATCGCTTTTTATTAAAGTTAAAACAAGTTCTGAAACTGGGAGCACTAACCGGTGCACCATTCCTTCTATTTTACTTTGAAACAACCTGTTTTTTTATTAAATTCTGTATCGAAATACTATCCCGTAAAATTAAAAAGTGTCATATACAGAATATCATGGAAATGACAGTAACGGCAGAAAAGAGGCGAACCTACGTGGAAAAGTAAACAAAAAATGTGGAGTATCGTTTTTTTACGTGGAGCACCAACTTCAACTAAATTGACGTTAAACTTATTTGGCCCACATTCATACTTACTTAGTGTGATAAAAAAACGCTCAATAATGGTCAGATTTGTTAAATAAGTCCTATCAAATTCGATTCTGTTTTTATAGAATCTATTTTTTTTTAATAGAAAGAACATACAACAGCTGTACAATAACAATATAGAGGCTGATCCAAAAATTAGTGGTCGCATTTTTTTCCGGCAGTTCCAATAGTCGAATAAAAGTTAGTCAGTTTTCAATCGACTACAAATTGCAATGTTGAAGATATAAAAAGAATTATACTTTGATGACAAGTAAGGGTCACCTTCATTTTTCTAAAAACCACTATGTATTTTCTACTGCATAACACTGTAAACGAAGTGAAAACAAATTAATTGCCTAAACACAGTATAACCTTTAGGTGCCTATCGTGGGAACGAATTTTTAAACCAGCCTGTATACACAAGAACGTTGTATAAATCGAGTATATGCTCTCACGATATTGTCTACTTATGAATGTTATCGAAATAATAAAACGTCAATTTGAAATATGCTCCGCAATCAATTTTAATACAATTGCTGTTGAATAACGTATGATTTATTTTAAAAATACTTGTTTACATACTTTTATGAACGTCAATATGTACTATTTATTTATGTGTTGATATTTCAGAATCGAAAGAATAGGACGTAAGTGAATAACGTACGAAATATTTAAAAGTTTAAAAAAAGTTATTTATACATCAACATTTTACATTTACATCTTCCCCACCTCTTGTGGAAAACGAATTCAATAGGAAGTACAAATTTAAATAATACAAAATTATAAATCTCTCCTGAATGAGAATACCTTTAAAAGTTTTAGCTTGAAAACGTCTAGTTGTTAGTTTGAAATTACTAATTGACAAGGCGTGACAATTGGTCAATACGTGGCATACACTATCGAGAAATAGAAATGGACACGGATATGGTTTCGATATTTCCGTTTTCGTATCGATGTTTTCCCTTTATTTGTCGTGAGAAAAAGTATCGTGTGTCCTCGAAAAACTGTAATATCATCGATATCGTCGCAAGAGATTTTCCCGATGAAATTCGGCGAAAAAAGGAAAAATGAGATTGGCTCGAGTCATTTAGATGGCAATTGTTATTTTTTTTTGGATGTCGAAATAGAGAAACACATGTTGGAAACACATCAAAATAGAGGATAAATATCAAAAGAAGCAAGAAAATGAGGAAAAAGGTATTTGAAATAAATTGTTTCGTTTCTAGCAAAAACATCATAAAATATAAAGGCACAGAAAAGTAATTAAACAATAGCATACTTGTCAGATTATTATTAGTTGCGTATTAAGATTCTTATTACATGATCACAGTCCAAATATAAGATATTAACAATTAGTATTTTGTGAAAGTATTAAGAATGGAAAATCACTCTCGAACTACACTGATATACGTAATTGTTTATAAGCCTTTAAATCAAAATATTAGTTTTAACAGTGGACCAAACATCTTGGTTATTTCAAACAATACGAGAAAATGTTACTTGCAGAAGTTGTAGGGTTTAAGAAACTACATAATATGGTATAAAAGTAGTGAAGATAGGCCACCTTTGTTTTTTTAAATAAAATGTCAAATTTTTATGCTCGATTTCGATAGAATGGCGTTTTCTAAGTATAAAAGTACTAAAGTGCATGAGCAATACTGTACCCAAAGATTGATCCTATTCGTCTTACTTTTTTACTAGATAATAAATATGATATAAATAGATGCAATGAAAGTGCAATATGCGAGATGAAAAGTCGCAAAAATGGTATTGTTAATACCAGTACCTACAGTGTAGATCATTATATTGCATCAGCAAGCAAACACTTAAGGTTAGTGTATGAGGAAATAGTTATTTATTAAACATTTAAGAATATTTTCATTTAGAAAGTTAAATGTAAAAATTCGCTAAATTTGATATGTAATTAAAGAAACATATATATGTAGTTATAAACGAATGCAATGGAATAAACAATATATGAAATGAGCATGTACATTTGATAAAAACGATGTGGTGACAACTTACAAATTTGAGGAAGTGGTATCATCAGAAACATTTAGTTACGTACCTAGAAAAGAAAAAAGCACATTTTAGAATTCACATAAAGATATTTAAAGAATTAATTTTAGACTACGAACAATAGTGCAAAATACTGTAAAGAATTTTTTTAAATATTTGCTAGTAAAATCAGTTTAAAAGATAAGTCCTGAAATTTCGTGAAATTTTGTCCTGGCATTTATTTATACATATAACATTTGAAATGATCTTTTATCTATTGACATTTTCTGCTGCAAGGTTCTAAATCTTGATGTAATGACAAAGTAATTTAAGCAACAAATTGTCGGTTGAAATGAATTTTAACCATTTTATTTTTCCTAAAATAATAGAAATAGGTTTCCCCAATACGAAAAAATGTTTTATCGACATTTTTCCCATAATTCCATACTATAATAATACGAATCTTGCCATTTCTCCATTATCCCATTATTCATATATTCCACAGTAGTCTCAAAATCTATGTTTTACAGAAATGTCTTGTCATTTTATTACTGTGAACAATAATTTTACTTTCTTCGTTATATACAATCCATTGTCACCTTTTACGTAGCTTTTTCATAATGCACTGTTTATAAAATTATAGGTCACTTAATTTATTTTGTTTAATTGATATGAATTTTAATGAATACATTCTATTATCTTCAGATTTATAATTTCAAAATTTTTTAAAAACGATACACACGACATGTTGAAGTTTACAACCACGTTATTCTTACTTTATATTTCGTAAAGTGCACAACATCGTTATACATATTTTCTACAAACATGTTTCCTCTATCGTCAATAGTGCGGAATTAATTACCGAATTTTCCTAATCTTCGTTCTGTACAGTACAGACCTGGTGGAAAAAAGTGTAATAATAGAATAATAATTTCTTATCCTTATTTTGGTAGCTTTAACACTAGAACTCCCGTGGAACTAATAGACCCGTAGATATATGTCCCTGGGTAGACGCGTGTTGTGGACATATATCGAGTAAACACTGTAATGTAGAATAATCACTTTTAGGGCTCCATAGGGTAATTGCTATGTATGCAACTTTCACGTTAACAAATGTACTATAACTTCCAATAATGATCTAAGACATCATTATGTGCAGAATGAATAATTAAAAACAGTATAACTAATTATTTTTTTATACATATAACACAATTATTGTAATGCTTAAAATCTATATATGATGACACAAGTTTTTCTGTGGTATTGTATTGAACACCTTATCTTAACGGTAATTGATGAATTTTTAAATAGTTTCATATCTTTTAAATTTTACAGTGGGCCAACTTATTTCTCTGCGAATACTACAACATTAAAAAGTATTTGATCGTATAACAGAAACTGTGAAGTGTGCAATTCGATTTCTCGAGCTATCAAAAAATAGGCGAAAAAATCGTGCTGTATCCATTTTAGTCGATAGCGATGCGTTTTTCAATTGAGGTCATAGATACACTGAGGGCATGAGGTCACTTCACATCCTTTTTCCGAATATCGGATCGATGCATTTTGCACTCAGAAAAACTATTTTTTCTCATAATTTCATTTCATCATCTTCACAATTAAAGAGAATACAGAATTTTGAAATGCAGCTTGGCTCTTAATATATTGTAGTGGAATATTATTTAATTGTTAGAAAAGTAATTTCTGGACACTGCCCACATTTGAATTTCTTCGATATTTTATTGTTATACTTCAAATAGACATTTGAAACATTCTGGAACCGTTTAGAACAACTTGGAATGCTATCATTAAACATATGAGTATGATTTTGAATGTTAAACAGTATTTATTTTATCCGATATTTTAGTATTATTATACTGTTATAAATAATTCTCATATCAAACTAAATGTTATGCAATATATTATATTCTTTTACTTACAAATGTGTTGTTCTATTTACAGCATGCCCGCCTTTTTCTGTTAGCATGCCTGTAGCCTCGAATCACATGATACTTGCAATTCAATTAAATAAATAGTAGTCTATTTTTAGATATAAAACTACTATATTTTTAAATAGATGAGTTTATTTTTAAGTTAAAAATGAAAAATAGGAGAACAGTGCCATTTTGAATGAAAAGTTCATGTTTTCCAAAAAATTTTACAATGAAAAACTGAATTATGTAAACAATACTAGATAAAAGAAGTAGGATCATGATGAGCAGAGAATATCGGCAAATATATGTGCAAAAGAGTACTAAATTAATCAATTTTTTTCATGCAGATTAAGGATACATTTAGATGTTTTGGTTAATATCTAGAGCCGCGGAGTTTATCGTCTCACTGTCCAAAAAGAATTTTTCGAGAGCTATTACGGAAAGCGACACTGACACTTACAATATTTGAATATAATCAAAATCTGTACAATATTTATATGTGTAAAGATAAATAAAATTCTAAAAACTACAAATGATCATTTCTTTAGTTTCTTCTTCTAAGGACCGAAACTTACCATTTCTCCAATTACTGAAAGTGCCAAAATATTTGTACATACGAATGTTATTTCAAAATATCATTTCAAAAGTCCTTCAACGATTGTATTGCATCAATAATTTCTTAAACCTACGTATATGGTATATAAACATAGCTAGGGAATATCGAACGTGGATTGTATTTTTTACTTTTAACGTATAAGCAATGTATTAATTTTAAATATGTTCTAGATTCGGTTTGCTCACAAAAGTATCTATTTAAGTATATGTCAAGTGATTGTTTCCATATAATTTAAAATATGCAAATATGCGAATAAATCAAAGTATTTTTTTTCTTTTTGTTTATCTTTTTGGAAACATCCTAACAGCTTTCTGAGTATCTAAAAAATTATGACCGAGCGGCAGTAACATATATCGGAAGAAGTTGTTCCGAATGACTACCGTGAGAAAATATTGAGAATATTTCAAGGTCATTGAAATCGGCAAAGTCGCTCCTATTCCAAAGATTTACCAAAACACTCAATATGTACGAAATTATCTTCGTCTAAAAGTTCCTAAAATACATAGGTAAAATACAAAACATTATTATACTATCCTTGACTTATTGAAATTATAAAAAGATAAACTACATTTTTATTAAAATTCTACTTCTTGCAATTGACTCATAAATTTCAATTTTCCAATTCTATTTTTATTTTTTATGATGCACTGTCTATTTATCATGTTCACATATATTCGTGCATATCCACAAAAAGTATAAGCGGTAGGTTGTGTATAGAGACATAAGCTGATTGCTATTCAATAACAAGCAACACTTGACAACTTTTCAAATTCATTTTCCTTGAAAGCGATGTCTCGTACAAAAAACTTTCATTTTAATGACTATCTCTATCTCCGTTGTACCATGATTTCCGACCCCTGTATATTATAACCATATTTCAGTGTTCAAATATGACATTAGTTTCCAGGACCAATTTTCCTACATTAGCTTTTAAATTCTGTTGTAAAATGTTAATAAAAGCATATTGATCCATTGTTCCTTCAATAAAAAGTAATTTCCCGGCAGCAGCAGACGACATATAGCGCTGCATCATGAGGGAACTACCGCTATTTTAGTGGGTTTACGCAGTTTTTATTAAATTTTTTCCTCGATTTTGTTTGTAAAATTCGCCTCTCACAATATTTTTTCTTCTGTTTTCTGTTAAAATATAATTTCCTTTCTCACAGATTCTGTTCTATTTTGAAACTTTCATACTCCAGTAAAATGAACTAACAAATGTACAGAGTTGCTAATGACCCTTATTGTCGAAGCAACGTTAAAACTTAATTAAAAAAAGAATGTTCATCAAAATAGATTTTAATTTGCGGCTTTCTTCACAAACTCACTCAAATACTTTTGTCGCCAGTTGTAATATTATGAAAGGAAAAGTTTATTTCCAACTGATTAAACAGGGTTATAGTTACACACTGATCCGCAACCACGTCAAAAAAAAAAAACAAAAATTTGTATACACTTTTGTAAACAATAATTTCACAGATCGTGGAACGTGTTTTGAAACATCTAAAGCAACAAAGTATAACAATATGGCAATAATAGAAATATATGACCGCAGTTTAAAAAATTACTTTTATCTTGAAATTTTTTCGAACAACTATTTATACAAAAAATTTAAGTGTGTTTGATCTTACTTGCAACAGCTTTTTAAAAAATGTTCATATATATTATAATTGCAGAAAATAAAAGTGTATTTAAATCAGACATAATGAATTTTGTTTGCAGGAAATTAAACAAAATCTAAAAAAATTAACTACAGATTGTTTAATGCACTATGACTTCTGTACAATATACTGCGAAATCTATACAGCAATTATATATAAGAGAATCAATTTAAACGTAACAAATGAAAACGTTATTACTAAATTCTGGCCTCATCAAAATGACCACCTTTTGTTTGGTGACACCTAAACAAATTTTTAGTATTCTATTTTTTAAGTTTATAAAACTGTATGTCCCGTATACACTAGAAAAAACTTATGTCTATCTACAAAATTTTTTTTTAAAATAACATAACACGCGCATGTGTAAACTATTCAAAATATACAATAAGCTTTCACTGTAGACAATTACTTTTAGTACAGTAACACAGGATTACTCATTTAACTGAGAAATCTAAATGCTTCCAAACTTTTGAACGGGAATGTACACGCAGAACAAAAATTAATATTCTGAATCTGAAAATTAATCATTAGTAGATACTTCAATCAATTTTACAGTGTATAAAGTATTGGAAAAAAAAATGTTATTTACTTTTTAGTTACATTTGTACGCTGTTGGTAGAGATGTTTCTAGTCACCAAAATTCGTCGATTAAGACCTTTACTTGAATTAAATGTGATCAATGAAAGACCAGTCAAATTAAATTGAACAAATATGTATCATGTGTAAGAACATTTTGTGAACCATTGTATACATCAGCACCACAAATGAATATGCATACGTAAACGCGTACTAACTGCAACATATACACCACATTAAATGAACAACTTTTAAATGGAAATTGTACGTTTCCTGAGTTCACATAAACATAGGTCCACGGTCGCCAGGGAATAATGTCCTGTTGTTACAATCGATAAAACGCAAACTTGACAGACTGCTCCAGGGAATGGCTTTGACAAGTACAAAATTCTCCTGTGAAATGCGCGTTGAAGTTGCACGGAACATCGGGTAAAATCAGGGCCAATTTTTGGCCCTGAGTCTCTCGTTGTCTTTCCGATATGATATCCACACTATTTCTGGGTTAACAAGACCCGATATTCATTCTAAGTTAAGCATCACTAACCGTATGATCGTGTCCTAAAAATAATTTAATATGCAGCTTAGATACTTTTATCTCAATGTACAATTCTGCTAGTACATTAATATTTTATCGAATATAACTGTTTTGATCCGAGACATAAAATTTACACAAAACTGAAGTAATTACACTGTCCAACAAAATAAAACTTTTTTCGAGTTTTGCAATATCTGTTGGGTGATTCTTATACACTTTGTCATTCTAAGATCAAATCCGAAAGCAGAATTGCTCTATCACGCAACGTTTTCGAAAAATATTGGTTTTTGTAAAAATGCATGATTTTGTTAAAAAATGAGGTGTTGCGCAAAAACTACACACACGAGAAAGTTCAAGTTCGAGTCAGGAGATCGAGGGGACTCTCCTCTACATATTCATACAGCCAATTATATTTTTGATAAAAAATGTCGTAAATGGTTGTTAAAGTTTGAAAATGTGCCGACGCGGGTACTTTGTACGATCTATTTTTGTATTTATGTGAAAAAACCTTTATCGAGCAGGAATTTACTATACTTTACTATGTATTCTATAGACATTTCTGGTAAAGAAACCATTCACGAGAAGGTTAAGAAAATATTCATTGACAGCTTGTGCGCGACGCGTTCACGCCAGACGGCCATTGCAGCCTTTTCATGACTTGTCAGGGCCGTCGCTATACATAGTCGACGTTGGTACCACTCAAGTATGTCTTTGCTTACTATGCTTAATTTCATACATTTTTTTTTTGTCTTTTTGACAAATGAAATAAGTCCCAACACGATGTAAATGGGACTATTTGTATTGATTAAGTACATAATTAAGACATAGATTGCTCCATATTAAATCGATAAAATGTTGCGGAAGTGTATAAATCAGCTAGACTGTTTTTGTTATATTTATGACGAAATTATTTTAGAATAAAAACAAGGAATACATTCCAGCATTAATCTTTCATCAAGATTTCACCAGTGGAAAATTGTTACAAAGGAAAAGACTTATGTGCGATGCTTGTTGATTATTGTTGGATACTTATTATTGAAAAACGGGAGACCAGGAACAAGCATCAAGAAAGGCGGAAACGAACAAAAAGACAAAAAATGTATGTAATTAAGCATAGGAAGCAAAGACATACTTGAGTTGTACCAAAAGGTTGCAATGGCCGCCTGGCGCGAACGCGTCGCGCACAAGCTGTCAATGAATATTTTCTTAACCGTCTCGTATACTAAAGGAATCAAATAATTTTCGTGAATGGTTTCTTTACCAGAAATGTCTGCAGAATGCATTCCTGTACAGTAAATTCCTGCTAGATAAAGGATTTTTCACATAAATACAAAAATAGCGCGTACAAAGTACCCGCGTCGGCACATTTTCAAACTTTAACAACCATTGACAACTATTAGGAAGTGCATAAAAACATAATTGGCTATATGGATATGTATAGGAGAGTCCCCACTATCTGTTGACTCAAACTTGAACTTTCTGGCGTGTTTAGTTTTTGCTCAACACCTAATTTTTTATCAAAATCATGCATTTTCACAAAAACCAATATTTTTCGAAAACGTTGTGTGATAGAGCAATTCTGCTTTCGGATTTGATCTTAGAATGACAAAGTGTATAAGAATCACCCAACAGGTATTGCAAAACAATTTTGGTGTTGGACAGTGTTATTAGTGTTTTTTAGGGTTTCATTTACCGAATAAATAAATATTTGAAACTTTGTAACTTGTCACGTACAATCAAAGGAAAGTTTAAATGGTAATATATACGATAACGACCACAATTTTTACAAACTGAAATTTTATTTGAAAGCAGTAATTAATTTTCGTATAATTCTCGACATTCTGTGAAATAATGAATACAAGAAAGCTAGAGAAGCGCAAAGAAAATTTATAGTTTATTTAAAACAATGAAACGAGTGAAGAAACTGGACAAAAGTCAATTTAATTCATGGAATCACCCATTTACTTTTACTGTTATTAGGTTATTCGTGTTATACTTGCATAATAAACGAGCAATATGAATGTAATTTTCGAACAATTTGAATACAATTTTTCGTCCAATAAATCAACAGATTTAATTGATGAAGAAATACGGTACTAATATGTTATCATATATTTTTGTACAGCATTCTGATGAATTTACATCAACTTTCGTTAAATGAATAAATGAAGAGATGAAATAATTAAAAATTTTTCGTAAGAGAAGTAAACGTATTCAACATGTCGATTTAGAGTAATGTACGAATATGACGAAAATTAATGGACAGTCTTTGAATCTAAATATTGACAATGCTAAATTTATTTATTAACAGAGATATTGTTATAATTAAACCAATACTATTTCAAGAACAACTTCGGACGAAGACTAATTGAATGAAAAATGATTGCCACTGAAGAACGATACCAAATGTTAGAAAAAAATATTGCGAATTATGATTAATAATTACTTAATATAAGAAATTACATTTTGCATAATTTGCTATGAATTAGTCATATTCTTAGTCAGATTCTACAGGGTGCCTAAAAAATGTCTAAAAAACCTGTGAGGGGTGGTGCCTGAGATCATTTGAGGTAATTTTTGTTGTTAGCGAAAATGTCCACCTTGGCTTTGTTAAGGAGTTATTAATGAAAAACACGGGCCAATCAGAGCCCGTTTACAGCGGACGAATCGTGGCTCGGCCAACGGCAACGCCACGCTCAGCGGGATGCCGCGGATGGAATCCCTTCGTTACAGCCGTACTCTGATTGGTCCATGTTTTTCGTTAATAACTCCTTAACCAAGTTGCGGAAAACATTTTCGCACAGGAAAAAGTTACTTGAAATAACCTGAGGAACCCTTTCAAAGTTTTCCGACATTCTTGGGACACCCTGTATAGACGTCGTAATACGTTACGGTCAACAGAAAAAATTTTTTCATTTTCCAGTCCAAGTTCGTTTCCTTCTTTAAACACTCCACTTCCACTATGCTAACAAGACGAATAACGTGCTCATGATATTAATTACTATGTACTAACGCTGCAGATAAATTCATTGTAAAAGAAAAGAATTTTTAGTTTAGTATGAATATCAATTAAACAAACCATAAATGGCAAGGTATAATGAAGCAAACTAAATCACGAACGAATTTTTCTCCGTAACCTCTTAATTGGGTATGATGAATTAATTTGTCATTCGAGATGGCTAGCAGTAGTCGAAAACTTTTCACTTCCTTCTAAATTCAACAAATGAATGTGTTTCTGGAAGAAAGGTCTATGTCAGGTTTTTTAAATTTTATAGAAGGGCAATTTTGAGTTGAAATGTGAATTGCAATAATAAAAAACAGCTGAAATGATATAGGTCCTTCTTCCGTTGAAAGAACACTGAAGACTTACTTTACGGTATGTTAAAGTAAAATAAGTTCGAAACATAAAAAAGGGTTTTGTCTAAAATTCACGACATAGGCCTTCCTTCCAGACACCTATTCAAATCACTCGTTTACTTTAGTGTGTTATAGTATTCATATTTATATAAACTATACTGTCTTTAATTTGATTGTGATACAATTTTTGTTATCTGCATTTAACTTGTCTTTCATTATATCTTCGTAAGTATTCATAATTAATAAATTACGTAGTAGGCTGTTAAATGTAACACTTTGACCAAACTGTTAGTCTTATGATTTGGAGCAATCTATTGACAGATTATGATCCGGCGATCAGTGGATCATGCCATCCACACAGATGTTTGTTATGATCCACGAAAGCCATCGCGTTCAATCTTTTAAAACGTCAGAAGACATTACCACGAGTTCATCGTTCCGGTTTCTTATTATTTTTCTTTTACTTCGTGGCATTCTTTCTCCGCTTTTTTATCTAACGAGCAGAGAATAGGTATTCTTCGATCGCATTGGAAACCTTGTTTTCTGGATAATAACTTTCAAATTGCGGGAAAAATTCCGTTGTGAAAGGTTGAATTACAGTGGATCGAAAAAATATTCGAACACTAAATTTCCTTTTCGTAATTTATGGTAATTCCGTGGAAAGCAATAAAGAATTTTTTCTAAGATATTTTCACATAATTAAACGGATAGGGAACTTTTTCTATAAAAACATTAAAAAATTTTTCTTTCTGGCTTAGTTCACCACAGATTGGAAGATTGAAGTCTCCCCTCTGCAACGACTTCTTAAAAATTGTTGTACAATTTTTGTTTACTATTTTATAGAACAAAAATGCGGAACAAGTTCGATCGTTTAAAGCTCTCATGGTGTACCCAGTGTCGCCAGATCAAGACTTGCCCTCCCACTCTAATTTCCCTTCCTACCGCGCTATTCCCCATGCTTCTGCCGCGACTGGGTCACGTGACGCGATCCGTCCCTATCGTGCATACTCCAGTACTGCCGGAAAGAGAGAGACTAACTTTTTCCCCTCAATTCGTGCTCCCTCCCCTCATCTGGCGACACCGAGCAAAACCGTCCCCACCATAGCGCCCGCTGTCCCCTTCCAATAAGCGCCGTCAGCGTGGGACAACGAATACTCGGGACACCAGCAAACGCGACGAAGGTGCGCACTGCGTGAAAGAGAGATTGATGGGGGAAACAAGCGTTTGAAGGGCTCCAACCATGCTCAGCATTATCTTATATTACTCACATTTGGCCGTACACTTTTCATTCAAAGCTTAATAAAACGGCCCCAAAAAATCGTACCCCAAATATGTTACTTCAAGCATATCGATGATTCATTTACGATAAAATTGTTTCAATATTTGTAGAGACACTTAAATTGGTAGCATTCTCGTGGGGAAAACGTTTCTTCAGTTTTCCACCCGTCGCGCAAATTATTTTAGGTAAAGAAGAACGGCAATTGTAGAAAGAAGAACGGCAATTGAAAGAAGAACGGCAATTGTAGAAAGAAGAACGGTAGAAAGTAGAATTCGCAAGCTTTGAAATGAATTCAGATTGGTTGTTGTTTCATTTTTTGTTTAACAAAATTAACACAGTTTAAGTGTCAACGTTTTTTTCGCAAATCGAGAAAGTGTTGAAATCCTTTTTGAATCCACTGTGTCACACCTATCGACGATAATCGTCCTATCCTTTTTTATAATCCAAATGGTAAATCAAACGAGAAAACACTAGAACACTCGTTCGCAGCTCATGTAATAAATTGTACAAAGAATACTGGACAACTGTATTGCACGTTCTGCAGTTTCGTTCTGTTGAGCTAACGCTCGCGGAGAAGTAGACTGATGATCGGACTCGCATCTCGAACCCTAACCCGCTGTGTGTTCATTTATCATTGAGAGGAGGCCTGTGAAAGGTACATCGCAGAAGCAATTACCTCTGACATTCGATTGCACCCTACCAACGAATTCGTCGAATCCCTATCAGCGCTTCCACTTGAGTAGAATTCAAGCGGCACCAACGAAAAGAGCAGCCACCCCTTTTAAAACGGTCGTTATATCCGCAATTCACCCCATGGTTGCGCCTGTTAAGGCGGCCACCCCAACGATAGGTGTTATTTTTCATCCTGAGGGAACTGCAAGGCCAAAGACGGGGCTACTGGTTGCACAATTGTAGGGAACCTCAAAACTTTGACTGAAGCATTATTTTATTAGATTGCTTTTCAGATCCCGCTCCACAGTGGGCAATTTCTATAAAATAGGTGGTATTAATTAAAAAATTTTCATATCATAAAATAAGTTAAAACTAACGTTCGAGAAACGTTTCATATGAGATTCAATTTGTTAAATAAATGTTAGTCACGATGAAGTTTCTTGAAATAATGTAACAGTCAGTTTTCTTTGCGTCTCGAGTGTGAATACCACGTTCTGTTTCTAACCGAATGTTTTCTTGCTAATTAAGAATGCATTTTTATCTGTTTCTACTAAAACACTTTCCACTTACTAAAATCGTAATTGTCCATTACACTATCGCATAAAACCGCGATAGTAACTCGCGACTGTATCCGCGAGACAATTTTTTGTTTTAAGAAGTAATTTGATAATAAATAGAAGAGATTTGTTTAACAAGTTGAGAGGAGAGTGTGCAATTAATAATAATTTGATAACAATTTGAATGCGAACTTTTGTTCAAACTACGATTTTTTTTTAAAATTTCAAGTCTCTATTCACTTAAAATTCGTTTAGGCGTGCCAATCTCATTATCGGTTAAAATTGTAACTTTCGTTAACATTAACTCTTTAGCTATTTACTTCCCAAGGTATGTACGTCTATAAGGCATGAATTGCTTAAAATCACATTCGAAATCAAGCAGCAAAGTTTAAATTTCTTAGATTGAAACGCCCCCTGTAAGGGTAGTTTTATAAAGACAGTTTTTCATTCTAGCAAATAAGTATTACCACAATTAATTTAAAAGACCTCGAAAATCCCTAAAACATCCCTAATCTATTATTAACAGAGACATCAATTTTGTCCAGTTTTCTGTTATAAAATTGCTTTTCTGCACATTAAACTATTACACATTTTTACTTTTGAAACATTGTTCCAACGTGTTTAAATGTTCGTAATGTTATAAAAATATGAGCCATTTGTTATGAAAGTGAAGCAACTGTAGTTTCAAGAAAAAAAAATTCAATTTCATAGTATTTCAGCTATTAGTTAACCACTTGCACTACAATTTTCTTTGCGTCTGTAACGATTAGAATTTCCTTGTCATTTATAGATTCCTAGATGCAAAAGGAAATTTGTATTGTAGGGTTATGAATGAGACAGTATATTAGAATGATTGTTTAGAGTGACTGTGGATGCGATATTGTGGCGCCGACGTGTTTGGGTCTAGAATGAAAGAAAGTCTGTTTGGGCCGAAGTGTGAAAGAAGAGTGTTTGGGCCTCGGTGACAAGAGTGAAGTGGCTAGGGGCGCCGAGAAACGATAAAGAGAGAATGAGAGTGCGAGAGAGGAAGAATCAGAGAGGGCATTATTATAAAAGGGATGAATGCGAAGAATGTCAGTTAGTTGAGAGTTGAGAGTCGTGAGTCGAGAATCGGGAGTTGGCAGTCGATAGTCGGTAGAGAGAGTCAGCTAGTAGAGCGAGTTGTTGTTGTTGTTATTAAATAAAGTGTTTTATTGAGACCGACGCCTTAAATCATTTCACCCGTTACGCCGCACCCAGTACGTAGGAGTTCCATAAAATATTCCTACAGTATTCACTACATGTCTACATTTATATATTATTATATTTATACATATTGTATACATTTATCAGAGAAGCAGAATTTTATTTCGATGTAAAAGAAAAAAATAACATTCAATAACCAAAAATTATAGTTCATTATTAATTTACCATTTAAATGTTATAAATTATTATCAAATTGATCAATATAATATTGGTTAATAACTGAAATTACAAAATCGTTTACTGTGAAAGTGAGATAGCTCCATTTGCTATGAATTATTGTTTTATAATTATTGTTTTTAACTACGTCACCAATGTGTAGTAGATTACAAAAGAATTATTCCTTTCACAAATAAGTAGAAGATCTATTTCTTTTTATTATTAATTATTGAAGTTACGTCATTATACGTGTCACATAATAAATGCATAATATTTTGATATTTCAAAAATTCAAATCTTTTGAATATAAAAGGGACTGTAACGGAAATAAGTTAGAATAAAGATTATTTTATGTGCATCTTCAATTGCGTCGTTGTTTTCTTTATATTAATTTTGAGATGTAATTGCAGAGATAACGAACTTCCAAACTTATGGATACCGTTATACTATTGTGCACCGGAGCACCTCCCCAAGAGAGGAGGATCATTGCGACTTGTGATAATTTTCTCGTGGTTTACTTTTCATGTTAAGTTCATTTGTTGGAATCGCTACAATTACCGTGTATAACGAGAGAGTATTACATTGCTTTACGACCTAAGGGCTGCAATGCTAGTGTGGATGGTGCCTACTGTTGGGATAGGTGACGGGAATTCAATGAGTACTTGTTGGGATATGGGGTTTATTATAATAAGCACACAGTTGATTTCAATAAGAAAACTAATTTATTCAAAGAGACTCGGAAGGATTCTTGTAACTCTTGATACCTCGATACTCTGGACGAGACTGACGAAAAATGATTTCGCTTACGCTATGCCTCAGACGAGTTATCTTGCGAACAAGTTTCGTTTATAGGTTGGTCGCGAGATAACTCGTCTGTGGTTATCGTACCCACGGTGTTTCGTCGCGAGATAACTCGTCCGTGGTCGCGAAGTGGTTAACTAAATCAAACACAGTCACCCTACGTGTTACGGTGAAATGGCCGATTTCGTGAAAGAACGCAAATACGAGAATACGAAGTTACGTTTTATTGGAAACTTGGATCAGCGAGACGTGCCGTAGAAGAGGTAATCGTCGACTGCCGGGTACATGAGTTTGGGGACTCATATATTAATGGGTAATCTTGTTTGGGGTACAAAGGTTTGGGACTGTTTAACGGTTCAAAGTGTTGGGTGTTAAGTCAGTCGTGAACTTGAGCCTGGTGAGGTGTTGCGAGGGTTGTTGTATAGGTCTTATCGGGCCGTGACATACGCGACACTCGACCCAGTCATCTAAACATCCACTCGACGATATCGCGCAGCACTCAACCCGATATTCATTCGTACAAACATACTTTCTTAAAACTAAACACATGGCGAAAACGTGGCGCCAGCTTGTCGCCGCCACACTAGTTCAATTCCATCTTCGTAATACGTTCACAATTTCTCTTGTACAATAATCTGTACAGACATAAAACGTTCTCGAAACGTTCTCTGACTAATGAAATGGAAAATGCAGTTTCCGAAGTACTAAGTGTAGCGTTTAGGAAGTGTAGCGTTTCATACGCAACAACTAGTAACAAACACTTCGTTGCATTATATGTTCATTTTCAACTTTTCCATCGGATATCATCCGCTTACACCGGGTTTTCTTTTCGTGCTATTGCTTCCGTCAGAGAGGACAGTAATTAATTTCGACAAATAATTACGGTAATTTGTACTTTGTAATATTCAAATAACAAAGTAGAAAACAGATTGTTGCAATTAAGATTAACTGTAAAGTGAAGTTAATTCGACTATATGCTACAGGCGAAGAAAAAAAGTTTAGGATGAATGAGATAATAATGTTATTATGACAAAAACACATTTTCTGGCGTTAACAGTTATATTCAACTAAAACGTGTACCCGTGCATTTATATTAATCAGAAAAGTGTACACATTAAAATAAAACATAGATATTTCGTGAATGAGTTTTATTATTATTATATATCGTTTATTTTAAATTGGTCGCATTAACAGCTAGATCATTAGCGACTACATGGTTTACAATTGAATATAGAAGAGAAGGTTACAGTTAATATTTACAAGTTTTATTAAAACTTCGAAGAATGTTATATTTTCTTTCGTGACTTGATAGTTAGTTTCATACGTCTGGACTGGAAATCTAATCTTAGAATATTCTGAATGTGGAGGCTTATAAATTGCCTACATGTTCTCATTGAACGATAAATCTAACGATTAATCAAATCCGATTATAAGATCCACTAGTGAGTCACGTTATTCTATATTCACGCTATTAATTATATTAGGTTGTCTATAATCAAATTAAAGAGTGTGCGAAGAATAAAGATGAGTATATAGCCTTCCTTTAGTATGTAAGATCGTGTTAGGATTTCAACTGAAGCTTAACCTAGTACATCGAGTGTCTCAAAAATGTTGTACTTCTTTGGAAGGAGAGAATCCTTAGGTCATTTGAAGTAATTTTTTCCTTTACGAAAATGTCCTCCGTGGATTTGTTCAGGAGTTATTAACGAAAAATGCGGGCCAATCACTAAACTAAGCAAAATGATAGTTTTCGGATATTTAATGAAAGTGATTTAGGAATCGATACTTTTGATTTCTATGTTAACAACTTTCATTGAATGACCCAAACAAATTAGGAACCCACAATGAAACTCGTTTTAGTGCGAATAAAAAAATATAAGTACAAAATAACATGCGACAATCATTCTTTTCTTGTTTAAAAATTTCAGATCATCTATTACACGTTAAAAACTAATTTCTGTTATGATCGAAATTATTATCAAGAAACTGTGGATTTTTATGCAAAATAAAAATTGTCTAAGTCGTTCTAACAAATTGAAAATTAATTTTTCTTTTTAATGATTTTAATGAATTAAAATTAATGTAACAATTTTCTTGAACTCTTTCAATGTCTTCAAAATATTGTATTTCATCCAATAATGTTTGGCATCGGTGCATAAAATTAGCGCTAAATTCTGGTACTTATTATTATTCTATTATTTATTAAATTTGAAAGTAATTGATTATTGCCCAACTCTACATACTTGCTCAACTAAACGTAGCTATGCCAAACTCTATACAGATGACAAACTTTACTAACAACCTCTATATAGATATAACTTTTTAATAGCTACTAATAATGATGACCGATATCTTCTTGCTAATTTTCTTCTTCTTTAATATCTTCTGTAGTAAATAACAAATAGTAAGTTTAGCCGTCGCGACGAGAAAGCATTCTAATAGAAGTGCCTATATAATAAAATTTTAATGAATTCCAGACAGAAGCGCTTCACATCGCGGCAAGAAAGGGACATATACAATTATAATTAGCGCTACGCTCCATAAGTCGTTGAAAATTTCATCCCTCTTCGAGAAGTCTCGTTTTAGTCACTTTATGACAGTGATTCCTAAAATACTGATTGTACATTAATATGTCAAGCAAGCTACACTGGACATGTCCCTCTAGGATCGGGATTTAATTTTCAAGTTGAAATGTTCCATGTCATCAAAATTGTATAACCTCTCTGCGCCCGTTTTCTGCTTCGACCAGCATTTTCTTGAAAATCCGATATTGCATTTGATATTTATGTTACTGCACAAAATACAAAAAATACACAGATCCTTCATAAGAATTTCATTAATGAGGACTGAATATGTTGGCATTTTATAGCCAACTATACGAACAATGTTCGGTTTTAATTGTAATATAAAAGTTTATGAAACGAATGAAGCTTGGACTATCGAAGAGACAAAGCAAACAGTTCGAAAACTATAGTATTTGTGACTTCTGGACATTTCATTTATTCTGGACAACTTTGTGATTTTAAGGTTTCTCCTTCGACCAACAACAAGAGACATTGTCAAACACAGTAATATTCGGACACTGTAAAAAGCACGATAATATTCTTGAAACTGAACCATAGGATATGGATTTCTTTGAGAAGTTACATCAATTAGAGTTTACTACATGAAGAGAATAAGAAATGTTTAAAAAATTGCTGTTAGTTTTAATTGCGGAGAAAATACTAAAAGTTGTGTTTTATACCTTTTTTTATTATGAACCTATATTGAAAATTTAAAAACTCCGTTTTGTAGATCTGCTCTGAAAATTTCATAAAAATCGGTCAACATTTGCAATGAGTTTATACATAGTTAAAGATTGTGAAGATTGCAATTTTTCTCGTTTTTAGGATTGTAACCATTAAAAGCTAAAGATTTTTTTCAAAATATTGTTATCTTAATAAATTATTTAGCTGTTAGTGCAATCGTTTTTAATTTTCTTAGGACCAAATTTTGAAAATTTGTCAAAACTATAATTTAAAATTTTTTGAAAATCTCTTTGTTAAAGTATGCAGAAAAATAAGAGGAATTAAACAGAAAGAATTTTTTGAAGATATGGCTTATAGTTCCTGAGAAAAGGAACATTGAATATTGAGAAATTTTTAGGGGGAGGGGAGAGATGTCCGACTCTTAAATTTCATTGGTCACGCTTTCAGAGTGATCAATACAATTTAATCCTTGACATTCTATCTTCGTACATTCTCAGCTGCGGTAATTACTTTTTAGAAAATTATCGATTTCTTTATACACAATTAATTTTTTTCAAACTACTGTGTTGGTAGCTATTTGTCAACAATAGAATGATCTTCTTTTTCTGTTCAACACTCATCACTTCTGGTTTGTATAACCACCATCATATCTAAACAGTTACTCACCATTGAAGGTATGTCTCATTTATTTCCTATTTGTTTTCTAGGTTCTTTTACATGTTCAAGATTTCACTATATTAATAATTTTATATCGATCAAATTCTGTTTGTAATTTTCTCGTTTTTTAATTCTGTTTTTGTAGTTTTCTTAGAGATCATCTAAGCTTTATTATACACTATGATATATTTATCCTTCTATAAATAGTCACTTACTTCGGCCATACGTCATTTTTCACATATCTCTCGGTAACAGGTCTTCTTATTTTTTATACCTACTTACAAACCACTGATTTCAGTCCAAAACTGGTGAACAATATTTCACTATTTATAGTACATTACTTAGGAATCGGAGTTCATTGAAATGAGAATTTATTCGAATAAAGTTCTGTACAGGTATACTTCTTCAAACATTTGAATAACTGACGATATTTTTGTTGAAGGAAATCTGTCTTAAGAAATCTAAGAAATTATTCATGATTCATTTCTCTTCCAGAAAATTGTTATTTGTTATTGACGAATGGATTTCGTGCAATATTGAAAATAATTTTATTTTTATTTCCTATTAGTTACGATCCTATTGGGCTATGTATTCTGGTAAATTAAGGGATAATTATTTGAAAATCTGTTTTTATACTCTCGACCAACTATATGCGAGAACAGACGAAAGCTTGCTCTTGACAATAATAGCTTGAACTGTTCCGTTTTAGGAATTTTTCGAACTAGTCTATATGAATAAGTCACATTCTACATATACAGTGTGTTCTTGATGTATGTCCAAAATATCTAGGCGATAAAACTCTCTAAAAATTTCTTTATTTTTCATTGTTTTTTATGGGACTTTCATTAACATATTCGCGGCATTTTTTCTAATAAAAAAGATGCCAAATATGATATAATTCCGATGATATTTTCAAAACAGGACAGCGTATGGGAAAGAATGAGACGCGGACTGTCGCGACCGCCGCGCCGGCACAGTTCAAAGGCTCGCGTGAGCTAAGGCCTTTAAATTAAAAATTGAAATTTTTTATCATTAATTAAGCCGTTTATTTTGAAAGTGGCCTAACTCCGTTTTTCAGTTTTTTCCGGTTATCATGGTTACGTGTACAACTTTATGTTATTTATCAGTAAAGCATTTCAGGTTGCTTATAATCCGAGCAAATACGATAATTCTTGACACATAAGTTTTCAGAGTTGATTTAATAATCGAACCGTGTAGTTTGAAAGTGGCCTAACTCCATTTATACTTATATAATCAAGATAATATATTTACTATTGATAATGTCGGAAAGTAGTTATGAAGGTAATATTAATTAATTAGTATTTACAATTTACCCTCAGTTTTTGGACAATTGCGTTAGTTGAATAACCAGTACGTTTAATAAATATAAAACTTAAAATTTAATATTAAATTTTAGAAATTATTTCACCCATGGGGAAGAACAGAACAAGACTATTATTTAGTTCAGATAGTGAAGAAGAAATAGTGAATAATGATTTAAAAAAAAATCGAAAAAGAAACCGAATTATAGAACAATATTCGTCTTTAGAGGATGAAGATATGAATAACAATGGAGAAAAAATTGATGAATCCAAAAAGTGCAAGAGATTAAACGGAATTCAGGAAAAAGATATTGTACTCAAACCGGAAATATTGTACCGGAAAAAATTTTCGAAAACAAAGATTGCCGTTGTCGGAATGCATGCACAAAAAGAAATAAATAAAATAAATAAAGTATTGTAAAGTATTAATAAATAAATTCAGTATTGTTTTTTGTCAATTTGAATCATCTTGAATTATGTTGAATGGGCTTGGGCACCTTCAAATTTTATAATGAATCTGGTTGTTAATTTTGAAAGTGGCCTAACTCCATTCTTGATAAGAAAACGCATATTATTCATTTAATAATTGCCACTATTTTAATAGGAACTATAAATTTAATACCCTTAGATACACTTAAGCAGTACGACTCATTAATGTTCTATACATATATTTTTAAATTCATTGGAACGCAAACCCTTAAATATCTCGATTTTAAGATAAATGGACTTAGGCCACTTTCAAAATAAACGGCTCAATTACTCTTTTATGAGACTTTCACCAATACATTTGTTGCACTTTTCTTATTAAAATGATACCAAACACAATAGCATTCAGATCATATTTACATTAATTTTCCTGTAATATAATTGCAATGGGAAGTAACTTTCATAGTAAATTACACAAGTGAATATCATCGGAATTATATCATATTTGGTATCATTTTCATTACAAAAATAATATGAATATGATGGTGAAAGTCCCATAAAAAAGAATGAAAATAAAGAAGTTATGTTATTGGATTAGTAGTGGTCTCACACCGATACAATCGACCCGTATTATGTTTACTTAATAGTACTTACAATTAGTGTGCTCCGTAAGTTATTCTTGATTCATGTCGCTTCCAAATTACAGGAATTCTTACAATCAATGTAGAACAAGTCCCGATACATTTTTGATATAGTATATTTGTGAATATTCATATATACCTCCGGTAAGCTTAAACAACGGAGAACTACTTGGAAACGTCGCAATACAACCGCAGGCAGAAGAAAAATGATGAAGTGCAGAAATGCATGAAGAAAAGAGAGGAACTGCGGGATCGATGATCTTACAGTGTCAAATAGATCGAGAATGATGGACCGCACTTATCGTTAGTGCAATGCATAACACGCGCATAAATAAAGGACAAGAAAGTGATTAAATTAGATATAGATGAAAAAACAGAACAAAAATTGCACGCATTTTTATGCTTATAGTAATGTAATAAACGGTATAATACAAATACTAAAATTTAAATATTTTTATTGTCTAACAAAATTTTCTATTTATACAAAAGTGTACACATTCAAACTCCATTTTCCTGAACATATCGATTTCTTCTAAAATTAAAATATTTAGTGGTTACACGATATCTGATTTTTACAGAAATTCGCTCGCTTTTACACGAACTTATTTCTTTTCAACATTAAGATTGGTAGAATAATTTTTCTTCCAAATTTGATTTTAGCATGAAAAACTGTATAAGGATTGTCCAACAGATATTATTAAAAGTTCCGAGTATTTTCATATTCAAGTTATTCACTACATTAATAATATACATGATACATTAGTTAGAGAGCAAATGTTATCGTCGAGTTACCTAAATTATCCAAAATTCTCATAATGGTTACAGATGAGAGAATATTATTCTTGTCTGTGGTCACTATCTGTTTCACTGAAATTTCCATTTGCTAAAATAATAACCAATTTACCTTGTATTACATTACATTTCTGTTCAAATTTCATGTTTAAACCTGCAGGAAATATTTATTGTAATACACCAGTCAGTCGTGATACAAGCAAAAATATGATCGAAACATAGTTTCTACAACTTATCCTGATTTTGGGATGAACAAATGGTTTTAATAATATTCCAGAGACCAAGTGCACAGGATGTATGTATAAAAAGTAATGGTCATCCGTCTTAGGGGTGAATCTACACCTCCAAATCGGTGCACATTTGTCAAAGAAACTTGCCGTCAAATTGTTTATAACAAAGAAAAGTGTTGTTAAAGTTTTTCTTTACATCTACACCTTCTATACTTCGAGAAAAGAAAAATTTTGAAAGAAACCACATGTCGCAAAGAAATAGTTATTGAGATATAAGCTGTTAAATTTTCTGCAAAATTGGATTGTGTGGAGTTATACGTACAGAGAACTACTACAGTCCACCTGACAGTGTCGATGAGACGGAACATAATCGTGTACGTGTCTCGAGACAAACGAAATTTAAAGGGATATTGCATTTATAGAGAAATCTCAGTAACTATTAGTTTTTCACACCGTACACCCTCATAGTTTTTTATTCGGGGTTTAATTGTTTTTTCAACCGTAACATTAAACTGGATCACCCTGTATGTCGCGAGAATACGTACTTTTCTCTGTTTTTCTCCAGTGTACGATATGCAATCTTCTCTTGCAAATTCGAGAGAGTAACTTTGACAGGTAAGATAAATGACTCGTGTCAACTGAATATACGAAACTTGTCTGCCAACATAATCTTGTCGATCTGTATACAAAAGTATCTAATTCAATATCCTTTTAAACAGCACTGACTACACGATACATCAACGCCTTTTCTCATGTTCCCTTCTGCAGCCGATTCAGCGATCGTTCCTTGTGGATTATTAAAACGTGATAATTCATCACCCCTATTCTTCGGCCAGCGCCGACAGGAGCGCTTTTCTCATACGCCATCCTACGTTTCACTGCCGTTACACCTATATGTTATTTTAACTACTTTCCGATCCTTACTCCTCCATTTTTTGAAGCTTATTTTCTACAATATATTTTCACGTCAGTCACGTTATATTGAAAAACTTGTAGACGTTATTGTTCTCTACTCTTAATACTCTTGTTCTCTCATGGTGATCATTTTATTCGCCTTCACTTTTGCATAATAAAATTACATGAGACAGAAACCTTATAAGTTTTTATCAAATACCCTTATTTAGGTTTTATTTTTAATTTAATCATTTCATCATTGAGGCATTATATATGTAGGCAAATATAATTCTTTAATTTCAAGAGACAAGCAACATGACTTCCACTAAAAACTGTTGACATTTTATATTTTGAATAACGCATTCCATTTATTCCAACTATTATAGTAAAAAAAGGGCATGCAGTAATCATAAGTAAAATATTATAATTAAAAGAAAAGTTGTATATACAGGTTGAACTCCGGAACGCGACCAGTTTAGATTACTCTGTTATTAGTAGATCGATCGAAATTATTTTTATCGAGTATAGCACGGTTCAGAGGAAGCCGTAAGGTCCAGCTGTCCCAGGTGGCCTTGATCCGCCCCAGTGTGCGTGCCGTGTTCGTGTGCCATGGTGTGCCGCACACAACCCCAGATCGTACAAGGTTGCAAGGATTCGGGAGGCGCGGATTTATGGCTCGATAATGCAAAGATGAAGCTTATCAGTGGTCAGTGGTTTTGCATCATACGACCGAATAATGCAAAATGTTGCTTGACAACGCAAAAGTAGGACCTGCCTGGTAGCGAGCGCATTAGACTTATACTTTATCTAGCGCTTTTGACCACTGATAAGCCCCATCTTTGCATTATCGAGCCATCAATCCGCACCTCCCGAACCCTTGCAACTTTGTACGATCTAGCATTGTGTGCGGCACACCAAGGCACAGGCAGACGGCACGCACACTGGGGCGAATCAAGGCCACCTGGCAAAGCTGGACCTTAAGATGATTACAGTAAATCTTTTGTCAACTTCTTTTTCCGGGTGTTCTCAAGGCCACCATGAATTTTTTCATAAATAAACCTATAATTTTTGTATATCTATCATTTAGTGGACATTAAGACAATTTTCATGCACAATACATACGGCTATGAACTGCAAGAAAGATCTTTTGAGGGTTAATACAACAAGGAGTGTAAGCAGAACGTTATGTAGATAACGCAAAAGGCACAGCTTACACGGTTTTAAAGCGTTGCTGACTGCTTGTTCTCGCGTGCGACCGCGCAGCAATTTTCGAGCTGAATACCCGCGTCTTACTAGTATCTAAATTACTTTTCACCAAGCACAGTTTCGTGACCTTTGCAAACGGAGCCGGTGATTTGTGGAACGTCGTTATGAAAGGGCGCGTACAATGCCACTTAGAATGTCCGGCCATTACAAAGGGTGGCCGATGACTGGCCTTTCGCTCTTCGATGATAAGTGTAAATAATCGGCGGCCTTTAGACACAACCCGTGGCCTGAACGATTCGTCGTTAAGCTATCTCCGAGTACGCGATGGATAAGGTTCGTCGGGGGTCGAGGGTTGCACCCGAGCACAGTGGTAATCAATTTCAGAAACGTAGTCGGGGACTAAATCTTGTCGATCCTAATTTATTGTTCTGCGTTTGAGAATTTCAGGGCTGAGAAAGACAAATATCCTATTCACGGATTAAAGTTTCACTCAATTCAAGGACTAATATTTATCGTGTTATAAAACTGACCCCCACACTCCTCTACTCACCTCTCCCTTCTGATGATTGAACCACTCCGCACTCATAACCCTCCAATGCACGGGTGAATACAACACCTCAAAATATCTAGATAGAAAATCTTTCATCTGCGTTATCATTAATAAATGATAAACGAAAACAAAGGGAAAGAAGCGAATTTATTTAAGCTGTTAAACAATTTCAAGAAATTAAATAAAGGACAATTCTAACGTGTGCACCAGTGGGTTCAATATGAGTTTATGAGACATGAGTTCATATAGAAATCTTTTAGATCGTAACATAAGTAAGTTGTCTCTAGACTGGATACTCCAGGATAAAAAGATAGTACAACTCGCATTTTTTAAAAGTTTTGTAGTAAAAACTGGTGAAAATATATTTTTACGTTATTACTAGTTTTGAGTATGTCTGTTTTTATAAAATGCTCGATATTGTTCACAATATTTACTTCGACAAAATTCTACGAATGCAAATTTAAATATTGTAGTACGCAAACGGGACAAACTGAAACCACAAGCATAAAAACCAAGAATCTCACGTGTACATGAGTTGCTGATAAGGAACATCACCCAAGTGTAACACGCTGATTTTAACGAAATTTATATTGGATATAGTTTGTTGAAAAATATTTCACACGTACATTTTTTTATCTACAATGATCTATATCTAGAGGGTGAAAACCCTAGTTTTGTGAATATCTCAAGAACTAGAGGGTCCAGCACAATGATCGTTTTCTAATTTGTTTAGATTAATAAAAATGAACCGAAGAAAATAACTAGGTGCTCGTGAAATATACAGGGTGAGTCACTTAACTGTACTATCTAAATTTACTCGTAATCTATTCGTTGCATAACAAAAAGTTTCAAACGAAAGTTCCTTTATATTAAATAGGACATGCAATGTGATCATCAGTTTTTTTGATGTCTTGACATCTTATCGAGATATAAAAGTGAACTTGAGTTTTTGTATCATAATTTTGTGTGATATTTAAATATGCGATTCGAAAGAGTATTGAATGCTGAGTAGAAAAGTATTAGGGTACATTAGGGTGTACGGTCAAATTCAATGATAGCTTGTTGTTAATTATTTTTTTTATGAAACTTTCACCAATATCTTCGTGACGCTTTTCCGATTAAAGTGATACCCGAAATGGTATGGTTAAGATCGTATTTACTTTTTTACTCCACGATTTAGTAGATTTAGTTGATTCAATATATTTTAATAATAAAATAAAGAGGTTTCATCTTGTTAATGTATACTAACGAATTCACAGTTACATCGGCTATGCGAATATTATTTTCAACATAAAATGGTACAAAAGTTTTTTAATCACACGTCTGCGTTTATTAAATTAACAAATGATTATCAACGGAACATTCCCTTTGTAAATGCGAACTTCAGCCATTTCGAGGAAGTGTGTACTAATGGATTATAATGCATATTTGATATTGCATTAATTACTCCAAAGTGATTATCGGTGGGTTACGCAAGCACAATATAAGCGTTAATTAGCTACTACAAAGTGGCCACTATTGAATCTCTCAGCCCGTTTGGCGTATTATTAATTAGATCGAAGTTAACGCGAGCGTTATGCAATCCAATATGACGTTTCATAAATTTCATTGTCAGTGCTGTGACCGACAGTGGGTTAGATTTTATAAATTATTCTGAAGTGCTCAATAAGTGAATCATTAAATTAAGACACTTTGAACATCAGTTGGTGAAAGATTTTGTTGTAGGGTTATTCTATGCCTAATCGATCACTTTTTGACCTCACCATCGGCGATTTTGTTCTAATTGAAATATGTTCCAGTCTATATAAAATTAGGGGGGTTTAAGTCATCATTTTGCCAGTTTAGTTTAGTTTTGCCCATTTTGGGGAAAATGCACTTAACTTACGAATTTTTATCTCAGGAATTATCTGTTGGTCGAGCTAAATTTTTTCTTGTTTTATTCAGAAAGGATTGGGCTATTGTAAAATAAAAAAGAATTCGTTTACGTTTTTCAACATCACGAAGTCAATTATTGAGGTTAAACAAATTATTATATATAAATTCTAAACCGGCAAAATGAAAACTCAAACTCCCCTAATTTCACACGGTGTTCAACATATTTCAATTAGAACAAAATCGCAGATGGTGAAGTCAAAAAGTGATCGATTTGGCATGGAATGACCCTGTAGCGTGTTTGCAGTACCGAATGTAGGTTGCATGTCTTTTCTTGTTGATCATTTATATGGCACGAAAGACCAGCGACAATTATACTGTTCCCAATTTAAATTTATTTAATTGTGATTGAACCTTTAAGTCTCGTGTCACGTCTGATTGCGACGATTGTATACCTTTATTAACTCGATGCTACATGTACGAAGTGCTTATATAATGTAGGAACCATGACGTTTACAGTACTGAGTATTATTTAATCAGCTATCCTGTACATTCCTATTTCAAAATACGATAGTTTTTTACTTAAACATCTAAAATTTAGTAAGTACAATAGGTTTTATATAACTAATGTTGTTTATTATGCAGGGCGAGTCACATAACTGTATGGTTCGAACGTTAACTAATGGCGCTGATTTGTATGAAAAAAGCCCCGATTGAAAGCGATACGCGAACGATTGTTCCACCCAAGGTTGTAAATCTTGGGCCTGGTTAGACCGCGGACGCGTCGACTCCCTTACCGCCGATTTTGACTGCCCGCCAAATTAATATTGGGCAGCCCTTTCAATGGTTGAATGATTAAATTGGTTAAGGAAGCGCGTTTCGTCCCAGACCTGCTAGAGGATTCGTCAGTAAGGCTAATCTAGCAGGCCCTGCCTTAGACGCGTCAGATTTCGTCTGGTGTGATCCGTTTGTATGAACGATCGCGAATGTAGCGTTTCGTGTTGGATCTCGACTGGTGCGATCCGTTTGCGACTAGTGTTTCGTGTTGGATCTCGATCGATGCGATCCGTTTGCGACTAGACAGAACTGTTAAGTATCACGATTTTGAGAGTAAACTCAATGATGTGAAATCGACTTCCAGTTCTGCAGTCATGTCTCCTGAGGCTTCTCTATGTATCGAGAGGGTGATCCTCGTGGAAGAGGAAATACACTGATTGGTTTTGCCGAATGCTGCATTACCCAATCAACGCATCCTTGATGATTTGTCACCCTGTTTAGGTGAACTAAGTGGGCCTTGCTCTGGAGAGCGTAAGTTGATACCGGTCTCTCAACAAGGCTGACCCTCGACACTTCAGAACCGTACCTTTCGGTTTGGACGATCCTTCGTAAAGACTTAATTTATGACGTCTCGTAACTTTAGAAAGTGAAAACAAATGAAAGGCAGGAGATGGCTCAAATGGTCGCCACATGTTCTACCGTGCCTGGTCGATGAAGGTGATCACTTAGTCACGAACGTATCATAAACAACGTCCAAAGGCAAACCCCCACTTGTACAGTTCTTTTGCGACGGAACACCCTGCCTTTTTTATTTTATTTCTCTACGTCGCGTGTTCTGTGTGCCCATATAAAAATATTACAGTGGGAAGACATTACTTTGCCAGGATGTACTTATTTTATAAATTAGTCGCGTCACCGCCCACTACTGTATCAAACGCTTAGTTTGTGGGAGCCAAAATCACCGCGGTGATTCAAAGCTACTGAGCGCAAATGGGGTGTGGGCTTCGAGGATTCGTACTCTGATGCATCGCATCTTGAGGTTTACGACACGTCAGTTGCCAGTGAGTCTGGAACCAGAACGCTGGGGACGTATTTACGTATTGGCCAAGATAAATTTCTCGTATCTTCATGTTAATTCTGTTTCTTCTTGAAAACATCAGATTTCAATTATACGCATTACTAAAACCGACTACAGTATTCTCTGCGTAACTGTCGCAAAGATCTCTACCGTAACTATCACAATGTGATCCCCACCACAGGGGGATCCCCCTTGGAACCAGTCGGTAAACACGCTCGATGAACAAGACAGCAGGAGGTCGAGGTCGGTGAGACTCATACTAATGCAAGCGAAGCAAAAGATAGGCAGTGTTATCATTTTTACAAGAAGTCAAGTTCATTTGTAAAAATGTGGTTTTAATCAGTTTTAATTATGCAGCTTTAAATCAAATTATACTTTGTTAGTGAGAATATGCCACAATTCCAAGAGTAAGATTTTCGATATTAGAAAAATGTGCATTGAAATTTTTTGAGCTGGACAATAGATCTTTTCAATTAATAGCAACACCTGCTTTATTATAATGTGCAAATACAATTTTTACATACAATATGCATACGTTTCAGGTGGAATTCCTCTCTGGACGTTGTAAAATTTAACAATTTACATGAATTTCGTCTTGTTATGGTACGAACTACGTTATAATTCCTTTGTGTAATTTATTTGGTTACTTTTTGTCATGCACAGCAATTTTCATGCAGTTATAATTAATTATAATTAACTGCGTCTTGGTTTTATTTCGCACGCAATAAAAGCGTATGTAAAATTTAAAGATTGTACCCGCTAGCGTAGAAAAAATTTCAAATAGGTACTGTATAAACATTTTCTCTAAAATTATTACAGCTTATTCAACTTATTATTAGCTATCGACGCTACCGACATTATATTTTTGTATTGAGTTTGTTGTACCCCTTTTTATTAAAAATTTACCGAAAAGAAAGAAATTCCTGTATTTGTGACTTCCAATTCACTGATAATTACTAGAAAGCGGATTTTATGCACTTATGACAAAAATGGGTGGGTGTAACTTCAAACATTGGAAGTATTAAAGGAATTTGAGAATATCGAGACATTACTTGCAACTTGCTAGAAGTATTAAAGCGAGTAATAAACACCTATGCACTACGATTTATTTTACTGGTAGAGTGATTGAACTTCCTTTTCGTTCGTCATTTTCTGGAAGAAAAAGAATATTTATATCTATTTTGGAATACCTTTTGTATACCTGTATGTTCTACTGTGTCCAATGACTATGTATACAGGGTGACTATACACTATTACCAGCCAGCGTTTTTCTTGTAAATAATAAATATTAGAAAAACATAAAAGATGAAAAAGTAATGCTGTTTTGTGCAAGTAATGTAGTGTCGTATGTCATTTTTTTGTGTATGCACTATTTTTTTAGAAATAAGGATGTCCTTCAATGGAATGCTATACATTTTTCCATACCGTGTGAAAACGTTTGTCACAATTCATTCATTCGTATACGACACAATGAACTTAATGCCATTCAAGGTCAGAAATGGAAGATACATTTTGGATATTTCCTAATAATATATACACAGGTATTCTTTCTTACAAAACGTATATTTTAAATTTTCATTACGGGCCCAAATAAAACAGTTTTAAAAAATGCCTTCTTTATTTTTTCGTGTAATTCCTACCAATTTCAATTTTTCAATTTTTTTTTGCACATCATTTAGTAAACCAATGCTTCCAATTGCTCACAAAAAGTCAGGTCATTTGGTACAATTTTTAAAAAGTTATCGTTTTTTTAGGAGTATCCAAACACTTTTTAAACTGACTGTAGATTTATTTCGTTTTGATACCTATTTCAGTGGGCACTCCTTAAAAAGCTGTATTTATATAGAATTCGTTATCTGATTTCATTTGACTTTTAATTGCATCCCGCTTCATTAAGCGCGTACACAACGAACATTGGCAAAACGAACAGAAGAACCGAAGACGAGCACCGTGAATCGCATTGAAAGTTCCACCGTTTCCAATCCAGTAATGACTTTTGTTCCCTCATACCAAAGTTTCTTTCGAACGAGTTATTCTTTCATATCCAAATTGATGCATCCACTTTCTGCGCGAATTCTGCATCCGTACCGAAGCCGCAGTTTTCGAAAGTTCCATCGGTTCGATCACAATAACAACCACGTATACAGATGATACGAAACGCTGGAGCCTCGACGAGAACTTTTAGTTGAAAGAACCAAGCTGAACGATTTTCGTTCGGCTCTGTTTAATAAATAAATGCTCATTGAAATCACGGGGACGAGACAGAGAACGGTTTACTTGCGCCTCGAGCCAGACGATAGAATTCAAATCGAATGGAAACACGGCCGCTCGTTCGTCACGAATGAAGTTGTTGATCGTGATCGGATCGACAAGGCAGACATCTCCAGCCGTGAAAAAGAGGAGAGAGGAAAAAAATATATCTGCCGTCGTCTCGCCTTCCAATGTAGCCTCGTCCGTCGGGCTGACGTTCGAAAATCGATCCTGGAACTTATCGGAGCTTATCGGATAATAACCGACGAGATGACAGAGAGCTCCCGTGGATTCAATGCGATGTACAGAGCGTTCCGTTTATCTTGTCCGTCTTAACCTTCCGTTGCGATAACCCTCTACACTCCAGCGAAAAAACCTTCACCAAACCATTCATTGGAAAATAAATAGCCAATTAACGACAACAATCTTCGTATTTTAGAATTCTATTAATGCCCTTAAGGTGAATTCGAAAAGTGTTTATCACAATTTAATTATCGTCAAATTTTCGAGAACCGGAAATGTGCAGTGTTCACATACTTTTTCGATCTACTGTTGTAGATTCACCATTTCGTAAAAACAAATAGTACAACCATAAGTTCGGATACATTTTAAAGCTTGAAACCTCTACTTTGTGTTCGTTTTACTCTAAGATATTTTTACACGATGTAGGAGGTCGGAAACTGGGAAACTATTTTTCCTAAAAATGCTGCAAAGTCAAAAATCTCCGAAAATTTTCAAAAATTTTTTTCCTAAATGAAACTGCCGTAGATCCGAAGATTGAAGCTTTCTCTTTACAATGATATACTTTACAATGATATAAATGATTCTCTTTACAATGATATAACGCGTAATAAAAATCGTACATCAATTTTTTAGATATCGTTATAAAGAGGAAATTTCAATCTTCAAATCTGTAGTAGATTCAGTCACGAAAAAAATTTTTTCCAAGTTTTCACAGTGGTTCGAATGTATAGCATTTTCGGGAAAGAACACGTCTTCGGTTTCTCGTCCGCTGCATCATGGAAAAAAGTCCTGGAATAAAACGAACAATAGATTAGAAAATTAAGGACTTCTGGCTTCAAAATGAGTCCAAATTTATTATCGTACGATCATTTTTTACGAAATTATTTCTTTACGCAGTTTTAAATACAGACAATTTTTCGAGAATCGGGTATTTAGTGTTCAAATACTACTTGGATCCACAATAATAATGAAATTTAGAAGAATACTAATATTATCTCAATACAGGATCTAATTCCTGAAACGTGAAAACAATTCTCTTTTTTTTTTATATTATTTCTGTAAATTATGGTAGATAATAGCTTGCTGTACCAGTGTTACCAGTGTTCATTTATAGTTTCATTTTTATATTATTGACGTTAAAAAAACATATCATTTTTTAATAAGAAAATTCATTGCAACTGTTTCATAAATGTGTTTCAAACTTTTGCTAAAATTGTTTTCGGTTGTACCCTATACTTTTGTTAAATTAAATCGACATAGGGTAATTATTCCTATAGTCGTCTTAAGTGTTGTGATTCCATTTATTCTATTTTCTAAACAGTTTACATAAGGGCATAAAACTACACATTGAGAATGGAAAGTTGATAAAAACTTGTTACACACTGAGTATAAGAATTTCTTACTAGATATTTTTTTATTATTGAGCAATTTATTTTAATGAAAGCTGTCTACTTGTTGGAGACCGAAGTAACGCACATTTACCCTATATAAATTATAATATCAATAGTATAAATATTCAGTTCTAAAATCTGTTGTAAGTGAGCAAGAAAAGTGGAGCGTCTAATATAAATACGTAAATGAAGTAAATACTCACGAGCTAAAATAATAATGTTGTGAATTAACAAATACTAAATTAAATATTATCAAAGTATTTACCTTAATTCTTCTTAAGGATTCTTATAAGTTGTAAGTATGAATAAAATAACATCAAATGTGTGAAATGAGAATGTTTTAGGTATTTATTGTTTACTGAGACGATTCTATTGAAATAATAATCAAGAAAAATAATATCATATCATTATAATCCCCATCGTTTTGTTAAATATGCAATATTTATGTAACGTAGAAAGCCTCATAAATGATCATATTACCTAGAAGAAGTAAAAGAAATTACGTCGCGAATCACACTGTATTTGCAACTCCTTTCGTCTTCCACAAAGCAAATTAGGATTTCATCTCAGATAAACCAATGGAACATCGATTACGGTAAATGTAAACGCGATTTAAACATTTTAAGCAGTAACTAAATACACGTTGATGCGTATACGAGAATGATGCGGCAAGTAGCATGTCATGAAAATCAAATCGCATTTCATCGATAATCATTTATCGTAATTTATAAAACAGCTGTTTCCTTAATATAACTGTTCCGATGACTATTATAGGAAGTACTCGACAGGGTTGTCTGGAGCATGCAACGTGACAGAAATGCAATGCTTGTTTCGTTTGGACGTATGATGGCTGCAACTGTGCGTTGAGTTGCCGCAAACTGTATTGTATTGCAGCATCGCTCCAACATTTTCTAGTGAGCTGATACTCAGCAAACCTCAAATATCTCAGTATATTCACAGCGAATAATTCAACGGCAAAGACATTAAAACAGTAACAAAATATTATTTATCAAATTGAACGCGAGATCCTGGATATTATATGTACAGGGTACAAATTTTTTTATGATTGCATCGAGTTCTAGTCATCGAGAGGAACAAACTTCTCAACGGAATCATGCGTTAATTCCATACTATTCCATACTATTCCTCTGACACGTCTGTTCACCTACCAATTCTGCTTCTTAAGAACGTTAGGTACTCGAACTTGACAGATTTTTAAAGTAAATTTTCTCGTAAACGATGCGTTAAATGAAAAAATGTATTCGATATTTTCGAAGTTGTTTTTTAAGAGAACTGTTGACTGGAGACCTATAGTTCCCCTAAGACTTTTGTTCAACGCCATGGGTACTATAGAATACAATAAAAAAATGTTTCATCTTGAAAAAGTCGATCAAGGTCAATTTTGCAGCAAATTTTTTTAACAGATCTTCGCGGATCCTAAGATGTAGAATCACGCTGTAACGGTTTTTAGATATAATTTCTTAAGACCCTGTACAACAAAAACATGAAATTACATAAAATGGTGTGGGAGCGAAGAGAGGAGTTCTCGGTAAAGCCGAGAGACAAGGCGATATAGCAAATAAATAATAGTAGCATTATTGCCAATGTATTTCAGAGATGTACGAAAAATACAAATGCGTGAAATTTTCAGTGCAGTTGTCTGAATCCACAGAGGTGTAGCCATAGCATGTTGACTAATTTCAATAACAGTTGTCTGGAACAATAGGAATATAGGAGAGGTCGAAATGAAAGAGGTGCGCTGTCAATACAGTTCCACGGCACCTTAGGATAAAGGAAAGCCAATACGTAGTTGTGTATTGTTCATTGGCTTGGGTTCACAGATCGACTGCGTGGGCTAACAATGAGTCGCGCTGGCTCTGTATGAGGACGAACATTTTCGTGAAACAAGAACAGCCACCATGCCGATGAAAATTTTCCTTCCATTATTAAGCGAGTAATGGAATGGGTGCGAAAAACTATTCCCATTTCTCACTTCTTTTCCTACCTGCGCGTTTTATTAATCCACCGTTTTACTAATTTATTTGACGACCAACCAATGTAAGCATTTCCTATGGTATCTTTCACAATGCTCGATATTCCATCTTTTCGAAACTACGAAATTTCGCAAGAGTCCTTTAAGATGGACTAAAACGACACCATAGTTTCGATAAGGATCACTAAGTTCTTAATTAAATGTGCTATTCCGTGGAAATTAGTTTGTGGACACCATTACTATCCAATTACGTTATTGAGCACAGTGCCATCTATGAGGTAGAATGTAATCCGCGAAATGGTCGGAAGGGGGATGTTCCTACATGTATAATAGAACCCCTTCAAAAATACGGAACAATTAGTGTTCCGGACAGGTCAATTTGAGTTTTCTACGCTTATTCATGTTCCTGAATGTATTGCCCGATATGGCTGGCTATTATTGGATATTTCTACTTTCATCAGAGATAACCGGAGATATGACGTTGTATAAGGAATAGGGTATAGCAAATATATAGTAACCGTGATTGCCACTTTTATAATGATTGCATTTATAAACTAAAATATGCATCAACATATTAACAATACTTTCAGATTGATTCTTAGTAGATTGATAACTTCTGTAACGTTATTTATGAAAAGTTAAAATTCAATTAAATTTTCAGTTCAATAAAATTCAATTCAAATTTAATTCAATTCAGTTAAAATTGGTACCTGGTACACTATTTATTTATATTTGTAGATAATAAATTCCAGAAATGTAATGGTTGTAAACATTTATGTATTTATAGTGTACACAAATTTTTACAAACGCATGAAATAACCTAGATAAGAAAATTTTTTGAGGAAAGGTTTGCTACATTAACACTGTGTGAATTATATTGAATTAAGTGACATTTTAACAAAACATATAATTATAATAAAAAATAAATGTATACCTTTGAATTCGATTGATCCGAACGGGTCACTGATTTGTGGGTTAATGTAATGCATAAAATGCAAATAAGTGTACAAAGTAACAATTGCAATAACTTAAAAGAGAAAACGATAAGGGTAAATTTAGTAAGTTAGTAATGGTTCCACTTAATAATTACTTGAACATACGTGGACAATTACCTAGGCGAGTTACTGCGCTTTTATCAAAATTCACAAAACAGCAAGTACAACACTGACCGCTTAGTCGCAAAGCTTATCGATGCAACGATCGAAGGAGGTAAATTTCGAGAAACTACCGGTTGTCTTCGCTGCCCTTTGTAAATTTGCAACAAACTGGTCAGTGTTGTACTTTTAACAACAGGTTACGATGTCATAACTATGGCAACAGTAAACTTAAGAGAAAAATGTATGCGATAATGTATCAAATATATCGTTCAACTCGAAGCAACAAATATTTCAATATTTAAGGTTGATTTTTTTTTTATGGAAACAAAAAATTTTCGATCGAGCACGTGGTAGGAGAAGGAAATAGGCTCTCGAATGGCGGGATTAAAGTAAAAGGGCCACAGATGGTGATATTTATGGTGAATAGCTTGAATATTTGTCGGTAAATGACTTCACAACAGGAAACAGGTATGAAGCGCATATTATCAAGGACAATTCAATAAAAGGAAACTAGAAATACGGGACCTGACAAAATGGTTGGTTTCTTTATTTCCCGGAACACATATTGTTCCGTCCGTAACGGATTTCTAAATTGCCTTTTCCTAACATTTGGCAACCAGATGTTAGATGCTTGCAAGCAAACTCGCTGCTCATAAAGTAACGGTTTTGCTACCCAAAAAACGGCCCATTCTTCAAATGGGAATTGCCCCCCGTGCCAGCATTAGGTTTATTGTAGACATAATTGAATTAGCAAAGTCAACTCCGTCGAACCGTCCGGCAATAAAACGGCCGATACACGTGCGCTCAATGGGACATCGGGCCTCAAGCGTTTATGACGGCCCGCCCGTTCATGTCCTTTCCGAACGCCAGGTCGATATACCTGATGCACCGAAACCTCGTCCATTCATTTTTTGGAGTATAAATAGGGTGGACATCAGGTCCACCTCGGGTCAGTGTCAGTCTTGGTCAGTGTGGGTCAGTCTTCAGTCTTCAGTGTGAGTCAGTCGTCAGTCTCTCAGTCTTCAGTTCCACGTTGGCCACGCGCCTACTCGCGTTCCCTTGCGTCCGCCTTTCTGTCCGGTCTTTCGACGCTGTCAAGACCACGGAAACGTCGCTTCGATCAACCGCTCACCCGATCAGCGACATAGTAATTCAGAGTTCAGGACCTATGTGTAGGCACATCGAGCCAGCCTACGCACACTACATTTTCTGGTCCTTCGAGCCGGATCTAGTCACATTGTAATTACCATCATCTACCATCGAAATAAACGATTCAACCCAAACTAGCTGTCCATCATTAGTTTGATGTACAGCGGTACCTGAATATCGTCAACGCGTAACCGGATTTACAACCCGGTTAGATTCAGAAGAGTCGCGGTATTTTCGGTACCTTCGTGTAGTCTCCGATCCCCCCTACGGGAAAGACTACTCGACACACATATCATGATAAAAATTTCTAAACATCGCTTCTTGTAAAATCATGTAAAATAATAAAAAAATAATGTAAAAGTTTTTTCCATAACCTCAAACATATCTAGATGATAGTAACATTTTTCAACTTTGCAATGTTATTTGAAATATTTATTCATTTTTAATATTTAAATATGTATTTCAAATAGCAATTTTATTACAAGCTTGTACAATATGACGTGTATGTATATCGAAAAATATTGCACACGTACTTTTTTTTCTAGATGTCAGTTTTTATATTTACGGGATGAAAACGGACATCTCTAACAATTTTTATGAACTCATAAGTGTCGCTAATACAGCTCATGTAGACTTTACTTTTGCCAATATTTCTTAAGCTATTGAATATAAATTATTCACCAAAATAACAAACATATTGTGCATTTAATTCTTTTTATTGACTTATAAGAAGACTACGGATTTTATGCATTTATGACAAAAACGCGTAAATCAAGTGGAAAACAGTAAAAACATTTAAAGAATTTTGAAGTATTGTGTTATTGTTCTCGATCCAATAACATTATTAAGGAAAGATGTAAACGTCTATGTCTCGCCTATTCTATCATCTGTCGCCTATTCAGCATATTAGGAAAGAAAATTTTCTATTTTCTTCCGGTTTGTTGCAATTCAAATACAAAATATTTTATAATTAATGCAGACAATTTTTATTTTGCATAAAAATTCGCAGTCTACACATAAGTAAAAGACAATTTAAAAGTATCGATATTAACTAACTACGATTATATATATATATATATATATATATGATTATATACATTGCTTGTTAATAATATCAAAGATAGATTTAGGTAACAATTTAGAAAAGGGTACTCCTCTTAGAATTTTATGACTTCGAAATATGTTGTCAGAGACGTAATTCTGAACAACTTTTCCCTACATGTATTACCGTCGCTTAGTTTTAGTTTTCGAGATGACTGCAAAAGACTACGGATACCCACCACAGCGAACTCTACTTTTTTAAATGGCCAAACTTGTGTTTTAGGCAAGGACCTCCAACTCCTTGCATATCCTTTCCAAAAAACTTAACCAGAACCTAACCAAAATTCGTTTAAAATGGCTGAATTCACTGTAATGGACCTAACAGTCTTTTACAAATATTTCCCCTGAGCCTATTTCCCTAGAGTCCCCGTTCTAGATTGTACAACTTTTAAATGAATTTTGGTGGGTCAGAGTTAGATTTCTTTGGGAGGGGTTGCAAGGGGTGGGGTGGAGCCTTAACACGTTGACAACTGTGCCGTATTTTGGCAGTTGCATTTGTACCACCGGTGGTACATCCCGTCGTGAATGTGTTAAAGTACAAATTCGGTCATTGGAAAAAGGCGGAGATGGCTACAGTCATTCTAACAGTTTTTTGTGAATATCTAAAAACCGAGAGACATTTTTTAGAAATGACAAAGTTGCCCAAAATGTCGAGCTGCAAAACATATTTCAAGGTCATCAATATCAGGCAGTAGGACCCTTTTGTAAATAGTTAATTAGATCTATGCAAATTTCGCACGATTTGTAACACGTGTTTCAAAGAAGGAATTTATTAAAATATTTGTATGATTTCAATAATTGTAGGAAAGAAATTTGAAACTATTTATTTTGACCTGTCTGATAGTTTTAGTGTTAAAACTGTAGCTTTCCTTGTTATCGCCGGCACATACTCATTGTTCATTTAAAGTTCTCCGATTAACAGGAAGTAAATCATATTGAACAGATTGATATCATTAATCCAACGGGAAATCCCGGTCTCGTAAACTGTCGCGAAACGAAAATGAAAGTTACGACCCTACAAATTCTGGAAATTTCTTTCATCCGGGTTATTAAATTCCTTGCTGCATTACATTTCAATATAAAGGTGAATACAATTCTGTCCCTCATTCTTCCCGCGGTATTCCGCGTGCTCCATCTTCTTTCTTCAACGCGGAAGAACGACGGGGACGTTGGCCAATAAATAGCCGCGGACAAATTGGTTCGCCATGTAACATTTCGTTCCGATGTAACGACCTAATAACAATCAGACGTGGGAAAGCGTGGCATGCAGATCCATCGTCGAAAGAAACCTACGAATCTCTTTCATCTATAAATGGAAACTTAGCTTCTTCAGATATTGGAAAATCCAATGTAATAGCGGGGTCCCCTTAAGAAATAGACGGGGAAACGGGATAAGGAACACCAAGAGGAAAATTTTCCGCGCGACAATTCCGCAATTCCTGGATTCGTCGTTTCATCCGACGATAATGGAAGGCAACGTCCTCACAGGCGCCATCGATCCCCCGATCGATAACCGACCACCAGTGAATTCCAGACGGACAAACCCCATTGGATTCGGTACATACGCGTACCTACATGCGCTACCACTGTTGATAGCTTCCCATCTTGTACATAGGGAGCATGTGTTTGAAGACATGTGCGCACTCCAAGAATTGAATTTACAGTAAGCAGTCAGTAGCTGCTACTTCGGTAATTACATCATAATTTCAATGAGAAAGTCCAATTAACTGCAAGCACCGAGTTTGTTGCTTTTTAACTAGTCACTAATTGTACAAGTGACTGGGCAGGCTTCATACGTTTTTATATTCCCCGCACGAAAAGAAAAAAACGAAAAAGAAGTGTACACTTTAGCATAGAGAACCCTTCGTAGATCGCATTGTATTACAATTAATTCTTTATTGACCTCAAATTATTTTATCGTAGAATGTACGTTTTCCTGTAATGGTACATATGTTTTCGCTTCTTTTATGTAATACGGTTTTTATCTCTGTGTATTACTTTTTATGAAAAATAGTAGTGAACAAAAAAAGTTTAAAATTTGAATTTCTATGTATTAATAACTTTAGCACTAGAAGGTTTTTTCAAATGTTGACAACGTTCACCTAATCTGGGGCATCCTGACCGTACCGTACGACATCAAACATCTTTTGTTTATTTGTCTCTTTTCATAGAATGCGTTAACAATCCACTTTGTTCCATGCGTGCAATGGACAAAAGTAAGTTTAAAGTTTTTGCATAGTAATAATAATTAAACTGCGGATTTTATGCATTTAGGACAAAAATGAGTGGGATTAATTTCAAACAGTGGAAAGATTAAAAGAATTTAATGAAAATAATACATCGTTTATAACTTAATAAACCTACTAAACAAAAAAATAAATTCCTGTTTAGTATCTATATCTTCTACTAAAATAAAATTCCTAAAAATAAATTCCTGTTTGGTACCTACATATATCTTCTAATCAGTGTAACCAATTTTTATTTTGCATAGAGATCTGCAGTCTAGTAATAATATTAACAACTACGGAGTACACATTTGTCGATATTTCTCTTCGTTTCTCTAAACACATTAACTGTAACTAACATTTGCATTCTTGCATTGCAATGCGATATCGATCCCAAGTACGTCTCAAAGGTGACATCCAATTTTTTTAGGAAAAAAGTATTTAGGAACTCGAGTACCCATCCCAGACCTTACATTTCAATCTTATTGAAAATCTCTGGACAATTTTAGATGATCATATTCCCTTAAGTGCTCGTAACAACAAAAAAGGATTATTTTGAAAGCACTTTAGAACACTTCAAATAAAATCTATTAAATATGAAGTTTATACCTCCGTTTTAAAATGAAATACAATTCTATGTTTTGTTAACCAACATTTAAGCATTAAAATAAATGTAGATATACAATAAATATAAATTTTCTTTTCTCTTCTATGAAATTATTACAAACAAAGAAATTCTAATTAACGTAACCATTAAGATAACATAATCGTATGGCAAAGAGTTAATTACAAGTATACCAAACAGGCTATAAGTTGTAAAAGATAACAACGGGAGTCCTAGACAGTAATGAAACTAACAAAATTTTGGAATATCAAAATTGTAATCAGAAAAAAGTAAAATTGTACTTACTTTTGTCCGTTTTATTTATTTGTTTCATTGTTTTGAATAAACTATGAATTTTCCATTCCGCTTTGTAGGTTTCTCGCTTTAAGGTGTAGATATTCATTGTTTTTGTTGAACAATAGAATGTTGGATGTAAACATGTGAAAAAATAATTAAAATATTATTTCATTTCGTTAATACAATCTTTTCTCTAAAAAATGTATCACCGTTCCCCAGTTTTCCCCATTGTAGCAAGCAATTACCTTGGTTATGCTGAAAAACAATTATTTCTGTCAAATCAACATTTCTTGCATATATGTGGGCACCGTTGATTACATATAAGAGAAATAATAATTTGTTTTTATTGTAATTTAAAAAATAACAAATTGTTTTATTAAATTTAAATAAAATGTTTAATTTGTCATCCTTAATTTCGCATTGCTATGTACGTATATATGCAATTTAATTTCGTAACTAAACAAGAACAAAAGTTACCGCAACTACATACATTCGTTAATTCGAATTTTAATTGAAGTCACTAACCGTGAACGCTTACAGAAATTAAATATAATATAGCACTGTCAATTTTATTTTGTGTAAAGTTATACGCTTAATTAATTTAGGTTTAATTAACTTCAGTAAAAATTGAATTCAAAAGAGCCGGACATATTACCCAAAAAATGTCGTTCTTGCGATTAATTTCGTAACTTTGGGTTTCCAATCTTCCCAGATATCAGTGTGCGTCATGTTTTCCGGCTCTGTTTGCATTACCTTAATTTAACTATAAATGACACTCGTTTTAAATAATAGACAGATTCAGTTTGAATAGTCCAACATTGTTGGGCGTAGTTAAAGTATATAATATTATACATGTCTTCTAGATTTTTTTTCTGCATTAAATTGTAACAAGAAATTCATGTACCAGATTAAATAAACAAAATAATCAGAAGAAACATACTTATTAAGGGGATCTTTTTATGCCAAAACATGATTTTTATACTAATTTTTAGGAATTTTTTTCAAAAGAACTAGTCAATTTTTGCATTTTCTGTCGCCACGAGGTGAGCCGGAATCCGTTTGCTATAGGAGCGCTCTGATTGGTCCGTGTTTTTGGTCAGTAACTCGAAATCAAAGCGTTTCGGCGCGAATTGGCAATGGAAAAATGTGCTTAAAATCACCCCAGGAATAGCTCTTTTCTTTTTCTTACGCTTTCCTAGGACAACCCGTATATTTTCAGTTACGGTATGATTGCACGTCGGTTGCAACAGCGATACTTCCATTATTAAAACACCTACAACTGTGCACAGGTTCACTAACATTTATACTGAAATTAATGCAAAAAAAGTAATTCTTGAAAGTTCAAAACCAGAATACCCATTTAAGGTAAATCTTCTTCAATCTTTGACATTTTTAATTTTCTTTAGTTTTTCTGTGTCCCTTGCTTCTTGCCTACCGCAAAATTTCATTAACTGCCATGTGTAATATTTTATACATACGCCTGCTAATGAGATTCTCATTATACATGCAAGTGTCCAAAAGTAAACATCATTACTGCTGGCAAAGACAGTTAAGAAAGTAATACCTTAGCCGAGTTAAAGTAATTAAAAGACGTCGATGAAATTAATCTGACTCATCTACTCTTGATAGTGGTTTGCGCCCTCCTCGCTTCACACACAGTCGTGGAAGAGAAATTTCACGTGCTCCAAGAACGCTACGCAGTCTACACTGAACTACATATATGTATGTCTAGTATTAAATCCGTAAGTTTCAACACTAACTTTTGGCACTGTCGCGACGTCGCGTCGTGTCGTTTTGCAATTACTATGTTCGTTGATACTTCACTGAATCAAGGCAACTGTTTCGTCGAAATTCGTCAATTCGAAAGTGTTTCAAGTGGGAAACAAAGTTAAATGATTACGTGATTAAATTCATTTATGATTAAATTCTGGATGAAGAAGAAAGGTAAAAGTTTTACAGAGATTAAGCAACGCCACTTTGCTGTTTATAAGGGTTCCTCTTGTTCGTACTTTTCCGTAAAAAATGGGTACAGCTATTACATTTAAGGAGACGAGAACGTTGAAAGTGAACACCGTCGCGGAAAATCTATGAAAGCCATAACGCAGAACAATAATGAGCCGATAAAATACAGGTATTGAGAGCCAGTCGGTTTGGGGGCAAGGGCTGCTAGGACGATACGTTCTATACAGGCTGAGTTAGTAAAAACTAGGAAAAACATTGTGATTTTTTAAGGCCTTGTATTTTCTGAGATATCAAGGTGACCTTGAGTTTCTCAACTGACACTCTGTATGTTTTTATTGCTACATTATAGTCCTTAAAAAGATAAATTCAACGACCTAACAATATAACAAAGTATCTTCAATTGATCTTGATTCTCAAAACGAAGGGAATAGGTTTGAAGAGTATCTAATTGCATTTCTTATTTTCTATATTTCGTGTTGAGGTTCAAGGTCAATTCAAGGTACTTTCTTATAGGCCATTGAGTTCGTATTTTTAAGGACTACAATGTAGGGACAAAGAAATATACAGTGTCATTTGAAAAACGCAAGCTCGCCTTGATATCTCAGAAAATATAAGGCCTTAAAAATCCAGCCATATCATAGCGTAGAAAAAACAATAGGTACAAGATCGTGACTAGTGATGACAGGAAAGAGAATAATATGTGTTGTAGGTTAGAAAACGGACTCTGTGCAATAGCAACAGTTTTTTGCTAATATCTTGGAAACGAAGGTCATCCAGCAGTAACATGTATAGGAAAAAGTTGTTTAGAATTATGCCCCCAACAACATATTTCAAGGTCGTGTCCGAATATTAATGAGGGTGACCGTATGTGTACGATATGACAGTGCCGGAAGAAAGAATTCGATTTAAAGGAACAGATATGAGAAGGCCAGCTACAGCTACTCGAAGCAGTGGGCGTACTAGCAAAGGAGAATCAAACAAGGACAGGTAGACACGCTAGCTGGAATCGGCTGGGAGCCGGGACCTGGGAACAGACGTGAAATCGTGACAAAGACAGAAATGGTATGGTCAGAGGGAGACAGAGGGGCGGTAGGAGGCTGGGCGCAAATTACTTGAGGTTTCCGGCAACTGGCGCTAATTGAATTCCCCGATGAATCGAACTCTGCATAGTGCAGCCAAGCGGAATATTGGCTCTTTTCAGCGGCGCTTCAAATGGACGGTCGCCGACGCGACCATTCGACCATCCGATCGCGCTTTACCTATCCTGCCAACCCCTCGGTGTTTCAGCCTTTCGGACCATGAGACACGGTCTCGGTTAGACACGTTAGTTGAGCACAATCATCGCGATACGTTTCGTTTACGATTCGTCGTTCGTCGTCTGTCCATCTACAAGCACAGCGAATAATTAAAATCTCGGGGATCCGCACCGCTGCGTGTGATATTGCGGTAACATACTACGCGGATTTCGGCGGAAGAATTCGCTTGGAATACATGTTATTGGATTTCTCTTATTAAGAATATTGTTTCGGAGAATTGAATCTATAGATTAACACAAAAATACTTATTCTTTGTTCATTCGATTAACACTTTGTATTCCTGTATTTTTCAATTTTATTCACAGTAACTCGCATATCGAGTGTGACTTGATATTTTTAAATTGCCAATTTACCCACGAGCCGTTTAATGCAAGAACAGTGGAAGTCGAAACAATTAGTCATTTGATAATGAAGAATTAAGTAAAAGTTCTATAACGCACAATAATATCTATTGATGTTAATGTTTGTCTTATATAAGGAACACTAAAATTATATTAAAATTTCATTTGTTGACGATTAAAGTAGTTTTGTATTAAACGGCTCGTAAGCATTATACTGAATAACATTAATTTTTCTTTTTTTTAATAAGATAAGCAATTACACAGTCAGGACTTTTACAAAACAATGGATTTGTTCCGTGTTGCACCGAAACCATGTTAAATGAAATAATGTAGAAATAATGCAAATCGCGGGAATGAGAATACTAAAGAAAAATAAGAAATTGATGAAACTGTCTATATCACAAAGTCCTTTTAATGCTTGAATTTTCGGGACACTGTTGCGAACATTCTCTGAATGGCGCGGAGGAGGAGGAGGATTTATTTTCTCTCTGTTGCCTCTCTTCTCGAATTCCTCGGAAACGGGAGTGAGAAATATTGGGTGTGATTAAAATAAAGAGAAGCGGACTAGGGGTGACTCTGCGACCATTAAGCGGACAAGCTTGTAAATAAAGTGCATCCTCCTTTCAAAAGAATCTCTTTTGTTGTCGACGTGCTCCGACAGCACATCTCCCGGCGTACCCATCGAGTACCTATAAAATACTTTATGACTAGCGACTAATTTACAAATTTAAATTCCTGAAAATATTTTTGGATTGACCCTCCTACAGTATTCTTCACGTTTATTATCGAGTAATGTGCAGCTTTTTCATTGATTAATAATTCAAGGTACTTTAATTGTTAGTTTGCGAACATTGAAGTTCAATTAACGACTCTTCAGTCATCATTTTCTATCGTACTTTAATAATAATAATCACCGTTTCAGTGGTCCACTGCGTACCTCCATCGCAAAATCTTACTAAATGTATTGGGCTTAAAATATTGAAGAGCCATACTATGATATCTAGTAGACTCACATTGTGAGTTCAATATGCGGTAAATAAATTCTACAATCTATTATCTGACTAACTATTAATAATAAAAAATTAATATATTTGAACACAATAAGATACAAAGTTCAAAGTTCTCAATCCTATATTAATTACGGAGCAAAATCCTTGTAACTAACCACAATACGGTGTAGAGAGATTATAGCAACAGACGTGTAACTAACTAGTGTATAATACTTTGACCGCCAAATGATTAATATAATAATGTGATTAATATAATAATAATTAATTATCTAACATATTGGAAACGTATTTGGACATTCTTTGCAACAGCATAAATGAAATACAATAATGTACACATGTTTATTATAAAGCAGCTTTTTTTTGTAAAAGTCCTACATATTCTTAAAAGACATTTTTATTATTGTGTCAAAAAATAACTAAGTGTTTGCCGTAACATCGAAAAAAGTGAAAAACGTGTTAGAAAGTTTGGAAAAAATGGTAGGCAATAAAAAAAAGAAGTACATCGGGAGTTTTACCCTCCATTGTTGTATTGTGTTTACGCATGCATGTAGTTCAGGGATCGACTAACTACCAACCGAGTTTTACGTTTCAATTTTCAATTGTCAATATCTCGAAAGCGAAATCACCAGTTTTCAAAAAACTGTTCAATTTTTCTGCGATGGCTATTATTTTTTAGATGCATTTTACAGTCTGCAATACGAAACTAATCGAGAGTATCACGTGATAAACTTGAACTGCAATTACCGATTTAAAAAGTAAAAATTTTTTCATAGAAAACTATACGTGAACAGATAGCTGGAAATAATAACCTATAAACGTTTTCGACCTTTAGTTATTCGAGAAAATGTTTCAGATATAATTCATTTTGTCAAAAAAGACATCTTATGATAGAGATGAGTTTCGCCCTCGGAAATTGCCGTCAAGATTTCAAGACGACTATTAATTTTTTTAATGGAATTATATTATTTCCTTGTGTAGAGAAGTATAAGGGAGCAGAAATTTAAAACATTTTTTACGTATTAGAAAATTTAATAATTGTTTTTATTAACTACAAACCTCATATGTGTGCAAATTAATTCTTAGCCCTTTCTTCGCGAATTATTTATAAGCAACCAGAATACAATTTACTCAGCAAAAATAATCTGTTTCGCTTTTCATTTATTGGCTCCATCTTACAAGCCATTAATGGACTCCCAACACAACGATTAAAAGATTTAAAAGACATATTAATATAAGACTAATATAATCGTGGTGCTTTGAAAACCTCAATATATAAGCAATTTTATGCTTCCGGATTTTTTAAAAATCGATTTTACAACCAAAGATTCTGAAATAATTTACTGTCATGTGTGCTATTAGGAAAAATGTTCATGAATTTTTTCGTAATTTTTTGTTGTGCCAAAACAGAAGAAATAGAGTATAATTCATTAAACCATGTTCACCCTATAACTACCCTGGCCGTAGTGGTACCGCATTAAAACTTGTCACAAAGGGGTATCTTTGGGAACCCTATTGAACGGTATGATAAAAAGTCAATTTACTTTGGGGGCACTTTTGACGATCTTATCCGGCTATACCCTTCAACTCAATTTCATAACTAAAAATTATATGTTACCTAATAAAAGCGTAAGTGAGTGAATGTCTCTACCTCTCTCCTTGCATCTCACCCATGTACACCTAACCTAAATCTAGCTCAAGCTAATATAAACATATAAAAAAATGTTAAAAGTATCGTGTACAGTATAAAATAAATTTTTGCGAATATTTCAAAAATTAAGGCTGTGCGGGGGTTCCATTTATAGAAAAAAGTTATTTAAACCTAGACTTTAAAAGCGATTTTAATTCGCATACAAGTTTCAAAATTTGGACACTCGTTTTCTACACACTACATGTCGAAGTGTAATCGAGTGCAGAGCGAGACAATACATGTTGTGGCGTATGTTCGGTATTGTTATTGCTTGAACGTAATTTATGTTTATGAAAATTGAAAGAAAAAAAGAATTCGAATTCTTTGAACGATAAATGACGGTCTGAGCCCTTATATCATAATTCCGTTCGGACCTAGAGCTTTCGTTAAAAACGAGAAAAACGTTGAAAATTGTGAGTGATCCTAATATTTTTAGCCAGGAGCTGTTGTGCCCTGTTATAAGAGCTGAAGGAATAAACAAAAGACAAACTCCCTCGGAAGCTCTGAGAGCGAACAAAGCATAGTTTTATAATTCATAAAGATTGCGTGGCTCTGTACATAGAAAATTGGGATTACGAAGCCAAGGGTTCGGGGAGATCGTATATGTCCGTAGCATAGCAGATGAAGGGCCGCGGGTGGATAATTACCTCCTTTTGGCCGTTACCCTGCGTAATCCTTGTTGAGGGTGAACACGACCGTGTTGGCCCGTGTCTGTAGTCTGCGGACCGCAACTTCGACCATTGCCCGGTTATTTCGCCTTCGTTCTCCCCTCTTCCGTGGTGGCCCTAGCCTCCGTTCGTCTCCGTTTCTTCTCACCATGGCAGTTCACGGCTCGACGAAATTAAATGACCGTGAGCCCCGGAAGGATCGCTTTGATGTCGATCCGCGGACGCAAGTAATTTATTTTCCGCGGATGTGGCTGGCAGAAGCGCGGTAACAACTACTAGCATGTTCTTTGATTACATGCGTTGGACATGTTAATTTTGCGCCTGGCGTCAATTTCAAAGCTGCGCCCGTGTCGCCCACACAAAAAGCTGAATGTGTCGTATATTTTTCGGCTAGGTACGCGCTACTTGATTCGACAATTGAGACGATGAGATTTCTACGGAATCCATTTATCCCCCTGACGTTTCGTTCGGCTGTTACATCGTTCTGCACAATCCGACTTTTAGTCGCAATGGCACAGTCGTTCAGACGCGCCCCAAACGTTTAACTGTTCATTCGAATTAATCATTTCATCTTGTACTTATGCATTATCGTACTGGTTATTTGTGATCATTGCACTTGCGGATTTTCATGCGAAATAAACATGTTTTGCATAACTTTCAAAAAACAGGAGTCACTTAGGAATTTCCTTCTTTCTGTAATCATTTTAATAGATCGAAATTAATGTATCGAGACTTTTCGTTCTTTTAAACTTTTTACTCTTTCAAATTTCAAATGCCCATTTCTTTCTTGATATACTCTGTATTCTATGTTATCAGTAGATTGCGGATTTCATGCATTTATGACAAAAATGTGTAGGCGTAGTCCAAAACACTTAGATCAAAATTTAGATCGAAAATTGTTATTTTACATAAAGATCCGCAGTCTAATTAACAGTTATCTGTTAATCTCTAAAAATTAAAAATTGCGATATAACTATATTGTTATAAATAAATATATATATATTATAATGTACATGTATATTAGTGTGTATATGCAATTGTATTCTGTACTATGTATCTAATCTATGTGTTTATAATAAATGAAATTTATTTTTTTTTTGTTATTCCAAGTAACAGCAAAATTAAGAAACAGTATTTTAGTCATTGTACAGTAAAGTAACCCCTATCGTAATATCTCCAAAAATTCATGTCATTCAGTATCGAAACAAACGCGTTGAAGACGTCTTATTTTAAACGTTCAAACGACGTCCAGTTGGAAACGTCTCATTTCAGACGTTCAAACGACGCGACGTCTAGTAGGAGACGTTTTAACACTAGGTTTACGGAGCACCAAAAATTATTATTTTACATTTCTTTATAAAAGTAACATGAATGTATCGATCAAAGTTTGTAGCCATTTTTTTAATAATATATACCCAAAGAAATCAATTTTTAAATAGGTGCACATAGATGCATTTTTACAATCTTAATATCCGCAATTTAAAAATATTAGAATTCGTCACTTTAACGGGTCCCGTACATCTATTGTTAAAGACGTCCAGTTCGGGTCGTAAGACGTTCAGACCTAAAATGGACGTAAAACCGTCTATAAGATGTCGAATGCTATCTGAGTATGTGTATGGCAATTGTTGTTTTTGATAGAAACTAAAATCAGAAATAATATAATTTTCTGCTTCTTTTCTGTAGTAAAATTATCAAAAGTTTTTCGATTCTATTGTTTTTCCGTTCTCTATTTTAGCGAACATAAATATTTCGTAGTTTCTTCTAATTACAATCAATCCAAAATGTATTTAGAACACTATATTTTCGACTCTCTAAAAATTATCGATATTTAAACGTTACTTGTATGAACTAGGCACTTATATTAAAATTATAGCTATACCATTCGTTTCAAAGTAAATATAAGACATTAAAAATGAAGGGCAAATGTTTATAGCAGTTGACAAAAAAGTTGAATTACAATTAATTACGAGTTGCTTTAAAATGGAAACTATTAAATTGTTACGATTAATTCGAATTCGGTTATCCTTCAACGACGCGAACGTATTTATAAAAGAGTTTTTTAATTCTTGGTAATAATAAAGTTCGCATGATAAAATTTATCGCCTCCCTCTATATAAAATCAATGAGTAAATCAATGAGAATCTAATAAAGTTAACTTGATTTCATGTCAAATTTAGTGATGCAAGTATTCGGTGAGGTATCGCTGAAGTGAATGTTTTGTTGAAATAATATCTAATAAGAATGTTACATAATAATATTACATTAATATTACAATCATATTACATTACATGTATCGTATGAAAGTGAAAACTAAACGCAAAAGTTAATCAAGATTAGGTAATGTTTCTCACAAATAAACAATTTTGTCCTATTTTAAGAAATGAAAGCTTGAATTTTAAGTGAAGTAATAACCAGAAATTACAATTCGTAATATTAGCAGTGTCAGAAATATAATAAATCAGACTAGCATTTATAAAATTTCACTACATCCATTTGTTTGTTAAATGTGACGTAAACGAGATGTGAAGAGTGCCGCCATTGCTTAATAAAAACAAGTTAAAAAGGTACGAGCTCGTGGGACAGGATTGTGTATATTTCGCGGTAAAGTTGTGCCAATAAAAATGAGAAGAACTTGCACGGATGTGATCAAGGGACAAGTATGAAACATACTTGTCTCTTCTTCAGGCAACATCAAAGAACTTCTCTTCTATGTATGTTTAAGTTTCCCAGAGACTCATTTCCAACTTTGATTTGACGTATACCATCTGAGTTGAAGGGGAGAAACTTGTTCAATTTCCCTAATAATTCTTACTCTTTTAATTCAGAATATGTCTCGATTGAACAATTTTCGTGGACCGTCCTCCAATGGTTTGCAACTTCGTTGACCTTATTTTCTATGGTCGGTGAAACTGCAGCTTTCATATCAGAATTATTATAAAATGGTAGAAAAATTTACGGATATAACGTGCCAAAAAGTAAAATATTTTTTCATTTTCTGCTTGCGATATCATATGTTGAATTCGTAATACAGTGAACGCTATTTTTACTGTTACTTTCTTATTTGAAATGGTTTATAAAATCTGTATGTAAAAAACTCAATAATTTTCTTTTAAATAGTAATTTAAATTTAATCTGTCGCTTTTAAACAATTTATTGTGGAGTTCTCAACTGTCGATTTTTAAATTTAGGAAGGTTATTGGAAAATTGCCAAGTTAACATTTAACACTAAAACTACCGGAACGAATATAGTTATTTCTCATTTTTTCTTGTACAATTATTAAAATAATACAAATCAGAAAATGAATAAACTTCTTCATTTGAACACACATTACATAATAACAGTTGCAGTACATCTGAATGAATTCAATTTTGTTATTATTATGAAACAATGCATAGTAGTCACGTTTAGTGCTCAGTGGTTCTAGTGTAAAGATTATTTCAAACAATTTTTATAAAATGTATATAATATGACTAACTTTATTTTATTCTGGTTTATAAAACCAGTGATTCTATTTCAAATTTATTGCATATATAGAACACATTTTTACATCTGTATCATCTTTCGCGTTTCTAGTGACATCTGTTCTGTAAAGTCAATACACAAATTGTTCGTGGTTCACTGCTATCAATTATACACCTGACAAACGATAGATCAAATATATGGATTTCCTCCTATAATACTGTAAGTGAAACATAAAAGATAATTGATGTTTTCTGTTTCACAACGTACTATAGCTTCGAACAGTATCGTATTGTGTGGAATTGTGCCAGACTATACGCAGAGTGCTACTACTGCGAAGTTACAGTTCGTTTTACGAGCGAAACAACCTACTTGAAATCGGACTCGGTCTAGAATATGGATCATATTTTTAAGAAGCATTTATAGCTAACGTTAACAATTATTTAGAGAACATAAAAATCATAGCTACAGTAAAACCGTAGCTTAACAAATACATACTTGTGACACAAAAGTATTACAGTAGTCTCTTTTGTCTGTTCCATGTATATTCATTAAGGAATATCTAGAGATCTACGTTGTTTAATGTTGCTTAATTTTCCATTTACACAGTAAGTAATTTTAAAAAATACAACTGTGCTCGAACAAATACTTGTTAAGCTTATCTTTGTTTTAAATGCTCTGATAAATATATTTTGTAAAATATGAATTACAAAATTAGAATTACTTTTCAAAGATATCGTCAACCCTCAAGCATTGGCATAGTGTTTAACGTCTTAAAACTAAAAATGATACTCTTTACCAATCTACATAGTTATATGCCAATTTTTAACAGCAGGCATTGGTAACTGTGTCGTTTTTTATGAATAGTAACACCTACTTAAAGGATGAAATTATCTTTTAAAATGGTGGGTAAAAATATGTTAGTAGCGTGAAAATATAATAAAATTTAATGAAATTAATAAATACACAAATGATTCTTTTTCTTAATTTTATTAAAAGTGGTGGCGCCTTGATTTTAGGTGACAAGAACGAATGATCATTTCAGATAGAAAATGACGTTTACAATTAACACTACTACGAAGCACTAAAAGTGACTATTGTAGGTATAATACTTTGAACGAAAGTTAGCATTGATATTGTTATGAAATTGTTATTAGTTACATCAGATTCCCTTCTCCCAACTGGTGAAACAACTCTCTTCTATTTTTTACGAAATTACATGCCGAAACAAGAAATTGTGTCACAGTTACGGTTGTATGTAGCGTTCCCTGAACGCACAATGGATAAATTTTCATTTAACTAACGGTACCAAAAAAGTTAATACATTCCTATTTTAATTCCTATTCTAATCTATTCAATTCTTTTTCTTTTTTTCCTGTTTTGAAGCAACGACCCACAGTGCGTTGCCCGCAAGTAAGAAATTTTAAAAAACTTTTGCGTCTATGTCAACAGATCGTGAAAGCATATAGTAGCGAGCTGAACTCGTAGTTTCAGAGCGAACGCTATCTAATCGAGAGATTTAAAGAACCGTGCAAACGTTTTTTTTCATTTCTTCAAGGCGGTGGTAAAAGCTCATGAAGTTTTGTATTTGTTACCGTAGACGTACTGCATTATACATTTCGGTATATGTCAGGGGAACGTTTTAACGACGATAAGAAACCGCACAGTGCACGCCGCATGCCGCATGCCGCACACCGCACGCCGCACACCGCACCCCGCGCCATGCCGGAAGCCAGTGAAAGAGGCGTGAAACAATCGTCGCTACTCGCACAGAGACAAATTATTCGTCTGGATCACAGTTACGATTATTAACGGTTTGATCCGTCTCGTGGATCGAACAAAAGAGAAGTAGAAAGGTCTAACGAGAGAGATGGGGAGCGCGGAGGTGAGTGGGGGGGGGGGGGGGCGAAATAATGGCCGGGAAAACGGGAGGAAGAGGAAATGGATACGATGACGGAGACACGGATGCACTGCGACGAGTCGATGAAAGAGGGCTAAAGAAAAGAAGAGTTGCACGGAGGGGAGGGGGGGGGACATTTCAAGCGATCAAATATGATCGAACAGACGCGAATACCGCGCATTATTGAGCGAGCGACGTATTATCCAGTAGTACGGCCGACTGCATCCGGCATTATCGGAAACTCGTTGCTCGGGCTCGACGAAGCCGTATTTAACAGGATCCTGAATGAATCTCCCGGGCAGAAGCCACATTCAGGAACGAAATGACAGTATGCAAACGGGGTGACCGATGGAAATTCGAAGAGCTCGACAGGCTGATATACATACGGGCGATGCGTGCGGTATCGATTTCGGAGCAAATATTCCTGCAACGCAGACTTCGAACTTTCAAACATGAACATTCTTGAATTAATTGTTTTCCGTTCATTTCAAATATGCTGCATTCATGACACGACGCTACACGCTGCCCAGGATTCGTCGAAATGCGAACCTCTTTGCAATTTATTAAACTTTAAGAGGGCCGTCTTCTCTAGCTGGCTAAAAATTCGATTTTTCAATTGTATTTTTTGAAAGTGTAGATCTCGAAAAATACTTTCCCAAAATTTTATAGGAAATTTTAAATGCATTTTTCTCGTGTAGCGGCTAGCTGGGCGCCAGAAGAGAAATCTTCGGCGCACCAGAACTGAGAAGGATTTATGGTTTGCACAGCATAAGACGCTATTTGTGAGAAAACGTCTTTATTTATTTATATATTTAACGATTTTGGCCACTTAGCGGACAGATGAGTCCTTTATAGTTCCCAACGACGAACTCAATAGCGCAAGTGGATGCCATAAATTTTGTATAGTCGAAGGGTCTTCAGGGTTGACGTAAGCCAGCAGTCATGTACCGCACTTAGCACGGGCCCGAAAGACACCCGTTGGATCACCAAAATTAGATTTTTAACAACACGACGCGCTCACCCTTCTCACGCACGAGGGGTGTGGAACGTGGTCGTGTTGTCCAAAATTCACTGATTGGTGGAAGTTCCTCGAAAGGACAAGAAGAGGATAAGAAGGCAGACTACCGACGCGAGAGAGCTAGGAGAGTCATCAACGAGTTCAGTCGAGCCGAGTCAGAGTAGAGACACATTCTGTCACAATCGCGTAAAAGTCTAGTCGCAGCCGAGTTATTGTACAGTCGTAGATTTGCAATCGCACCACCTATCTATCCCGGACGCTATCGCGACACCTTTTATGAATAAACGACTCGGTCACAAAAACCTGATTTGAACATTATTTGAAGGCACCCGCCTCCGATAACCTAGTTCCTTCACTCGGGACGTATTTTTTTCACCTGGCGTAGATAAGATCTGAAAAACTACATGTACCGATCGCTCCGAAATTTTAATAAACTATTCCACAAGCCAGTAGCTCTCGCCCGCACCAGAATTATATTTTTACCTTGAATTTATCAGATGTATTTGATCAAAAATTACCAAAAAAGAATGGAACTTTTAAATATTTTCAAACAGGTCGAAATTTAAAATTTAGCTCGAGATTTTATAGATCCAAGCTACTGTGCAGTGACATTAAAATTGTATATTGACAATACCTTCGATTTCTGCATTGATCGAGTTATGCATTCCTTCAGATACTCGTGCAATTTAATTTTTATACACCTGTTTAATAAACTAAAATTTGAAAAAATATTTACTTATACGTGTATATTAAATATAAAACATAATTGTAAATATAAATTCTTCTACAACATGTTTCAAGTAAAATTTTTGAAATACTAAATTTTGTGAAAAAAAATCTTTAAATTAGGGTACGTAAACTGTGGTGGCAAATAAACTGCAGAACAGGCCATCACGACACGTAGCAAATTAAGCGAATGATTTAATGCTTCGCCACTTGTTAGACCTTGACAGTTTTAACACGTACGCTGCCGAACCAGCTGCCACAAAAACTACAAAATTAATGTAATTTATGTAACGAAACTACAACTGGAAAGTGACGATTTATCATGACGACTTCTTCAACGACTTTGTCACTCGCAGATCTGAACCTTTGTTAAGCTCAATATGTTAGCGCAATAATTAATTTTTAAATTTGAATAAAACAATTGCGTAGCCGACATATGACAATCAACGTGTTAATTAGTAGCTGTCGCGTGGATGATGTCTGTCAGAAGAGATGTGTCAAAATCATGAAATTCCCTTAATTGCAAATGGATCTTCCAACATTATCAATCTTTATTTTAAAAATTCTGTCACGAGTAAGGTGAACTGCTCCAGGATTTTGCAAATGCACCATGTTTTTTCGCAACATACAAAAAGTTCGCTAAACGTTCAATTAATTTTGAAGAATCTATTTCTTTCCAAAAAATCATTTTGAAATCGCTTGGACAATTTAACATCCACCCGAGAAAAGTTTGTCATAAACGGTTTTGAAAATGAATATAAATCTCTTTCTTTTGTGATTGTTTGTTTGTTGATTGTATGTTTTTGAATGTACACAAATAAAATAAATTATAACAAAATAATTGTGTTTACCCTTATCCTTTAGTTATTTATGATAATTTATGATATATCAATCCATGCCATCAATTTCGATAATGCCAATAAAATTGACTTTTCAATTAACTATCTCTTATTGAGAGTGGCTGTGCCAAATATTTCGAAAAGTATGATAACAATTTAAGTTCGTTTCTACTTGTGAAATTTCAATAACACTACGTTCCCTAAAAATTATTTTTTATAACCGAAATCATATTAGAAATAATTAATCTGCAAACTGTCGACATACTATTTCGATTTTTTTCCAAAAATATCATACAAATATTCATGTAGTGATTGGAAAGTGTAATGCACTAAACGTTACACAGTTTTCAATTCTTGTATTACATGTGATTAAAATTAAATATTCTGAAAAATTCTGTTTTTGATAAAAGAGTTTTGCCAGTCGGCTTTAGTCCTAGAAAAATGCTACAAAATTTTACAAAATACAGACGGCCGCTTAATTACTTATATTTGAAGTAATAATTAATTTTGCATGCAGTACCATCATTTCAGTAAGGTATAGTACATAATATACGTCAAGTTTCTCGGAAATATGTGTGATGTTTAAAATCCGATTATTTAACATACCGTAGTCATTAATATTTTCTACCTTGCGCGTATCTGAGTTATTATATTTGTAGCTTTACACAACACACAAAAGATATTTTTTATATAATGGTAGCTTCTGTGACACCTGAATTAATTAGACCGTACATCGCATCGAATAAATTGCGAATAAATTCAATACAAATTTTCAGTGAAAAGGCAAATAAAAATTCTATATTTTTTCGATTACTCGGCCACACTCTGGTATGCAATTTTATTCTCTATAAACAGTAGGTACAAAAATTAGAACAAACCTACAATCAATCGATCAACCCGTACACCAGGAAAAACACTGACCGCATATGAACAGGAACTTGCTTTTATTTGTATTGGTTACCAATCAGAGCAGACAAATAAACGTGAAAAGAAATTAAATGTGGCGTGTTTCCCTTTGTATCCTTCAATATGGAATGTGCAAACAGATATTAAAGGCTATTCAGTCCAATCTTTTGCGGCAAATTAGTTTTGCTGGAAATTCAATTTTACAAGTACGCTTCTGTAGAAATATATTTTTGTAGTTCTATTAAAGAAGTTTAAAAAGAAAATGGTTACCACATGCCAAGAACATTCAGAACAATTAATTAAACATAATTCGAACTGACGTCTAAAGGATAGCATATATTTCATGCACCAGTTAAAATAATACAAACACAGCCATATCATGTGATATTTCGGCTATAGACACTGGAAAAACATTTTTAATAACAAGACTCAACAAGCTATACTATCTATAATAATATTTTTAACTTTACATTCTATTAAATTTGCAAAATCAACATTTATAGTTATTATATTTGCTTATCTGTAAACCGAAACCAAATAAAAATTCTATTTTTTCTCTTTTAATTTTAATTAGTTGAAGACAATACATCCACATTCATTATCTTTTTCAGTGCATAAAATAGTTTAGTTAATAATTTAGTTATTACATTTATAAATATTAAACATTAATACAGGAACGATGTATACCAGAAAAATAGTGTTTACAAAAAGGGAAATCATAAACGAAAACTGTTATTACACATTTTTCTTCATCTCTGGTTAGAGAAAACTGTTGAGATATGTGAATGTTTAGTTAACTGAATTTTCCGATAATCGATGTTCCGATAATTGATAACTCCGTTGGTCGATGTTCCGTTTTTAATTTACCTGCACTAGAAACGGGTTGGTTGTATTTTTAATGTAATTAAAAGTTGATCTTGTTGGGATTTAAAAGGTGTGAAAAATGTTAGACTTTTTTGTTTTTTATATGATTTATATGTTTTCGTCGTTTATCATTATCCAACAAAATAAAACTTTTTTCGAGTTTTGCAATATCTGTTGAGTTATTCTTATACACTTCGTCATTCTAAAACCAAATCCGAAAGCAGAATTGCTTCATCACTCAACGTTCTCGAAAAATATTGATTTTTGAAATTCCAAGCTGTCAATGAATATTTTCGTAATCTTTTCTTAATCTTCTCGTATACTAAGGGAACCAAATACTTTTCGTGAATGGTTTCTTTACCAGAAATATCTGTAGAATACATTCCTGTATAGTAAATTCCTGCTGGATAAAGGATTTTTCACATAAATACAAAAATAGCGCGTACAAAGTACCCGCGTCGGCACATTTTCAAACTTTAACAATTACATAAAAATATAATTGGCTATATGGATATGTAGAGGAGAGTCCCCTCTATCTCTTGACTCAAACTTGAACATCCTGACGTATTTAGTTTTTGCGTAACACGTCATTTTTTATCAAAATCATGCATTTTTGCAAAAACCAATATTTTTCGAGAACGTTGCGTGATGGAGCAATTCTGCTTCCGGATTTGGTTTTAGAATGACAAAGTGTAGAAGAATCACCCAACAGGTATTGCAAAACAATTTTGGTGCTGGACAGTGTTACATTCCTATTGTATTTTGGGTGCACGGGAAGATGTCAAGGTCGATTCTTTTTAACGAAAGAAACATAAACATAATGCGGGTGTATTGCTGTGAGACCACTACTAATCCAATAACAAAATTTCTTTATTTTTCATTATTTTTTTATGGGACTTTCACCAACATATTCGTGACAGTTTTTTCATGAAAGTAAAAAATATGGTACATAAATATGATGAAAGTTACTTCCCATAACAATTATATTACCGGAAAATGATTAATATGATCCGAATGATATTGTGTTTGGTATCAGTTTAGTCCAAAAAATTCACGAATGTATTGATGAAATTCTCATAAAAAAAATAATTACTAATAAAAAAGTTTAAATTTTGATTTAAAAGCCTGGGCTCACGCCAGTCTTTCATCTTTCCCGAACGCTTCTACTCTCCGCGTCTCTTTCTTCCCCATACGCTGTTTGCGGCTGAAACTTTCATTGTACATTACACAAGTAAATATCATCGGAATTATATCATTTTTAGTATCATTTTCATCAGAAAGATGCCACGAATATGTTGGTGAAAATCCCATCAAAAAGTAATGAAAACAAAAAAGTTTTGTTATTGGATTAGTAGTGATCTCCTGATCTGACACCGATATACCCGACCCGTATTACGTTTACGAGCTTCGCGGCCCCTCACGGGGTATACCCCGCAGCACTGGGGATCGTTCTGGGATTATTATCGGCTAGATATTTGGGCCTTATATGGAGTAAAGATTGTATATCAAAATCAAGAATTTAGCAGTCTATCCTTTTCATTACTTCTTATCCACCTTCAAGTGTAGATAGAATTTATTCGTTTATGCCGAATGAACGATTGACTATTTTTAATCAAATGACGAATACAGTGTGGTCTGGTACATATTAACACTTCGTTATCTCGACTGTTGTTGAAAACATGAAAAACTTTATTATTCAAAGTTTTTCATTACATGAAAGAGTTTTGGGGATCACCTTCATTTTTTAAAATGGAAACGTGTTTTTCTATGCACTATTCGATGCAGCTCGTTATTGTCTATAAAAAAAGTGTAAACCTATGTATGTCAAAAAATGATAAAAATGATAAATACTAAATGATAAATGATTTTTTTATACTATAGGAAATTACAAGCTTTATCGAATAGTGCGTAGAAAAATATATGATTCTATTTTACATTGAAATCTCCGAAACTCTCACTTACAAAAACAAAAACTATTGTTGTCATATTGTAGACCTCTATATACTGAAAAACTTTGGTTAATAAAGTTTTTTCATATTTTCAAAACGGCGGTGATTATGATGTGCTAACATGTACTGAACCGCCCTATACATCGGTTAGTCCAATAAAAAGTTATCCTGCCAATGCCCAACACTGACGTAGAGATTAAAGTAGCCAACTTTTATGATGGCGTCATTACCTGTCACAAACGATTGAAACCGCTCGACTTTAAACAAGCACAAACCAGTGAAGTTAAAACTTGGATTTTTAGCATTTTCTCGTCAAAATCCACGGGATTGTATTAAAAGAAGTCCAAAATTTGTGGTCCCGTAAGTTACAGTTTAGCCTCGATTGATGTTGAAATAAATTTTATTTAAAAGTAAAGTTGGATTTGGAAATAAAAACTGAAGATGGGACTTGAAAGATCAGCTTCGCATTTTCAAATGATATACGTTAAATCTATAGGTTATAATTGTATTTCTTGATCAAAACACTCCATAAAATTGACATTCTGAAATCAGGCATTTAATATTCAACGACCTAATAATATAAGTGTTCAAATTCCTTGGATCATGGCATCACGAGCGTAGTGCAGTACGATAGATTGGCTAGAGACAAAGGAATGCGGGTCTGATTGGCATCGAGTACCACGAATGTTTAGAGTGCAACAGCCTCGACTGCTGTCACATGTATTTTCGTTATTGGCTGAAACCGTCACATCTACAAATCGGATTGCGTGACGAGAAGTGAAGAGAACGCACAGCACTAAGCGTTAAAGCTGGGGTCAGACGGAATGAGCGGAATACTACTCTTGCCCTTGTACCGTGCCGCTGGCCAACTTGTCATCACTTCACAACGCTTGCCAGCGAGCTCTGTCATATTCAGTTATCAACAAGCATTCGGCCATCACGAGTAGGAAATTGACAGCATAATTTGATTGGACTATACGTCTATATCTGTCGTGTCAAGTTTTGGACTGATTCGTAAGTCCTGTCGCTTATATTTTCAGCACAGTTTTATTTAGAAAATAACAATTTGTCTTGATTGTATTTCATATCGCTTTGAAGTTCTAGTCTTTCTTCTCCAAACACATCTTGAGTTGTATTCTAGCTTATTGTTAGTTAAAAGTCTCTTTTATTTCAAATCACTCGTTTCCAATCACTTCTTCTTTCTGCCCATTTCTCCTAATTACCTTATCTAACCTATCTACCCTATCTATTGCACGCTTTAATATTCTTTGGTTCCTACCCAATTTTTCTGTTTCCTTTTCTTTCGCAGCCCTTCCAGCCAATTTATAATCGTCTTGACCTGCTTTCCACTCACTACCTCTTCCATACTAAGACCTCTATCGGTTTCGTTACAATATCTTATCGTTTACAACATATATCGAAACCAATATCTTCACATATTCTTCGAATTTGAATGGCGACAATGTTAACACCTCAACTTACGAATTAAATGAAATTCGATATGACCGAACGTACGATGATAGAACGATGATAGTATAATATTTGTAAGGTAATATTTTTTGTTAGAGATTTTCTACCGGAGACGAGTTTAAACATCGCCGGGTTGAGAACGTTGCAATGAAAAGCAGTATCAAGATCGATTTTGCATTACAAGTAAGTCTGGGAATGGTTATTCACGTCTGTCGGTGTACAGCCAGTCTGGAAGTCGTAATGAAAAAGAAACAAACTGCTCAACGGAAGGAGACGGAGAAGGATTCATGGCTCGCGAAGGAGAAACTAAAGGCAAACAGCAATGCGTGAAACGAAAGTAACGGAATTAAGGGTGGCGAGGGTGACGGAGGCGGATGTAGGTGGAAATAGCGGGCAATGAGGTAAGGGGAAGGGTGGAAAAGAAACGTGAGAGGAAAAAAAGGTAGCGGAGGGCAACATTTTTTCTTCCGGTGGAAAACCGTTTCAAGACTTCTTTTTATTCTTCTTCTTCTTCTTCTTCTGAGAGAGAGAGAGAGAGACACGCGGCTTTCTACGGAGGGAAAAAAGAGAACGAAATGGGCAAGACGGTTCGGTTGGAGCTTCCTATTTCCTTTACCGGGAAAAGGAAAAGCCTTTCCTCTCTTTCTTTCAGTTTCGACGAATCTGATTTACTTTCTTGATGAAAGAGTTGGACACCGACATAGAATAACTTGAAATAACTGTTCGACTACTAATAGAGTTGCAGAAGTTGCATAAACCAGAGTCTCCGTTCTTATCATCAAGTGTCTATCCACTACGGAGTCTGTGAACTTTGGAAACGCCCCCCCCCCCCTCTACGCCTCCGCCTCCGCCGTTTATTCGCGAATCGATTCGAAATGCTCGAAATGCGTTAAATCGCGGAATAAGAGGTAAAAATCGGTGCAGCCGCGAAAATCATAGTCGCGTCCCTCCCCACGGCAATTACGCCGCGCCGGTACGTGCGCCGCCCTTGAATGCATCGTTAGAACGTGATTGATCCATATTTCTGAGTGTGCAAACGTTTCCCTTTGAGTGATCACCGGTATACAAGCGCCGAGCAAACAACTCGAGTTTCAAAAACGCTGCCTACGGCCGGGCAGCCGCTTCTATCGGGTTTTTCTCGAGGTTAGACGCGGCACGAATATAACAGGAGAAAGCAGCGTTTACTTCGATACTAAACGAGTCACGATTCAGTTTTCACTGCTTTCCCAAAGGAACAGCAATTTTCCAAAGAAAGAAAAGGTAAAGATCTCGAATACAGCTGCAGTCTATTCGAAAATACTCTACGTACTGTTTTTATATTAAAAACCGTACATCATGTCTTACAACTGAGTGCGTTTTTGAAATGAAAATAGTAATGAAAATATTATTGAAAATAGTAATTCAAACACTTTCATCCAAATATGATAGTATTTCAAGATTTATTTCATTTCTCAGTTTTAATCAGTTTTAATCACAGGCACTTTAAATCAGAATAACTTTTTCGTTAATTCTAACTTTTTTTCCGTGGAGTTAGAAATGTTCGCTTGTTTTGTCTCTATGTCCCATTTTAATCAATAAATGCTATTATCCCTAAAACTATTCGTTATTTGAGGAAATGTTTTATACAAAACCTTTTCTCTTTCGAAGAACATGGAATTCAGTGCCGCTATGTTGTTTGTAATTGTAATCATCAAGGACATGTGAAGGTTATTTTTATTTTTTTTAATGGAATCATTTAATTTTTTGTACACTATTCGATGCATCTCGGTATTCTGAATACAAATGTATGAACCTATTAATGTCGAAAAAGTATTACTTTGGGAGATATTTTAATTTTAACACATTATTGACCAGCAATTTTACGCAGGAGCTATCTAATGTCACCAAATATTATTTCGTAATTAAATTTAATACTAAAACAATCTAAATAAACTTCAATAAACTCTATTTATATCCTTTTTATATCCTTTTTTGGTATGATATTGTACCAACAACGTTTGGTCATAAAAACACGAGTTAACTAGTGACCGGTCAGCAATGTGTTAATATTTATAAAAGTGAAAAACTTTCTGGTGAAAGTTTGTTTTACTTTTTCATCGTACTAACACGAAAACAATGGGTCCCGTGAACATGTAGGCTGTCGAACGCACCAGACTTCAGCTATTTTCTCAAGACAAGCTTGACAAATTGTATCGTTAGGCTGCTTCCCTCGGTTTAAGCACAGAAAAACGAAAACACTCCTGTCATTCGTTGATTGGCCTTCGTTTCTGATGTACCAAGGCAGACAAGGTGGTTGTTTGTTGCTTATCGAAGGTATACAAATACAATATAAACTCAACACGTTGACTAGGCACTTTAGATTTGTTCATAAATGATTGTTATCGAATAAAAATTATTGAGTAACACGAGTAACTAGATAATAACATTGGTTCATAACGACGAATAAAATTAATTTATTGCACTTGTAAGAAACGTACGTTGACATAACAAAGTAGGATTGCACGTAAATGTAATGAATAAATTTGGCTGAAGATCCAAGTGTTCAAACATGTGACGTTGTGTTTTGAGCATATTCGTGCGTATGTCCTGGAAATACATATGTACAACGGAAACACTAACAATAAGTTTCGACAAACATTGTGGGTGGTGAACAACTACGAAAATGTGGATAGTACAAAGAAGAATATAGTTTTAAATATGCAGAGATTTTTAGAGGTTTTAGCAATTTAACATTATCTCTAACGATGTTTAATTTGGAAATTCGATCTTAAGAAAATTAAAGGCAATTTTTGTGTACTATATGAATATAGCGACACGAGAAAAAAGAAACTATACTTCTTCTTTATTTTTTCACAGAAAATACCTCGTTGACATAAACTGTATATAGATAATGTATATGAGCTAAGTTGAATATTTTAACCAGTAATTCGTAAAATATCTCGGTGGGAGATGTAATCTATTAATTGCCATATTTTTTTTTTTTAAATTAATAATGATAGCAAATGTCAAACTCAATAGTATTAAGGAAAGATAAAATTTCAGAAATCGTCTTCCACAGAGTCTTTGTACTATAACTTATTTTAATAATTTATTTATTTCACATATCTCAAATATGCAGAAATTCTTATTTTCCCCGAAATTGGAAGACTTTATATTAAAAAGAGTATCTATTAAAAACCACAGCTGTGATATCAATACACGATGATTAACAACGCATGATATTAATACACACGATACTTCATGAAAAAATAGTACTAATTAACTGAATATTTGTACGTGTTGAAACTGTCTATCTTCAGACAATAATATTGATATATATATTGATGGTATCTTGAAATGGACCCCAAAAACAGTGCAATGGAATATCCATTGCGATGCCGATGATGATTGTCGTCTCAAAATTGAACAATTAAATTACTAAAAATTGAGGTAGTCAGATGCTTCCCAGGAAAAACAACGGACTATTTACAATTACTAAAAATTGCAAAGCGTCACTCACCGGTACATGTAGCCGAGAAACAAACTACTAGCAGTAGAATAAGCTCCATAGGGAACCTGAAATCAGAAGGACAATTATTTATCGACTGTCTTGTATATGATAAAAACGGGGGGAAACTACTGAGAAAATAATCATTCAATCACATTATTCCTATAAATAAACGCATCATATCGAAGAACACTGCCTCTTCATTTATGGGATGAACAAATTTTTTTCTTATATTATTAGGGCTATTAGAGACGAGTCAGCACCGCATTAATTTTTATCATTTATTAGTGCATTTTTATTTCAAGGGGAAACAAGATTTTCAGAAAACAAGAAAAAATTTTGTGATTATACGTAATGATAAGGTTATTATCGCAAACATTCCTTTCAATAGGGGACTAAAAAGTGCGGCTGTATACAATAAATATAAACTTCCGTTTTTTTTTTCTATGAAATTCTAAACGACGAAGAATTTCTCATCGCAATAACTACAAAATAAATAGCAGTAGCGCAAGAAGTTGAGGACACAGAAATGAAAGGCACAGTTGAATGAAAAATTCCTCAAATGTTATTAAATACGATTCTGTCAAGAACAACTGTTGCTAACAAGACGATTTAATTAAGTGGCGTTGTCGCTACCGTAGAAAAGCTTCGTTGCACAATGTGCATATTTGCCATGACGCCGTGACGTATGACACGTGACGACAGAAATGCAGCTGCTGCCTGCAGTGTCACGTACCTACACGAAACACCAGGATCGTGAGGACAATTCCGAGGACGATTTTATCCCTGTCGTCGTTCTCAATTTTCCTTGCAGCCTGATGCGGCAATTAAAGACACCGTTCTCACATGGTTGGGATCAGAAACCACTATACACAGGTCATCAACTATCTTAATAAAATTCATTAAAACGTTCTTAAATTATCATGAGACAATAATATATGAGAATAATTAATTATAATCATTGTAAGCCTGACCTGTTGAAAGATGACAGTACTTTATTGAGTAGGAAGTTTTAAATACAATCCAACAACGAATTACAACAGTGTAATAGAACTTTTATGCACTCCATTGTTTATAATATTCACAGTTCTACCCAAATACGTGTAGCTCATGTACTGCATTTAATGATGTAGTATTTTACTGTTTCCCAGAAAAAATGTGCAATGATAAATGTGATAAGTAGGCGGTAGATGCATTTATGCATTTATTTATTTACACAATTCTGAAGTACAACCATAGTTCTGAAGTAGAACCATAATTATTAATTAACATAATTACCATAAGGAATTTTCTAGTTGATAAATTTAAATTGCTCCTCATCTTGGTTTTATAAAATAATCTACGAACGTTGGAAATTGCATAGAGATCTGCAGTGTAGTCATAAATAAGGACGAAATAATTGAAAAGTTAAAAATGGTAAATTGATTATATTATTATTGATGATTAAATAAGAAAATAGAGTAGTCACAGCGAATGCTAAAATACATAAGCATGCTATTAAAAATAACTTCTGCCATTCAAATTGATTAAATGATGAATTTTTTTTTATTAAATAAACTATTAACTATTTTTTTTTACACAATTATACGTAAACAACTTCTTTTTTATGTGATTGTCTATTGCAGTAGTGTCATAAAATTTTTATATGCGTTACGATTTCTTCTTCAGAAATAGAATAAAAATTTTGAAGGTAAACATTTCCGTTTTCCAATAAAATAACACCTATTTCCATCGAAAATTGGTTATTGCAAATACTAGTTTTACTTGTGTACCTGAAGCGAGTATTTTGCTTTTTAAATTCAAACGGAAATTGACGGAAATATTTCTGGTATCGCAAATGCATTTTTGAAAAGCACGCCTCGCACAAGCCGATACATGTGCACCGTTCACAGAAATTTTTCATTGAAATTTTCAGTTACACGATACACCAATGAATAAGAAAGGTATAATTTAATATATGAAAATAATTTGACAATATAATTCTGCTTCCATAATAAAGATTTAAAATGTTTAAGATCATGTCATTTCCCTAATCTGGATGAACGAGGTTTTATTATATTAACAGCTCCCATAGTAGCAGAGAGCTGTGACCGACATGTTTCATCAGCATCCGTTATGAGCTATGGGTTTCCATTAGTCGCACGCCTGACCACTATGATGTACAATGACCTTGGCATCTACCAATGGTGGTGCTAGGATAATTAATAAACTGTTCATGCGATTGGCATTACCTATAACCGGTCAACTCGTCTTCATCATTTTGGAATTCGTCGGAATTAATGAAATACTTCGTTCCCAATCTGTCCGAGCATTACTATTCTGTTATGATAAAATAACACCATATACATAAGTGCTGCAATTGTAATTAATATAATATAATATCAAATTACAATTAATAAAATTATTTTAGTAATTTCTGTGAAATAAATATACTGATAAGCGCCTTAATGGTTCTTCCTTGATAATAAAATAGGCAGGAACAAGTTTAACAGACGAATTTAACGGTTTCTAAGTAGTTATATCATAAATTACTAACAAACAAGAATTACGAATTAAAGGAAATATTATTTTTCCAACTAGAAATAAATGTTTGAAAATCATCTATATAACTCGTCAATGAAAATTACTTACGACTTTTACGACAACTGAATACTTTATGTTTCATTCTGGTGTACATTGAATGCCACTCAATCAGATGACATCCATGATGAAATAGGAAATCATAAGTGGACAGCAGATTTTATATATTTATGACAAAAATGAGTAGGTGTAATTTGAAATAGTAAAATATTAGAACAATTTTAATATACTGTGATGTTATTTTAAACCCATTAATCATATTAATACAGAAAATAAAGTTCTGTTTCACTCCGCTTTGTTGCAATTTCGGTAGGAAATTTTTATTTCCCCTAAAGTTCCGCTCTGTTAATCATAAAACCAATTTGATAGTTAAGAAAAATTGATTATCGAAACATTATATTGTCAAATCAGCTTAAATGATCCAGTGTCCGTGTATTGTATAAGTAATTGGAGCATACGAGTTGTAACGTAGCACATAGAAATGTTCTAAGGAAACAACCTAACCTCAGCAGCGGAAGTCGTGATTCATGTTTCCAGGCTTATTCAACCATTTAAGCTCCGTACGTAGCATGCATTCGCGACAGTTATTATCATTCTAATTACAGTAGCACTTTCGTGAAAATGCTGAATTACAACTATACGTTCGTAACGTGAATGGATCCGAATGTACTTGTGAAAGGTATTGCTAGGACAAACGCCCTCCAACATAAATATGCTTCTTCGCTGCGATCATTCTGATGTACCATTAGGTTCAATGTCGACTAATTCAGAGGCATCTCCGGTGACATATATATACCACATATACATAGCTAAATACCTTTTGTTGATGCAGAGGCAATTATCATCGATGGTATTAGAACAGAACCAACTGGTTGCTTACAGAGAAATTAAAGCCATAATATCCAAATCGTGTTACGTTATTCTCTGTATGGTAAAATGCTGCTATCATACGTGTATTAAACTTTTAATATAAAAGATAATATGAATTATGGATAAAGCATTGCACAGGAATCAATTAATTCACATGTAAAAAAACTGTTCGAGGCATTTTTTTAAGGAAACTGATACCAAATATATTTTCTTGGGTTATGAACGATAAAAGTTTCAGACGCAAAGGAGGACAGCGTGTGGGAAAGGAAGAGACGTATACAGACAGTATTATATGTTCCTCATTTTTATTCTATATGACATTGAGAAAAAATCGTAGAACATCGTAGAAAAATAAGTCTTGAATTACCCACCCACTCCATTATGGGAAAATATCTTAGCAGAAAATGGGCAATGTTTTTTCTAAAGAAGCATCAAACTTTAGAACAAGACCAAAATTTCTATACTATTATATCGTAAATTACCACCATATCGGCAATTTATCCAGAATCGGGAATTTAGAGTTAAAATGCTTTTTGGTTACACTCTACACACATTTAGTTTTTGGTCGTGTACGTACATACATTTAGTGTACAATAGTAATAGTCACATTGATATAATCTAAATTTTTTAATATTTTATTATACACAATATACGACTAGAAAATGAAAGAAAGAAGAATTAGAATTTTGTGAACAAAAGACTATAAGCACACTTTTGTATACAAATTGTATATTTAACGATAAAAAAAAATTATAAAAAACGCAAAAAAATCCGTTTATAAATGTTAGAATTTCATTAGGTGATAGTTCGCTATAATCTGGGAAGAATTTTAGTGTTCAAACCATAATAATTATGCTTCTGCTATCTATGGGAAAGTTTTTGCATACATCTCATTTATAAAAATCTAGTTGCTAAAATACAATTTCTCTTGAAAACGATTTATTTTGATTGTTGTGATTCATTGATAACATTTTTGTGATTGCAATAAATCCATTATAACTTTATGCTTTCCGATTGTGACTTGATATTTGAGCCACTAAATATTGTTCATTTTTTAATTTAGGCTCATTTTTATTAACATATTTTCTTCTTTAACAAATATAAATCCAAACATGTCATTACACATTTTATTAACTATGGTTTATATTCCCATTTTTATTTCCAAGTAAATAAATAATCATGCCTCGCGCTCCTACATTAATGGTAATTATTTTCCCCTAATTTGTCACCGAATCGAGTTTATTAAAAAATGTGTACTTTAGATAATTATCTGTGTCACGTAGGCAGTGTCACTACCAAATTTACATTTGCACTCGTAGACTTTTGTCGAAGTGAATATTGTGGACAATATTGACCATGTTAAAACTGGTAATAACGTGGAAAATGTATTTCTATTACAAAACTATCAAAAATGTAGGATATGATATATTTTTTTCCCGGAGTGTAGTTCTAAGGAGCGTATAAGAGTTAATGTCTATAAACCAGCACATTATTTCCATGGACAATAGTAAAAGTGGTAAAACATCCAGGTACTACCAATATGGTACTTTACCTACTTTGCCGACTGTACCGATATGGTACTTTGCCTACTTTGCCAACTGTACCGATATACTACTTCGTTATCGCATAAAAATGAACGTGCCGATATCCTCCTTATTCGGTGCAGTCACTATTTTTCACGTTTTCCATATTTGACTCCTACCTCCTCCCCTGAGGGACATATCGGTTTTCCTGCTTGAATATTGAACCGGATTTCGTTAATTCCTAAAGCTATCGGTCCGATATTTTTTTCTTATGATTTACAGAACTTATCTCGATGATGAATGGTCTGCGGTCGCTTTGATTCAGGCATGCGATAGTAGGTATATTGGCCACTGCGAAATGGAAACCACGGCGCACCGTATCGACGCATTGAACGGCGTATACTGTCAAAATGCGTTCTGAAACCACTGCATTCCTACGGCATTGATGCGTATATGTACAGTATGCACCGCAGAATGTCTCTCTACGTGTACACTATGTGTATGCTTGCACTTAATACCTAATGAAACCGATAAATGAACAGTGCTACGCTACGGAATATCTCTTGTCGATTAAAGCAACGAAAACAACCAATTTTGCATGAAAACGCTATCTCTGTAAGGTAATTTCACCTGATATATTTAAGAGTTTAAATAGTTGCAAACAATAGAGACATGCTTTCGGCAACGATACAAACGTTTAAATACCTAGATGTTACGGTAAAAAATATAAAAACGTTAAACTTTGCAATTTAAAAAATACGGGGCACTTAGAACATTGGCAGAGAAAACAACTAAATTTCTTTCAATGAAAAATTAATTCTTACTTAAATAAGGGAATATCCTCTACTTTTGAAATGTATATTACACTATGCTAATTACTCTGTTTTCTTCCTGATCTTAATAGGAACAGGAAATGCATTGGGCCCATTTATCGCCATTACTATCAATTTTGTAACTGCGCCAACAAACCACATTCTGTGTTTCATCATATACATGTACGTATTTCTATAGAAAAATAATAATTATACTTCGGTGAAAATAATTTTTACGGTTATTTTTTGAATACTTACAAATAAACATGTTTCATAATAATATGCAATATAATATGTAATAGTTTAGTAGATATTTAAATTGTAAACCTTTGTAAGTGATGCTGATTGTGCAGTAGTGGTAAACATTAAATACATAACACGAATTTTATTATAGTTCGAAATAATACTAAATAATGGATTTATCATGGATATCATTGTTTAGGAGACTGTAATTGTTTAAATTAAAGTACACAGCAACTCAACTTTTGCATTGCCTTGAACAACTAAAAACTACCTCTATTATTAAATTAAATTGTATTAATAATAGAAGACACCTTAAAAAAAACAGTTTACAGTATGATATTTTTATACATTTTATTTCTTTACCAAAGATGACAGTGGCTACCATATCATAAAGGAAGTGTTATGAACTATGTATAAGTGTATTTTACCAGTTTGTTTTATTATAGTGAATAAACAGTCTCGTCGCGTCGTTACGAACCAGTGGTCACGCAGTGACGGTTAAAAGATTTACTTTGACATGCAAAGCTGTACCAAGACGAATATGGAAAGTAGATACAGCACCTATCGTGCCTTGCCATCAGAATCGCCAGATCAGGGGAACTGACTTGAATTGAGGGGAAAAAGTTGCCCTCTCTCTCTCTGTCAGTGCCGGATTAGTCACGTAACATTGTGACACATGCACGACAGAGATGAATCGCGTTATATGACCGAGTCGTGGCGAAAGCGTGGGGGAATAGCGTCGTAGAAGGGGAAAGCAGAGTGGGGAGGCAAGTCTACATCTGGCGACTCTGCTTGCAATGGTTGTCCGTCTCACTTTGAACATACAAATGCCATAAGTCCGAAGTGATTGCAGTGCAGCAAACAGGTATTACGATTGACGGTATACGTGGAGTCTTTCTTTCGGAAAAAAGCCAAATAATATGGATTTTTCTACTCATATTTGACTGATAGCGACGTGATTAATAACAAACTTAAGAAAATCAATAAAACCTATTTTAAATTTTATGATTAGGAAACGATGAAACATATTGGTGTCATATGTATACAATTAAAATGTCGTCAGAAGTTAATGTTAGGTTCATTGCGCGAACTAGGTTGTTTAGTGTCCTTATTTCTACCTACGTTGTGGAACGTATCTAGCGGTGTCTGTTATTGTTGCTCGCGTAGATAGCTAGACGTGTTTTATTAAGAAATTTATTGATAGGTATCGCGTTAATAATACTTTCGATAATTCATAGTTTGAAAAAATTGTACAAAGAACAAAACTCGTTTCTATACAATTTTAGTTTAAATTATGTAATCATTTAATGTTTTTAGAGCATAATGGGTCATGGAACGCCTTTAGACTTTAAATGATCATGAAAAGGGTTTAATCGCTGCTTTCGAGGACGAATTTATCCTTCCCCCCCCCCCCAGAAATTAGGCAACAAATATGGCTCCACAAAATCTGCTAACCATCCAAAGAAGATAAGCCAGAGGAATACGTGACAGATTTTTCACGAAGCTTGAAAAAATAAATTGAACACGTTGCAAATAAGGACAAAATTAGATTTGCCAATTATTGTACAACGTGTGCAACAAGTTTTAAAATCGAGCAAGACGCTTTTCGTACAGAAAACGTATGAAAAGGCCCCCTCTCATAATCTTCACAAAGATGCGAGATTAGTATTTACCCGTGGTCTCATGTCGCGAGCGAAAAAATGAAGGGGTGTGATTTTCCCAGGGGAGAAAAAATTTAATCTAGGCGGTACGGATGGTATTCAATGCTACAGACACGATTTGCGAAATCAAAAAGAGGTCAGGATAAGCAAAAAGTATGGAGGAGGTAGTGTTATCATTTATCAGCTACCATCATGTGGATTCCGCTAAAGACAAATGCGAGAAAGTACAAACAATTGTTAGAATATGCGCTAGATAAATATGGCGACAGAATCGGCTGACCAAATTAAAATTTTTCAGCATAATAATCACGACATTTTAGCTTATTTCGCACAGATTTTACATTCCCAATTTTGTAATTGGAATTTCTTAACCATACTGATAATAATTATATTATATGAACAAATTATACGCGTTACTAATTACATTATAAGGAATCACATACTGATAAATAATATTAGAACTGTTACATAAAGCACGCATTTACATAAAAAAAATTAAGTGGTCTTAATATTATTTCGGATACTGTATATACGCTGGAAAGTAATTTACATAAAATTCGTTTTTACGGTACTCTGAAACTAACGAAATTAATTCTGAAAATTCGTGTGGTAACGTATGAATGAACAGCACTTGGGTCTCACGTTTTTCTGTTATCGATCATACGCCTGCCTGTCGCAGTTTGACATTGACGGTTTCTCTTGATTACACGGAAACCGTCAGCACCAGAATGACACACAGTATCCAAATCATATCGTGCACATGTTTCGTGAATTTTCAAATTTAATTTTATAAAAAGTAAAAATTCATATGAACGAATTTTAGATCGCTATTTTCCCATACATATACATACATGAACAATCATTCTCCTGCTTTTATAACGAATCACGCTTTATCCTGCTATCAATTAAGGACTCCACAGGTTCTGTTTTAACAAAAATGTTTTCGCGTTATGTACAAAATGCCACGATATGGCATTTCGAAGTCAAATTACCAACTTTTCAAATACTTTTCAGCATGACGAAAAAATAAGAAAAAAATTGACGAATTTTATAAATCTGGGTTCGCGCGATAGCAGGGTCTGTGCTGAAGATACTCTAAACATTTCAAGTCAATTGGTCAATTAGAACTTGAGATATTGTGGCAACTGTTTTGGAAATGGGGTTTTGAGAAAAACGCGTTTGAAGATTCAACTAGCAATATCTCAAACGCCTACAACTACGTTAATGTTAAAAATTCGAATAAACCTGTCCGCACACGTATTCTACGAACACTTATATAATATGGTTTATAATATTATGGTCATTATAATATGGTTTATATTGCAGATCTTCATAAAAGCTGGTGGCATGATACTCGCTTGACAGATGTCCAACGATTCTATTGTAAGTGTAACGGTTAAGCGATCATTCTGTAGTCGAATGAAAACAATACTGGCGATGTGGGTGCTATCGGCAAATGACGTTTGTCATTAAGTCGTACCTAACTGTAGTGGTCACACAGGTTTAGAAACGACCCCTAACGCAGTCGCAATTGTCACGAGTGGTAAATAGGTACACCCTCATTAGTTACCACTCGTCATTGTTGCTGCATTGATGCCTCTTAACAAAGGAGGCTCGAGAATGAATTCATGTCTGCACCGCCACGATACATTGTAGCTGTGTGCCTCATTATCATATGGGCATAGATACTGCGTTTAATTTCCTGTTCTTCGACAATAATTTAACGTTGTTTCTTGTTTCGAGCCAATGACACAAAACATTAGTTTCCCACTACACAATTCGCATAAAAGGCACCTCGTCCACTTACACAATATTAATCAAATTCGACAAAAACTACATTTTAATACGTGGCATGTAGAATATTCAAAAGAAGGCACGCAATAGAAAATTTTTGAAAAAGTCATATAACAATTAAAACAATAATACGTAATCTGCCACTGGCCACCTTTATTTTTATGAATTATTCATAGCAAGATGTATGACTAGAAATCATGTCAATTGACCAGTTCAAAACACAGCAGGAACCATTATAATCTGTTATCAAAATATTCCAAAATTTTTGAAGCGTATACGTCTTAATTAAAGCTAAACCTACCGAACATTAGAAGTGAATGTCACGTGTTGTCTTATAAGAATGACATTAATGAGATTACCTAGATTTTTCGTTATTTGCATTATAATATACGCTTGATTTAAGAAATTTACTTATTAATTTTCTACAGAAGAGTCTTTATAATTCCGATAATTTTTAGATAAAAAATTCGAGATCGGTCATTTGCTGGTAAGTTTAGTGTCGAGATAAGTCCAAAGATATCTGAGTGATTAAATGTGGATTCGCAGTACCCCACGTGCTGCAAATCACGTATCAAGATGATGAGAATGCGGCATCAATAAGGCCGCAAATCATCGAACAGGTAGATATGTACATCTCCGATAGAGTGGAATCGGTATCCTATCACGCGTTAATTAGTTGACGCTAAACATCACGACTGCGCCAACACTGCCACACCAAAGGCACGTTTGTTGCCACTTCTAGTGTAATGGTAATGCTTCATCGCGATATGACTAAACTAACTTCCCTTCTAGGTGGACATGTTTAATAAGGCTTGAGCTAATTGCATCAACTATTAACGTTGCAGTTACCCGGGCAACGCGAATTGCATTAATACTGCGGATAGGTGCTGTGACGTCGAACTTCTGCCCGCACCTAAATCATTCATTAGGGAAGTGGAGCACACCGAACCGTATAAGCTGTCGATTCTAGGGAATTGTAGGTGTTTAATTGGTAAATTCGTTTCTGAGTACTTAAAGTCCATTACATCTTCCGTCCGTTTTTCCTCTGATTTTAAAGATGTGCAATATATGTACATACCCTATGTACATGACCTCACATACTTTTTCGTGTTAGTTCCTTACATCCTTACATCCGCCTTGGCTTTTGAAGTATTCTGAGATATAATATGCATTTACAAACGTTCTTCGATGGATAGCAGTGCATTCAGCTGCAGAAAAATCAGTAGAAATTGTTTTTAATGAGGAGCTTACAGCAACAGAAAAATTTCAAAACAGAAATATGCGAAACAAAAATATTAAAATATTGTACATGAAAATAACTTTTTAAACAACCTATGTTTCTCTTGTAAAAAAGAAACTAAAACATACATAAAGAAATGGCCCAAGAGAGGCAAACTAATTTAGTATACAGTGTGGTCCAGTACACATTAGCACACCATTATCTGTGTTGTTTTCGAAAATATGAGAAAACATTATCAACAAAAGTTTTGATAATTGTGCATATAAGGTTCCTCCTCACCGATTTTGATAAAATTTAAATATGTTGTCAAACTCAACATTCTGCAGAGCCCCTCCCTTACCCTAAAGAACAAATTCAGCCATTCATAATAGGCAGATAGTGAAAAATTCGCAATAGTGACTGAAAGTTTTTTGCGAATATCTCGGAAAATAAAGAGACCACCGCGTTGGTTATATCTATAGGAAACAGTTATTCCGAATGATGACCTTGACAACATATTCCAATTTCATCAAAATCCATGAGGAAGAGGTGTTTCGACAAGTTTCCAAAATCTAGCCTAAGGGCTAACCCAAAAATTACTCAACCGAACCGACCCCAATTTTTATGTCGTTGTTGGGCTAACTTTGGTCAAAAACTACTAAACAGTATGAACGTCTACAATTTTTAGTGAAGTTAAAATTCAGCCCGTAATGTTTTATATTTAAGAAACCAAACTTTTGTCATCATTTGTTGTAAAAAGTTCACACGGTATATAAATCATTTGGTGATCGTCGTCATATACATATATGTAGAAACAGTTGATGAGCCGCCTCACCATGCTATCGCGACGGACGTGCACATACATCGTGTTCCAGCTAACTTGACAATCTAGAATATAGATATCGCTTGTCATTGTTAATAAGAGAAAAAAATGTTATAGGATAATATTAACCTAACCGAAGGGGCAATATAATGATTCGGAAAAAACTTTTTTCAAGGTCATTTTTTCTAGATATCAAAGTCATCAATTTTTTTTTTAAATGGAACTATATATTCTTTTATAGCGATGTAATAGTAGGTGTGAAGACCTCTTCTATGACATATTGTACAATGACCTTTGTGTGACCTTGGGTATGAAAAATCCAAACAGCATTATAGGTATTACCAGAGATTAATTTACTACACTAATTGGTTTGATTGAACTACTCTATTTCAATAAATGTTCGAAATGATGACCATTGTTTGCAATACATTGTTGTATACGGAAAATAAATGATTCTCTGGCTCTTCTAATAGTTTCATTGCTAATATTGGAACATGCAGTTCTAACACGCATCTTCATATCTTCGGCTGTTGTTGGAATATGTTCATAAACAATACTCTTAAGTGTTCCCCATAAAAAGAAATCTAACGGAATTAGATCAGGTGACTGCGAAGGTCATAAAACGTTTCCGCCTCGCTCAATCCAACGTTGAGGAAACTTTTCGTCTAATATTTGACGTGTTATTCTTGAGTTATGAGCCGGACATCTGTCATGTTGATACCACATCTCTATAGATGTATATGTATAGATGCATAGTATGATAGTATAGGCAAAATTCAATGTGGTAATAGTTGCAGTTTTTCGCGAATATATCATAAATTAAAACTGAGCGGCTATTATATGTATAGGAAAAAGTTGTTGAGAAGGTAGAGTTTTACAACATATTTAAATTTTATCAAAATTGGTGAGGACGAACCTTTTATGCACAATTACTAAGTTTTTCCGTATAAGGAGGATTACAACATGGCAATAATAGTTTTGTTTATAGGTGAAAGAGTTTCGGAGATTTCAAGGTCACCTTCATGTTTTAAATAAAAATATATTTTTTTCTATGCATTATTCGATTCAGCTCGTCATTTTACGTGAAAAATGGTTAACCTATCTATGTAAAAAAATTAATAGTTTAATAGATATTTCAACTTTAATTTTATTAAATTCATATTGATAATATGAATGGTTAATACTATGATTAATAATATTATAATGGTTAATACTTTGTTATAAAGAATGACGAGCTACGCCGAATAGTGTATAGAAAAATACATGTATATGTTTCTATTTTAAATTGAGATTTCCTAAACTCTTTCACCTACTACTAAAAAAAACTTGCTATTGTCACATTGTAGTCCTTTTTATAGTGAAAAACTTTGGTTAATCAAGTGTTTTCATATTTTCAAAACACAGTGGAGATAATGATGTGCAAATATGTACTGTATTGAGTGTACAAATTAGCTTGTGACTCTCGCTTATTTTGGTCATTGTACTTAGTTTCTAATATGCGTCCTTTAAAACTTCCATAACAATGGGAATAACAATTAGATCGATTACTTCAAGATTTTTTAATTGAATGTGACCTCATGAATGGTGGCAGAGGAAACACAATATGAAAAAAACAGCTAAACTTTCTCAAAGGGATGCTAATGCCACTTCAAACGCTCTCTATAAAGCATCAGGTGGAATTTATGGCTGCGGAGTGAACGAATAAACGCACGCGCTTTCTTTTGCTTCCACAAACAAATATTTTTGGTAAGAATTGGTACGATGTAATCGCGTTTCAGTAATTTATCATTTTCGTCTGAATTCAATTATTAATTCATTTATTTTACATCGTAGTAATCTTATTGTTATAAATAATAAGATTGTAACATAAATTAGTTTAGTAACAAATATAAATATGTTCTAATTTTAACGATTTAGGTATTTGTGACTCTTTGCAAATGCAGATAACAGTGATTAAATCGAAACTATTGTACTTGTAGTGAACTATTTTATAATTGATTGATCTTAATTCTCTGCTTTGTTGATAAATGAAAAGAAGATATCGGACGAACGTACGTTACGATTCAATATAATGTACTTAAGTCAAATATTAGGGGGACCCGAAAGTAATGTCGTTTTTGTGCAAGTCATTATTTGGCTGCAGGTTCGAGAGACTACTTGGTACGTTTTGTACAAAAGTATTGTTTTTTTTTTAGAGGTTTTCCGTTGTATACCGATTCGTATACTATACGAATTTCGAAAGGACAGCAATGTCGCAATAGCTACAAGAAACATTTGTGATGTTTATTCGAAAGCATTGGCTGTACGTAAATGCCAACAATGATTTACCAAAATCGCATGTTCAAAATCTATTTGACACACCTTGATCAGGAAGGCCTGAGGCACTCGATAATGACATTTTGCCTCGACAGACGATTGAAGAAATCTCGGAAAAGCTTCATTCACCATGGTCAACCATACAAGAATATTTATATATCACATATTAAAAATGAAATGACAATAAAAAATTATTCGACTTTAATTTTATGAAAAATACGACATTACTTTCGAGTCCTCTTAATATAATAAAATAACTGTTATGTCAATGTTAATTACCGTATGTTGCATTCTTGAGAAATTAAGTCATCACCAAGTTGTTGGGCTAAAGTTGGAGATACGCTAACACTTTAAGAATCACATTAAGAGTTTTACCAAAACCACGCATACAAATTCCACTGAAACAACGCTGCTGACAATCCCAATACGAAAACGTAAACTTTCGACAAGTAGTCACCCACTTGTAGTGATGGGATCGATACCAATACTATCGGTGATGCTCGACACAATCCAATACTAAAGTAATCGGTAGGAAGTATCGATACCTATCGAAATTTCAGGTATCAATTATCGATACAGATTCTTCCTCATTCGTTATCAATCCAATACTGTACTCAAGTCAAAACGAAAGTATCAATATGTTTTACATTTACATGAATATTAATACTTTTTCAATACGATACCGTATCGCATACAGTTAACGAAATTATTAATACAAATTGATGCTTGTGGAAAAGAATCGGATGTATATAATTCACGGAAACGTTACTTTCTACTAATTATGATAATAGTAATGTGATACTTAAATAATATATGCAAGGTGTTCACGCTATTACTAGCCAGTTTTTTTTTCTTGTAAATAGTAAATATTAGAAAAAAAAATAAAGGAAAAAGTACTACTGTTTTTTATACGCAACACAATGGCGTATGTAATTTTTTCGTGTTTATACTATTTTGTTAGATATGAAGGTGACCTTCAATTTTTTTAATGGAATGCTGTATATTTTTTTATATCACGTGAAAGCGTGTGTCTAAACGAATTCATCCGTATATTGTACAGTGAACTTCAAAGTCATGCAAGGTCAGATATGGAAGAAACATTTTGAATATTTCATAGCAATGTGTTACAAGTATTCCTTATTCATACGAATCAGATGTCGTCATTCACAGTCGGAATGTTTACTTATAGTCTCTACTATGACGAGACAATTTCAGTATTACTTCCAAAACCGATTAATAACATCGAATAGTAATGTATCGTTATTCGGTGGACGAGAAGGCGGGTATGGTACGCATTTATTACCAGTGCAATGGAAATAAAAGACGAAGTAAATTGAAATACCTAGAAGAATATCCGAATATAGTGAAATATTTTTATATTTCCTGTAATATAAAAAAATATACAGCATTCCATTAAAAAAATTGTAGGTCACCTTTATATCTAAGAAAATAGTATAAACACTAAAAAATTACATACGCCATTGTGTTGCGTATAAAAAACAGTACTACTTTTGCGTCTTTTATATTATATTATATATTTACTATATATAAGAAAAACGTTGGCTAGTAATAGCGTGAACATCCTGTATATAGTCAGTTGTTGTAGAGGATTATCAGTTTATTACTGTGATGCATTACTAAAATATATTATTGTCAATATGAAGACATTGGGTGTACGAGGGAACGTGAGAAGTCCATTACTATACAGGGTGTCCCAAAAATGTTGTACTTCCTTGGAAGGGCTCGTTCCTGAGATCATTTCAAGTAACTTTTCACTTGCGAAAATGTTATCCGCTGCTTTGTGAAGGAGTTATTAACGAAAAACGAATACCAATCAAAGCGCGGATACAGCGGAGGAATTCCGGCTTGGCTAATCCCAACGCCACACTCAGAGGAACCTGTCGCCGAGCTGGAATTCGCCCGCTGTATCCGCGAATATTTTCGTAGAGGAAAAAGTTACTTCGAATGATCTCAGGAATCACCCCTTTCAAGGAAGTACAATATTTTTGGGATATCTTGTATGCCAGAGCGGCTCAACATACCTATTAGTAGGCAAGGACGCCTGCCGATGCCCGTGGGCATAGCTACGGGCAAGTGACTTAGCGGAGCGAAGGGGCCGCTCTGTGTATGTCCAGGGCAAGAAAATTGCTGCCCGTACGGGCAGACGCTAAACAGCTCCGCAATATGCATTTATATCATAAGTAACACTTTTCCGATCATATAAAGTGTAGAATAGCTTATTAGTACGGCCCTGAACACGCAAATCAGCCTAGTTCGCGTTCGGTCGCCTCCGCCGCGAAATTCGTTTATTTTAAGAAATTGTTCTAGTACAGTCCCGTTCAGCAAGCCTTGCGGCGGGCAAGGGCGTCCACCGATGCCCGCAGGCATAGCTGAGGACATTGTGACGTCAGCAGGAAAAATATTGTCATAGGCTGAACTATCGAAAGGAGGTGTGGTTCGTTGCCCTCCAAGTCACTTATGACCGGGGGACTAAATTCTCTGCCCGCACGGGCGACAGTTGAACAGGACTGTTCTAACAGCATCGCCAGATAACGGAGGGGATCACGAATCGAGGGGAAAAAGTTCTTCTCTCTGCCAGTACCGGAGAATATACGACAGAGGCGAAATGCGTCACGGAGCCGGGCCGTGGCGGAAGCGTGGGGGAATAGCGCGGTAGAAGGGGAGTGAGATTAAAGTGGGGGATCAAGTCTTGATCTGGCGACTCTGTGTTGTAGTAAATACCAAGTATCCTAAACTTTTATATAATATCGATATCAGATTGAATCTTATGTAATGGTATTGATAATATCGGTACGGTATCGGTCCCATCGCTACCCATACGTGACCGATCGGTCAAATTGGCAATCAATGTGTTAAGCATTTATCGTCATGAATTGAAAATATTTGTCGGTCAAACATTCCGCACGAGGTGATCCTCGCACCCCGTTAGTGTTGAAGACATGTTCATTCATAAACGATTTATTCTCCCCTAAATACAGAAGTTAGCCGAATATGTTTCGGCCGGATATTTTCCTCGGTAATGAAACCAGTGCAGCTGTAACGCCTATAATATAAAACGAGCCGCGCGCGCCGCGGAGCTTTATTAAACCTGTCTGTTTCGTAGTAAACTAACTTAAGCGGTAGGCTAACGCACCGCTGTTAGAAATGGTGGTTTTGATAAGTAAGCTCGAGGACCAAGCCGGTACCTCTCGTGAGCAATCACGGCATACGCTCGTTACGTTTAAACGGCTCGTTAAAACCTAGCAACGTGTCATTTTCTGGTAAATTCGCGTCGCTTGGCCGAGGCACAAGTCTACGGCGTGCGACGAGGCGCGACGCGCCGTCGAGAAAAAACAACGAAAGAGCTCGTTAACAAATTCTATATTTACTGCGACCTTTGTGTAATTGTTGGAACACCATTCAGTAAGCGAAATTTGTATGTGTTTCTTGATTAAAATTTTTTTGTACTTTTTGCTTTTTAAATAGATTACTTCAACTCGTATAAATATAAATATAAATGTTATTCCTTTTCTTTTTAAACGAAATAAGATTCTATTCATTTGTGGCCAATATTTCAGCATTAAACTAAATGTAGGCATACAATAAAGATAATTGTGAAATTATTAAGGATAAAAAAGTAAACTAATGTGAAGAAAATCGTATGGTAATGATAAATAATCTCTTTAATATATGAAGGATGATAGTATAAAAATTAATCTTTGTATTTTTTAATTAGTTATAATAGAGAAAATTTGACTCCAAGCAGAGTATATTAATTATTATAATACTTTGCAGATACGGCTTGTAATTAAACATTTTGCGGAGTAAATTCTCCCCATGAACCTAATATAATTACAATGTGTATACTCATGCATTGTCTAATTTAAATAAATCTACAGAAGGATCCACTTAAGATAATAATTGAATATTAATTTGTATAATTTAGATCGAAGTACTAACAAGCATAAAACGATATAGGATAAAGTAAAGGACAGTGAAGATATAGTATAAGTCAGATAAATTTCTGTAAGTATTGGATAAAAACAAATGAACCTTATATCATAAATATTTTGTAAGTAACGCAATTAATATTATTTGTTAATTCCTTTACGCGTTTCCTTAGTTTAAAATTAACCGTTTGAATACAATACAGACTGATTGTAAAATTTGTTTAATATTTTTTACCTGAGTGAATCTTCTCTCGATACTTCTTGCAATCGTCAGAAATTCTTTCTGCAGTGTTAACTTTTTCATCTGATCAATCTCACTACTTTTTAGTAATTTGCTAAAGTAAGTCTATCGTTGAACGTATTGCATAATTATAACTTTTATTATAGTTTCCCATTTTTCATTCAATAAATCTATACAATTACCATTTTACATTTTAGTTTAAATCGATTACGTTCTGTAGTAAATATTCTCTACCAATCAACTCGGTTATACAACACAACACAAAAATCTGTTTCCGGTTGACTTATTCATTTTCTTTTTTACAATTATTTTTGTCAATTCAATAATAAACCATGATTAAATCAAACTTTTATAGTAGTTTCAATACGGTAGAAACAAGAAATACTGTTTTTTCTGGCTATTCTACAATCAAAACAATTCTGTAACTTCGATTAAAAATTAGGACACAGGAAAATGGTAGGTTGAGCAATAAATGGATTCGGGAAAGGTAAATAATATTCAGGTTTGGTTCTACAATTTCTGTTTCACTGGAATGTAATTTACGACTGGCTATGGCAAGAATTTCGCATTTATAACTGGATTACCCACTATTAACTCTTAATCAAAGAAAGGTACAACATAAAGCGTAGACGTTTCTCTTCTTCCGCTCTTGCGGATAAATTTTCAGGTAATATCTGCTAGAGACTATACTTTGGGAAAGCAACCCATAAACGAACTATTACACATGAACGTAGAAAGACGTTAACAGAACGAATACTGTGATATTTCTTTAACATGACTTGAATATAAATCTTTGCCTCAAAATCTACCATTTCCTTATTCTCTATCTGAACTAATTGTAGAATTTTTCTAAATGTTCTAGGTATATTTTAAAACAGCAAATATGATCGATTAAAACATATACAACAACTGTGAGACTTATTTATAATAATAGTGCTCAAATTTTGATTGTGTTCGTATATTTGCTTTATATTATTTTACAGAATTCTTTCTTTACTTGGTACAGTGAAATGTTGTAGTCCATGTGAAATTAGACGGTGGGGGGTTGAGTCATCATTTCGCCGTTTTAGAATTCGTTTAAAAATTATAGGCCATCGACGTTTTGCAATTTTTGTCCATTTCGGCGAAAATGAGCTCCACTTACGAATTTTTATCTCAGCAACTGTTTGTCCGATTGAGCTAATTTTTTCTGTTTTATTCAGAAAGGATTAGACTATTGTAAAATAATTTTTTCAACCTCGACAATTAACTTTGCAATTTCGCCATTTTAGGTAAAAATTGAAAACTTCGAAGGCCTGTAATTTTTAAACAAATTCTAAACCGGCGAAATGATGACTTAACAACATTTTTAATTTAAAACAAAATCGCCAACGGCGACGTCAAAAAGTGATCGACTTGACATGAAATGACCCACAGTTAAAGTGTTAAAAAGTAAATGTAAAAAATAAATGTTAAAGTGTTGTAAATGAGTAGGATATGTCATTAATATGCTTAATATATTATAACACACACACTATTTACAACAGTGAAGAAGATAAGTTATAAACAAATGTTCATCACGAAATATTTTATTTTCAAAGCTATTATATCTGTGATTCATATTGCCTGAGACTACATTTTTCATTGCATACGTGCAAATTGTATTCAGCGAAAAAATATGAACAAGTGTGCACAATATTATGAGAAAAAAGTACGCTAACAGCTATAAAAAAATCGTAGTAGGGCGCTTAAGAAGTAAACTCGCGACAGAGAGCCCTCTACTTTTTTACTGTATGTGTAAGTTCATGTGGCTGCTTGCTCAGTAGGTACATATGTGTGACTGATTGTGAGATTTAAACAGCGCTACCCAAAAATCGAACTTTCCATATGCAATTACCTTGGAAACGAATCCTAAACTCGCAAAGTGGTAGTTGACTTTTCGGATCTGTATATAATCTGTTTCGTATCTGTATATAATATATGTATTATTTCAAAAAATTGACTAAGAAAATTATATATACAGTTTCTTTAGCAGCAGCGTCTGATAGAATGGCTTAGTTTTGACTAGTTTGTAAAGCTTACGCTCGTTCCATTCTTTACATTTTTCTGATTTTGTGGAATTTATTAATTTTATTGAATTTTTTGTTCCTATTAATTTTTCCTCATTCTTATCACGAGTGAAATCTTTCCGTTGAATATCAATTATTTAATAAAATGCTACCGTTCAGCATTAGATACCTGTTTACCGAGCATCTGTATGTATGAAAACCAATATAAATTCTATAAAACGAAACTCGTTTTGTTAGCGTCTACAAATTGTGAGAAGATTAAAATCGTAACAACTATGATAAATCTTGGCTTTTCAGTGGTTATTTCATCAACTCTAAGAGTGCTAATTTAATCAATGTGTCGAAAGAAAATCTGAAAGATGCAAATCGTACAATCACTACCACATGTTCCGCCGCCCTAATCCATCTTCCAGCGAAAGTTCCATCTCAGCGTTGACTAGCATCTAAACGAAAATGGGCAGGTACTCCATCATGTGTAAATTATACCTCTGAAACTTGTTGTTGTCTCCAAAAGTCCCGGTAACGCATATTTCAATGAATTGTGATATATGACACCCATGGGTCGGTTAGCAAAATACGGATAGGCAAATTTAATTCCACATACGTTACTTCCTAATGCAATTACCCATGCGTCTGAATATAGTGATTCTTTTTGAATTAACGATCAACTATCTGAACCATTCGGAATTCCAGTGATTAGCATTATATAATAATAATATAGTGAGTCAAATTCGGGTAAGTGACAATACTCATAAACTTATTAATTATTTATTATTGCTCTAAACCGTGTGGTTTATTTAGGAAGTACAAATATCCATAAATTGTTCTTTCTAGAGAAAGGTAAAAGAGAAATACAGTTTTGTTCCACTATAAGTCGATGGCTCAGGACAGCTTCTGTCGTATTTCGGAACGGGGTACCTATGCGGCTTGGCTTTGTTCTCGAGTGGGCCGAGAGTAAACACAGTGGATGTGCGCGACGCTCAAATATTGCGGAAAATTACAAAATGGTCGGCCAAGCAGCGATATCCTTCGTTGGGAAAGGATAGAATAAGACACCCTCTCGAGCAGATAACATTAAAAGAAGAAGAAGGGATAGCTATTTTCTTATTGCGAAAAAAAAACATCGAAACAATATTATATTTTATTTACTTAAAATAAATTATACATTACAAATACATACAAATTTGAATGCTCAAATGATGCCGCGTCTTGCTCCATTCATGAAGCAAAATGAGATGCAGCAGTTTATACTCATAACCATCCTTCGTCCTCTTCATCAACTCTGGCACATTAAGTCGACATTTTATAAATTCCTGCAACTTTATAGATTACATAGCTACATATGGTACATACAGGGTGTTCCAAAAATGTCGTACTTCCTTGAAAGGAGAGATTCCTGAAGTCATTTGAAGTAATTTTTTCCTTTACGAACATTTTCTCCGTGGCTTCATTCAAGACTTATTAATGAAAATCACGGACCAACCAGAGCACGGCTACAGCTGACAGAATTCGACTCAGCCAATACCAACGCTACACCCAATGGACGTTTAATTTTTTCACTTAAAAGTGAATGTAAATACGTACTTCGAGCAATATCGATGATGTGTTTATTTGTACACAGAACTATAACAATAGTTACAAGCAAAAAACAAAATGTTTGTATTTATCAATAACGTAAAACAGAATATTAATTGTAGATGCATGTATAGTAAATGATTTTTTCAATTGCAGATAGCATCGATCAACCTTAATACTTTAAGCATAATATGGATAAATACAAATTACTGTTTACTTACGATCTAAATTTTGCATGGTATAATATCAAGTTAAGTAGTATTGACGACCTGTTATATTTTATTTTACACACTGTAGTGTGTAGTAATTTGCAACGATTAGATTTTGCATATTCTACAAGAAAATCTAAAAGAAAAATAAGTGGAAAGCCAATCTTGTTACGCTTTGATGCAAAAATCTCTATTACTATGTTCATATTTTCTTCGAGCAGTTGCCTTCCCCTATCCGAGATAAATTATTGCCATAAACTCGGCTTTAGAAAACTTGGAGTAAAGCTCAGTGAGCCGATAACAAATTGGTGATAAAATTGCAAAAACTCGGTACAGTCGTTATTAAGATTATGAATACGAATTTTGAAAGCATGAAGAAGGAGATACCTAAGTTGACGGACTGCAGTACACCTATGCGATCTATACAGGATGACCCAAAAATGTTGTACTTCCTTGACAGGGGTAATTCCTGAGTTCATTTGAAATAACTTTTTTGTTTGCCAAGATGTTCTCCGTGGCTTTTTGCAAAAGATATTAACGAAACACGGGCCAATCACAGCGCGGCTACAGCGGATGAATTTCGGTTCGGTCAATGCCCGCGCTCAGCGGGACCAGTCGCCGAGTTGGTATCTAACCGCTGTAGCCGCGCTCTGATTGATCCGTGTTTTCCGTAAATAGCTTCTTAACAAAGCCGCGGAGAACATTTTCACAGAGGAAAAAGTTACTTCAAATAATCTGAAAAATGGACCGTTTCAAGAAAGTACAACATTTTTGAGACTACCTGTAGAAATCTCATGTTAACAATTAGTGGTGGAATGGATGTTTTAATATGTATATGTTCATGCTTCTACTCTAACTGAAGAGAGCGTATAAATCCTGACATGTTAATTACGTCGCCCTTACGATTCCATTAGCGTTTTGCACGTTAGACAAGAGAACCTACACGTTTGCATGCGGGCGCTATAATAGTGGCGTGTTTTCACCTGTGGTAATGAGATCAATACAGTGGACAGTAATTACATAAATTATAGTGTTTAATAGCAAAGTATATCCAACGCTTGAAATGACGCCAAAACTCCGCGAAACCTACCAAGACTAAGCAAATTGCTGGTTTATTATGCGCACGTTGCGGAATTATTTATGCGAATAATGGTGTATTTTACAATAGCACGCGGTATTATGTTACTTTTAAGCGAAAACGATTTTCTGCTGTATTCAAACTGACCCGTGGACGATCACCTCTGATTGTGTATCAACCTTGCCAATAAATCCGTAATTGCTTGCTGCATATATGTACATATAACCCAGAGTAATTTTGAAGGAGATTCCATTGAACGTACCTATACCTATACGGATAATGCATACAGCTCATTAAAATACAAGTCTTTAAATTTTGTCTAATATATTAGGCTCTATTCCTGAGAAAATTTTGAAGCACTCTGTATTTCAGTATTAATGATTTGATTGAAAGCGGAAATTTTGTCGTCGATGACCGACGATAACATCATTAATTCACACGTTGTTTGGTACATTATGAAACCCCTAACGTTGACTATACTTGATAGGTGGAATGTATTAATTAAAAATAACTGCTGCGGTTGAACCTACGTACATATTACATTAGCATACAATGCTTACAAGGCTAGGATTCCCGAGCGTTAATCAAGCAAAGAAGATTATCGAAAATACTTTTTAATCATTTATACCTTTGAAAATATGAATGTCAAGACAATTCTGGTCTACAATAATATTTTTCCCATCGCGAAATTTAATCAAATTTAATTAAATTCAATTTTGGTATTCATTTTCTCTTTATATCATTTTATAACAAGAATATATTAATTTTATCATTGATAGGATACGTTCTACGAAATGAGCATTCAGAGTCAACGAAAATGAAACATACCAATTTTGACAAGGTTTCCAAGCAGTTACGTTTCCGAAACATTTATAAAACATTTATGCGGTACAGAAATGATGTATGTTAACTTACATTGATTTTGGTTATGGTTCAATAGACCTGTTACACAGGTTCTATCTACATATGTATATCAATTTTGTATGGATTCTACATTGACTATACATGAGTTCTCACTGCTTCTAAAAATATCTCTGTTTTGCATTGAATGGCTATCAGTATGGAATCAATAAATAAAATTTCAAACTACATCAACTTCAGAATTTTCATGAAGAATATCATGCTTCTTTTAATTACCACTATACTTCTTCCTTCTATATTCAATTATTGTAACTTTTCGTTCTTTATTGATTTTCAAAATAGTGTAATAGAATATCTTCTGTATAGATAGAGACTTCATTTATGTCGATTACATTTTTCTTTCGCATCGAACCTACTCGACAGTCGCGCAGTAACATAACTCATTTTCACGCTTTGGTGCATTAGTATTACCGGTCGTTCTTTGTTTATTTATTAGTTAATGTATTTCTTTATTACTGATTTATTTTTCTTGCACTCCGTTTTGCGCAAAAAGAAACTAGTTGCAAGTAGGTTTTTCATCGGTAAGTTTTATACAACAATTTAATAATATTTACATGTTTTCAGAGGAAGTGTTGTAAGTGTCTGTGAACGAGAATAATATTTTAAGCAGTTCGAGTTAGTGTTTGTATTGATGTTATGAGATAACAAATTGTAAGCCTCTTCTTAGACACTTGGCTTCGATAAATTTATTTAATAAATAGTCGCCCGAGGGTCCCATAATGAAAGTAATAGAATGAAAACAGTCAAATATCTCAGCAACCGTAAGTTTTAGGACTAATACACTTTAGTACTTCTATACTCAGAATACGTCAATCTATCAAAATTGAGCATAAAAAATTGGATACTCCATTAAAAAAAACAAAGGTGACCTCTATGCAGTGAAATCTCGTTGTATGCCAGTGCCAACCTCACATTTCCAAGCAGTGGAAAACCTCAATTACATAATCAATTACAAAACTTCTTTAATTTTTGGTTATTTTTTTATGAAACTTTTGCCAACATATTGGTGGCATTTTTCTGATTAAAATGAAACCAAATATGATATAATTTCGATGATATTTACTTGTGTAACAAACGATACAAGTTTCGAACGTAGAGATGGACAGCGTATGGGAAAGTCGCGGCCGCCGGCACAGATCGAAGCCCGCGTGAGCGCAGGCCTTTAAATAAAAAATTTAACACTTGTATTATTAATTATTTTTTTATGAGACTTTTACCAATATATTCGACGATATAATTCGGATCACATTTACACTAATTTTCCGTTAATGTAATTGCTATGGAAAGTAACTTTCATGGTCCATTCCACACGTAAATATAATCGAAATTATATCATATTTGGTTTCATTTTAATCAGAAAAATGCCACCAATATGTTGGTAAAAGTTTCATAAAATAATAACGAAAAATAAAGAAGTTTTGTAATTGGATTAGTAGTGGTCTTCTGGACTCACACTGATATAGCAGACATTGTGTGGCCCACTCCTCGGCGGCGATGGCTCTCCAGCCATCATCCGAGCAACATTATATCGGCGACGGATATTCCTTCCATTTGAACGCCAGTCACGTTTGTATGTCATAGGTTTCTTGTGACTTTTACGCGGGATGACTCTTAGGTTTCCAGCTTGCCCTGTGTATTTCAAATGGGATGCTCGGCGACAACCACCGATTTCACTGTATCCCCTCTACGCCTCCACTTGCAAGAATATCATTTAACCCATATTATATAGTTTCTTAGACCTCACAACTTGCGTAAGTAACATTTTCTCGTATTGTTTGAAATACCCATGATATTCAAGTGGACATAGTTCGTGGGACACACTGTATACAAATATACACTGTCGATCAGAAACGTTAAGACACTGACGAAAGTTGAGATGAAGTTCGAAAATTTTAATTGCCATATCGTCGAAAATTTTTATTTGAAGTGATGTCTTGAATTATAAAAAATTTAATTAATAAATCTTAGGAGATAGAGAAGAATTCAAACAACAAAGATTTACAGTTAGTGTATTCAATGGATTGACGTGTAGAAACTAATTGAAACAAAGATATGAATAACTACTGACAGAGTACACTGCCCATCGTAGGACACACTGTACACCCTTAGGCAACATATTTTGTATGTGCAACAGAAACAATTTCAAAACAACAACAATTTCAATATGAATTCACCTGAAAAACGCCCTCTCCGCTACTCGGGAGAAAATTTAATGGATACAATGGCTCTAATCGTTGCCATAAAATTTGCAATCGCGCCGGATGCTCCAGTAATAACGTGCAAGGCATCGTGCCTAAGCAAACGAAATAAATCAAACTGCAAACAACACCGGAACCTATAACGCGGCACCTGTTAATTACAGCCGCGGGTTTAACCGGAATTAATTCTGAGACAACGTTAGCCTGCTCGTAAACGGACGACAGTATAGAGCGAGGGTGTCTGGCGACGCGGAGCACGAGTGGAACACGTTTCATCGTACCGTAAGTAACTGCCGCACGATACGGACATCTCCGCGTTGATTGCATAAATTATTAACGTTAGTACCATTGCCAGGCCAACGTTGAAATACGCTAACCTCGGGTATACGCGAGGCCCTTAAAACGAAATATGAAACTTTATGTACGCGGCCCCGTTTCACGACGCGCAGCCTTGCCAGTTTCCTTTTACGTTTAGGTCAGTCATCGTTTAGAGAACCGAGTGAAATAATAAATGAATTAAACCTATCGCACCACCGCGGAACACTCATAAGACTGTCAATCCTGCCTGGACATATCCTGTACGTATTATCAGCTTTGCTGTTATTTTACTATTATTAATTTTCACAAATTGTTTGGAAATGTAGAAATGAAAACGTCTTCCAAAGAAATAGTTCCTGCACACACTTCTTGTATGCTGTAATACTTTTTGCGTAGGGTGATAAACTACACTGACAGTAAAAAAAGTACACAGTTCCGTAACAAAGCTCCAGCGTTCTTAGAATGTTGTAAAAACATTCACACGATTTTAAGGAAAATGGAATAGTAGAGATTTCTATGGAGTAGCACAACGTTTATTTCAGGTTTTTGTTAGATATAAAATAAATAAACAGAATATGTGTTCCTGAAAGTTTGAATAAAGGTACAAAAATGTATACAGACACCTGTTCATAGTTTTCGGGAATATGTTCGACGGCCGCTGAGAAGCACAACGCAGCTATCTCTAATAATTGTAAGAAAAAAAAAATTTAATCTTGCGTGTGGCCGATCCTTCGTAAATTTTCGATAACATAAATCTAATAAAGTTGTAACCCAACTTATAGTTTCTATAACATAAACCTAATATAGTCGTAACACAAATCTTACGTAATTTAATCTAAATTATATTTAACATGGCGTTCCAGACCTACTTATCTGCTTACGATGAAATCACGAACATTCCAATCGATCTCAGCGATTATCTAAATAGTCATTAAAATATTTAGCTGTAGATTTTTATTATAAAATATAATCGTTGCACGTCCTAGACATAGAATACTATAATTAGATTGTACAATGTAGTCATTAATGCTCTAAATGTTGACACAACCTTTATAAATAAACAATAATGTAAAAAGAATATTTCCAGTCATCGTTATTCGCCATGATTGAGTTTTGCAGAAATGAATATAAATATATCTCTATGTCGGATCTATATATGTGTGTATTGTGTATTTCGTTGTAGAAAACCTTGAATTAGATTTCGATTTTCTTATAAATATTTATAGTTTCCAAGTATTGTAAAAATTAAAGTGTAAATGATATAGCAAAAAGAATTAGAATTTTGTTCACTATTTTTGCTCTAGAGCAAACTTGCTAGATATTAAAAACTCCTAACCTTTTAGTATGGTCTTACGATTGATTTGTTTTAAAGTGGTACTACTACAAATCGATGATAGAAACTACAGTATTAAACAACCACACTGCAAATCGACTATAATATCCGTAACAAACTTTGTATTAATTTTAATATGCTATTGTATAATATTTAATACACCAAGCAATAGTATGTTAGCGACAGTTCCAAAGCATTTTTTTTTAGAGAAATCTTTGTTGAATAATAATGAGCTGTAACATGCTCAAATGTAGAGATGAAACGAATTGCTTCTCTTCTAATTAATTTACTCATACAATAAGCGAATTCGGTTAAGAATTCTCCCCCAGTTTTTCAATTATGATTAGACAGCGGATCTTTATGCAAGATAAACTTTTTTCTTTTTTATTTTCTTTCATAATGTGTTAAATAGGTTGAAAATAATATAGCAGTATTTTGAAATTCTTCTAATATTTTTACTGTTTTAAATTACACCTACTCAGTTTTGTCATAAATGCATACAATCCGCTGTCTAATTACGATAGCAACGACATGTTAAAAATCATATTATCTACAATCAAGACTGATTTTTACTAATACGAAGGTAAGTCAAATCTTAATCGGACTCATTGTACAACTATAATCGTCTCTATGGTTGCAAAGGATGTCAAGAAACTATGCGCAAAAACTGTCGCAGCATGATTCTACAGCTTAGGATCGGCAAAGATCTGTTAAAATAAATCAGTGCAAAATTGATCTTGACCGACTTTTTTAAGGTCAAACATTTGTTTATTGCATCTCAAGTCAAACGTTCTCTTAAAAAATGACTATAAAGTTTCGTAAACTATTTTATTATGAGAAAATGTAGAAGAAATTTTTTTTCATTTGTCTCCTCGTTTCCGAGAAATTTGAGTTTGCAAATTCAGAGTACAGAATTCTACTTCTTAAGAACGTAAAATAGCTTCTTGCACCATTCCTCTTGAAAAGCAAGTTTTGATTGTTCTTTACTTGAAATATGCAGGGTTCGGATTTTTTTATCAAGCAGATCCCATAAATTTTCGATCGGATTAATATCCGGTGATTGCGGAGGTGTTTTCAAATATTGTGGTGTGTTATACAGCAACCACTCTCTTGTGTTGCGTGCTGCATGTTTGGGGACATTGTCTTGAGTGAAGATAAAGTTGTATTTTAGACCCATTTTTTCTGCACTACTTACAATATGGGTTTTTAATATTTTCAGGTATATTTTGTGGTCCATGATTCCCTCGATGAAGTGTAATGA